>ML661343.1:12984204-13127258 GCA_007570785.1 Antilocapra americana
GTAAATATAACTTTTTTGTGCACTGGGACATCAAAAAATTCATGTGATTCTCTCTATTGCAATATTTACTTTAGTGGTAGTTTTGAACTGAATCCATAATATCTCTGAGGTATGCATATAATGTTAGAACTTGAAGGGATCTGAGAATTCGTGTGATTCAGTCCTGTTCATCTTTTACAGGAGGAGGATGAGGTTCAGAGAGACCAAAGAGACTTGCCAAGGTTATCAGCTAATTAGTAACACAAGATAGTAACATCTGCATCTGCTTCCTAGTTATTATATTTTTTAGGCAAAACATTCTTTGATATACATCACAGAAGTATCTTTTTGGATCTACCTCTTTTACAGTAATAAAAAGAAAAAGAAAAATGAAAAAAATGGGACCTAATTAAACTGAAAAGCTTTTGCACAGCAAAGGAAACCATAAATAAAAAGACAACCCGCAGAATGGGAGAAAATATTTGCAAATGATGCAGTTGTCAAGGAATTAACCTCTAAAATATATTGATACAAATAACTGACACACTCAGTATCAAAAAGCAAGCAACTTAGTGTTTCTCATTCCATCCCTTGGGTTGTGAATTAAGCTTGGGAAGCCCTCTGGAATTAGTCACTGATTATCTGATCTTGTCATTCTCCTCTCCCACCCCATCCCCAGTTTATTTATAAACTGGGTAAACAGCTTTACTTACATTAAAAAAAAAGTAATATCTCCATGAAGTTCACTGATTTAGTTTAACCATTGTTTACCAACGTAGCTGATTCCTAGAGTGATAGAATAATAACAAATCGATTTAAATTTCAGGATGAAGAAATTTTTTTTGTAGGTTCAGAAATGTGGTCTAAGGAATATAGGTAAAATGAGTGTGGAGGAAAATAAATAATTTCCTTGGGATTATTTTTTTAATGCTTTTTTTACTTCAAAATTTATAGAAAAGCATTTGCTGAAGGCCCACTGTGTGTCAGATGTTGCCCTAAGTTCTGAGGAAAAAAATAGCAAAAGAAGGTTTTATTGAGATTTATTATTTACCATTTTAATTTCTCAAACTCCTGGAAATACAGAGAAAAAGAACTTTGAATTTTAAAACACAATAATCTTGAAATTGCAAAAGTAGGGCATTGAATGAAAATAATTGTATATGTGGCACATTAAAAAATGCAAATTGCAGTTCAGAGTATATTTATAAACCTTCAAAATTTCTTGTGCAGGGAAACCCATTTCCCTGTTTCAGTTCAATTGCTTAATCTGCCAAAATTAGATTAGCCAAAGCATTAATATGTGGTTGAAGTATGGAAATCCAAAATTTTGACAAATTTTAACACAGATGAGGAAAATAAGTACCAATCTTTGCACCTGCCTGAGACCTTTGCCATTTAGGTTCATAGTTCTTACCCCTGGTTTGCTGATTCCCGGCTTATTTTTCCTGCAGTATTTATTAAATCAATTTCCCTTGTCCAATAAATTGACCTGAAAGAGCACGGCAGTTTGCTTTGGAAACCAAATGAACACTTTCAAGTCACTTGGTATCTTGTGATACAACTCATTTGTAACTGCTTTTTGGAGTATGGAAATATTTAGGAAAATCAGTATAGTAGATATCATATGCATAATTTGACTCAGAGAGTCACTCATATTTTTGCTTTTTGGCTTTGAAATCACTGGAAGGTGAAATAGAAAGAGGAGAGAGGAGAAAATGGTGTAGGAATGGATGTTTCTGAGATGAGATGGCTGTGGTGGCTGAGAAGTTGGGCACATTAAAAGCCTTGGTTTCAGACCATAGCTCCTACAACCTGCAGATCTGAGGGTTTTGCAGAGGGCTGATTGACGGTAGTTGCCATCTTGGGATGACTGGTTCAGGCTTTGAGATTGACTGATCGGTGAACCAATTTGGATATGGGCCCCTGGCTCAGAAATTGCACAAAGGACGATGGCAGCAGTGAGTAGAGTAAATCTGATGAGATGTCAGGATTCTCTGAAAACACTGGTCTTGGCTTTCTGTGCAGCCTTCAATTGAATACCATTGAATTCCACCTGGGGGAAATAAGAGATCATGGTAGAAGGATCCTTTAGAGGGTGCAACTGACCTGGCCTCAGATGGTTCCGATAACTAACAGGTGAAAAAAAAGGAAAAAAAGGTTCATCTGTACCATTTTCTAGATGCCACATTTAAGCGATATTATACGATATTTGTTTTTCTCTTTCTGACTTCACTCTGGACAACAGTTCTAGGTCTATCTACATCTCAGCAAACAGCACTATTTCCTTCCTTTTTACAACATATATACACTACTATGTATAAAATAGATAACTGAGAACCGACTGTATAGCACAGGGAACTCTATACTCAGTGTTTGATGATGACCTACATGGGAAGGATATTTTAAAAAGAGGGGATATATATATAACTGATTCACTCTGCTGTCCAGCAGAAACTAATGCAACATTGTAAAGCAACTATACTCCAATTAAAAAAAAATAAAACGACAAAGGAAAACAAAGTGAAAGCTCTAGATCTATGAGAGTACAATCATCTTGCCTTTTAAGAACTCCCACCAAAAGTTATTCTAGTTGGGTACATTACAAAGCTTTGGAACTGCAAAACAAAATAGCTTTCACACTCAGTTGACAAAAGCTATGCAACTGCCTTTCACTATGAAGAAGTTTCTGAAATGTTCGTTGTTTGGAGACTTCCTAATAATCTTCCCTCAGTTTTACCCAGGTCATGAGCTATTCAAAGGGCTGAATCCACAGAAGACTTGTTTAAGTGTTTAAGTGCTTCTTAGGAATGGAGGCATGTCCTTGACCTCATTTAATTTTTCCCCAACTATAATTAGTAATACATGTTCACTGTAGAAAATGTGAAAAATACACAGAAGTACAAAGTAAGTGACAATACCGTCTAGTAACTCCCCCAGTTGTATGAGCGAGAACACCAAGAACATTTCTCTAAAGGCAGCAAAACATATGACTCTTTGGAAATTTGAGGAAACAGCAGTCCTTTTTAATTGGGAGTAATTTTGCTCCCCAACCTAAGGACATTAGATAATGCCCAGAACTGTTTTTTATTATTGAATTTTAAGAATGACTTATATATATTTTGAAAATGAATTCTTTATCAGATATTCTTCCAGTTTTTGACTTTGCATTCTTCTAACAGAATATCTTTCTCATTTAAAAAAATTTTTGGCTGAACCCTATGGCTTACCCCAATAAGGGATAAAACCCATACCCTCTGCATTGGAAGGCAAAGTCTTAACCACTAGACTGCCAGAAAAGTCCCCAGAAACATTTTTATTGTTACAACTTAGAAGATATTACTGGGATGAAGTGAGTATAAGCCAGTGATGTGCTAACCATCCTAGAATACACAAAATAGCCCTATATAACAAAGAATTATCCTGTCAAAGTGTCAATAGTGTTGACAAACTGTTGATAAAACCATCAAAAGCCTAAGTTCCAATTGTATTTGTCAGCGTGAAATGGCAGACTTTGAATGTTTTTCCAACAACATTGTAATTATTCTAGGTCCTTGATCCAACCAAGAGATATAGATTGTCAAGATTTTGCTGTATAAGCTTCCAGGTTTTCATGTGCAGAGTTTTTATGATAAGCTGACTAGAGGTCTGCCTGTACCCATTTGGAAGAGAAGAGCGGTCACTGAGAGCTAGTATTTCATGGGTCTGGGGCGTGGAGGGGCGTGGCCCCTTTCCTCTCTGATAAGGAAGGGGCTCTTGATTGGCATAGGTGAGAGTCAGAGGGAACTTGGGGCTCAGAGAGGGGATGAAGGTTACATCGGTTGAACAAAGCTCAGTAACCCTATTAAAACCAGCACCCCAGCAGACATGACCCCAGATTCTCTTCCTCTCTCTCAGCTGACTTTGATTTCCTCTCATTTTTTTTTTCTCCTCTTCCGTTTTCATAGAGAATTTTAGAGTTTTGCTTTGTGGATTTTTATACATAAGTGTTATACTACACATACTGTTTTGCCCCTGACTTTTTTCCTGCCCAACAATTTAAAAAATATTTTTTCATGTTAACAGAGGGATCTGTTCATTCTAAGTATTGCATAGCAATCCATGAACTGAATATATCATAGTTTAACTGTTACCTATAGACATTTAGATCATTTCCATTACTGTCCTATTAAACATAATGTTGCAATAACCTTGATACATGCTTTTTTGTGTTACATGTATTTCTCTGCAGTAGATTCCAAGAAATGAATTGCTTTGTAGAAAATTGAGCTTATTTAAAATTTTAACTGAAATTCACAAATTGTCTTAAAAAAGCCAAACTAATCTAAACTGTGATTAAAATAGTTCCCATTTTCTCATATAGTCACTAACCCTTGATATTACAAAACTCTTGTAATTTTTAGCAATCTGATGGGTTAAAAATAATATTTTTGTAATTTGAATTTCTTTGATATTTACTCTTAGGTTGAGCAGCTTTTCATATTTTTAGGTTAAGTCATTTATATCTCCTCTTCTGAAAATTACCTTTATATCTCCTTTAACAATTTTGTTTCTTTTTGATTGTTGGTCTTTGAAAAAATTAGTTTTTTAGAAGTTATTTATTCTGTGCAGATAATAATACTTTTTCTGTTATTTATTTCCAATTATTTTCACTCATTTTATCCCTCATCTTTTTAATTTTGAGGTTATCATTCATTTCATAAATTTTAAAATATTGATATATTCAAATTTATCTGTTATTTCCTTTCTAATCTTGCCTTTTGGTTGTTAAGGAGGCCTCCTTTCTTTTAAGCTTAAAATATTTCCTCCAATATTTTCTTCTAAAGTTTTCATTGTTTGGATTTTTGTTTCTTTATTTCATGTGGACAAGGCTGGGTTTCTGGACATGAAACCTATGTGATTGTCCAGAGCCTTATACTTTGAAAGAAATTATGTATTAATTTTTTGTGAGGATGTGAATGATGTGAATGAGGCAGTATATAGATTTCTTTAGGAATGCATGCTCTGGAATTAAACACTCACATTTGAATTAGACACTGCTTAGCTGTGTAACATCATGTAAATTTCTGCTCAGATTTATCATCCTTCAATAGGGAATAGTGACAAGATCCATCTCAAATTATTGTTTTATTGATGTGATATAATCCAAGTAAAGCCCTTAGTAAAGCATCTAACATGTAGTAAATGCTCATTCAATGTTTGCTTTCATGTAAGTTTTCCTGTGCTCATTTTAATTAAAGATTTTTAAAGTGTCATGACTTACCTTTAATAAGGACCTCTTTTATACAGTACTGTCCAGGTTTTGTTTTGCAGATTCCAAAGTCCAAAAGACATCCATGAAAGGGGATTGAGAGGTTGCATTGTCTACAAATCACACCTCCAACAGCTCAAGTACAGGATAGGAAAAATAAGGGGAAAATAGAGATAGACATCAGAGAGGGAAAAAAAGAGAGAAAAGAATAATCCAAAAATAAAGTAGTGATTTTCAACTTTAAAAAGTAAACAGTATTTTATAAATTGATTCTAAGAACTCATATAAATTTAAAATATTTTATTTTAGGAATTTAAAGGGGGGAATTTCATAACATATGCAACATTAAAGAAGTGGAAACACTCTGAACTAATTAAAAATGAAGCCAGGTGGGCTAAACAACTTAGTTGGTTAAAATAAATTCAGGTCCTCAGAGCCTAATTAAATTAAAACAAAGTTATTTAGCCAGAATATTTAACTTCAGCCATATATTCACTGTTAGGCCTTTGTTTCAATGTCTAAGGTAGTACATCATTTACAGTAGGTTCTCTGTGAGCATTTATTGCTTATTGTTTAGGTATTGCCTGCCAGGCTCTTCTATTCATAGGATTTCCCAGGCAAGAATTTTGGAGTGGGTTGCTGTTTCCTTCTCCAGGGGATCTTCCTGACCCAGGGATCAAACCCTTGTCTCCTGTACTGTAGGCAGCTTCTTTAACGTTGAGCCACAAGGGAAGCCCTGTTCGCACATTGGTAGATTCTAACTCAGGTTCTGCGGAGGCTGTGAAAATCTGTGTTCATTTTATTTTGGCTTAAAAGAGTTGTTTATTATAGTTATGTAGAAGTAGCCCAGAGACTCTTGAACTTAGTCAACACAGGTGAGATTGGAAGACATTAACTGGAAGATCCCGTTTCAAATCTGATTATGCATCAGATTTACTTAAGCAGTTAAAATGAACACAGATTTCCACAGCCTCCACAGCACCTAAGTTAGAATCTATAGGAGGTGGGGCCCAGGAGTCTATATTTTAGGTGCCCAGAAACAGTGGAAGACTTGTGATTTAATGAACATGTCTGGACCAGTTTTTGAGAAGCACTGGTTCTACTGAATTCAGGAAACTCTTTTGTAATAACCCCTGCAGGAAGCCTTGACTCATGAAGGAGAGCTGATTATCATTAAAAAAAAAAAAAGCTCAGATTGTTAAAGGATTCTTTAGAAATTGAACTAAAATTTGTCTTAGATTCATTGTTCCAGTCTTTTAATATATGAAAACAATTGCCATTCTACTCCTATTCACTGATTAACTCCAAAGAAGCATTTATGAAATATTTTGTGCAAAGTATTTTTAAAATAATCTTTTAAAAACATGTATTTATTTATTTAGTGCACCAGGTTTTAGTTATAGCATGTGGAGTCTTCAGTCTTCCTTGTGACATGTGGGATATTTAGTTGCGCCATGCAAACCCTTAGTTGCAGCATGTGGGACCTAGTTTCCAGGGATGGAACCTGAGCCCCCTGCTTTGGGAGCTTGGGGTCGTAGCCACTGGACCACTGGGGAAGTCCTGTGCAATGTATTTCCGACATATTGGGAGTTGCAAGAGATCACTTTTAATAGAAATTAGTCTGGCTAATGAGGCTAATTAATCTCTGTTGACCACTCTCTCTCAGTTTCAAACTCTTCTCAAGACATTTTGGTTTATTTGGTTCACATTGATACTGTCCCTGAGCATGACAAACTTTCAATCTATAATCAATGATCGACCAGCAAATATTTTTTAAAGAACTTAG
Source organism: Antilocapra americana (assembly GCA_007570785.1). Classification (NCBI taxonomy): domain Eukaryota; kingdom Metazoa; phylum Chordata; class Mammalia; order Artiodactyla; family Antilocapridae; genus Antilocapra; species Antilocapra americana. The sequence continues at coordinate 12,991,218 of ML661343.1, forward strand.
TTTCTGCCAAGGAGCCTGCTAAGCAATTTACATGTATTAGCCCAGTCATTTCCCCCAACTAACCTTTCAGGCAGGGTTTTCTACATTTCTCACAAAAGGAAACTGAGGTCATAAAATTTTAAGTAGTTCACTCCAGAGGCAGAGACAGGAGTGAAAAAAGGTTTATTGAATCCAAGCCCCTTGTTTTGAGCAAGTACTCCATGTCACTGAAGCTGCCTACCTTTGTGTATCCCAAACCTTCTGATTCACCTTCTTCTTGCTGGAGATTTTGATTCTTCCAAGATTCAGGATCAGTCACCTGCCCAGAGTACTAGAGCTGCTTGCTTCTTCAAGTCAAGCCCAAGTGAATTTTCCTCCCGACTCATGATTTCTCAATTCACAACTTGTCCTTAGAGATCCACTCCCTGGCTCAGTGGCCCCACGTGCTGGGGAGCTTACATGATGCTGGATCTTTCTCCGTCACGCCTAAGACCCCTGGACTGTTTTCCTGGATGAGATCTGTTCTAGTTTCTTTCTCTCTCTCCTTCCTTCTGATTCCACACCCAACATCCATAGCCCTCTTCCCCAAAACTTGGCCCTGATATTCTTTACTGTAACTGAAGACAGTGCCTTAACTTTTAGGCTTTTTGTTGACTGTACTTGTTCTATCGCATGACTACTTATCAACATATTCACAGATCCCATATCCTTTCTTCCAGTCTCTTTTTGTCTGAAAAGGTATTGTTGGTTTTATTAATATAACTGCACATGATATATTCCAATTTGACAACTAAATTCAAAGTTTCACATTTTATATTGAATTAATAGTTTCCTCACATGATTAATTCTGAAGTATGCTATTCTACTTTATGACCTTATTGTGGGGAAAACCCAGCAGGCTGTATTTAATTATTCAAATGCATAATGAAAATATATATGTAATTACTTAAATATTATAAATCACAATGATGGTGACCTTTTTAAAATAACCATCCTTGCTTCATAGGTACTCCTTACTTCAGAATTTCTCTTTATGCTGAATCCTCTTCTTTAACCCTCACATCTTTTCTGTGTATCCAACAAAATTAATACAATCTCCTGCCTGAATAATTTTTTTCATGATAACCAAAAGACAGGAAAGCTTTCACCTATTCCAGTTCCCCCCTACACATTCTTACAGGAGTATAACGACTTCAAATACAGCAGAGACCCTAGCAGTTTGAGTTTGCTCCTGTACTCTGCAAGGGATAATCAGAACTCTATTGTGAATTGTATTTAGTGATGAGGGCAGTTTGGGAAGCAGAGACTACAAATGGGTGGTCCAGCAGCTAGACCTGCTTTGTTTAACTTTGGCCATATTTATAAAGGCTTCCTACCTAGTTTGGTTAGTTCCAGCTTAATGATAGTAATAGCAACTTCTGGGCCACCATCTACCAACTCAGTGTACTCATATATAAAATGAGAAATAATAGCACTTAACTCTCAGGCTTGTGGTGCAAATTCAGTGCATTAATACAAATATTTAGACCAGTACCTGACACACAGGAAGTGCTGAATAAATGTTAGCTCTGGGTTCGATTCCTGGGTTGGGAAGATCCCCTGGAGAAGGGAAAGGCTACCCACTCCAGTATTCTGGCCTGGAGAATTCCATGGACGGTATTATAGTCTAGGGTGTTGCAAAGAGTTGGACATGACTGAGCAACTTTCACTTTCTTATTATTAAGGGTTTATTTAAGCTTTGCTATAAACACCTTAAATACTTTAAGACCACCCTCCACTTATAATTCTGCAATTTCTTGAGTAATTTTTCCTTTTTTTGATTTATGTGCTCTTAATGACTTACCACCTAAGAGGCAGAAAAACATAAAAGCACCACTGAAGATGGTCCTCATTCTAAGATTTCCAGCCAAAAAGAAGATGGAAGGAAAGACATATACCACCATTAAATCTTTCTTGGGGAAGCAATAAAGTTGTGCATCTGTTAGCTATTATAAATTAGTAAATGACTAAAGTTTCATTTATTTCATTAAGAAGGTATAAATAAATTCACTTTGTGAAGGAAAAATAATATATTTGTCGAAAATTCACTGTAAACTTCTAGTTTCAGAACATTTTAGGTGTCTTCTTCTTATCAAATGCCATTCCCACCCTCAATAATTTCCCTGAATTGCAAAACTAGGAAATGAGGTAGATAATGTTTCTAGAATAATATCCCATTAAAAATACTTTTAACTATTGGCCAAAAATTTTTATATATGCTTCTTCACAAACTAATGCTTTCATTGCAAATGATCATATTTATAAGGAAACTATTTGCATGATAGTTAACAATAGTTAATATTTATTAAAATGAAGGGAAAGAAATTGTCAGATTGGCTAAAATATAACATTTTAATTATGTATAACTTACCTGCTTTCCTTCTTCATTAATATGTTGTGGGAATTTTCTAGGTCTTAACTTCTCTAAAGGGTAACAGGAAAATTTTCTGATGTAATAAAGTTTGTTATAACTGAAACCAGTGAGGCAGGTCTCTAGATCCTCTAGATTCTAAACAGTTTAAACAGTAAAAATTGCCCAAGTAAAGAGACATAAAAATTTTCACCTGAAGTGTCTAATCTATATGGAACTTAACTGCTTTATTTATGCAATTAACCTAGTAAAACTAAGTCAGGTACCAGTTAAACAAATTAACTATAAATTTGGCTAATTATTTAAGTTCCCTATGCCACAGATTAATTAGTTCATGTACACATAGCAATACGGGGCATTTTTATCTGTTCATTACATAAAGTACTTGATCTTGATAGTAAAAAAAATACCATGTAATCTTTACAATAGAACTTGATACATTCAGAAAGCAGTTTGGTTTTTAGAAATGTTTATTTCTGAATTAATATATAGTTCCAAGTTAGTACATTCTTCTTGAAGCAGATTAAAATATAATATGAAGACTGTTGAAATCACTTTTGAACATATTCCCACCAAATTGATTGTCTATCCCAAATGTAACCATATTATATATGTTGGGTGTCTTTTTTATTCTGAGCATTTTTATAATGCATCTGTAATTTGGGAATATGTATAATATTGCTTTTTGTAAAAATAATAACGTATACTACATATAATTTTTCCCTTTGTATTTCACTCAAAACTATGTTTAAAATCTTTTGAGGTCAGTCTTTAAAACGACTTCTTTGTTTTTTTCATTGCTATATAATATTTTGATATGGATATAATATATTTATTTAGCCATTCCCTGGTTGATAGGGCTTCCCTGGTGGCTCAGACAGTAAAGAATCTGCCTGCAATATGGGAGACGTGGGTTCAATTCCTGGATTGGGGAGATCCCCTGGAGAAGGGATCGGCTACCCACTCCAGTATTCTGGCCTGGAGAATTTCATGGACTGTGTAGTCCATGGGGTCGCACAGAGTCGGACATGACTGAGGGACTTTCTCTTTTGCTTTCACTTTCCCTGGTTAATGGCACATCAGTTCAGTTCAGCTCAGACATGTCTGACTCTTTGCAACCCCATGAACTGCAGCACACCAGGCCTCCCCTTCCATCACTAACTCCTGGAGTCCACCCAAACCCATGTCCATTGAGTTGGTGATACCATCCAACCATCTCATCCTCTGTCGTCCCCTTCTCCACCTGCCTTCAATATTTCCCAGCATCAGGGTCTTTTCCAATGAGTCAGTTCTTCTCATGAGGTGGCCAAAGTATTGGAGTTTCAGCTTCAACATCAGTCCTTCCAATGAACACCCAGGACTGATCTCCTTTAGGATGGCCTGGTTGGATATCCTTGCAGTCCAAGGGACTCTCAAGAATCTTCTCCAACACCACAGTTCAAAAGCATCAATCCTTTGGCGCTCAGCTTTCTTTATAGTCCAATTCTCACATCCGTATATGACCACTGGAAAAACCATAGCCTTGACTAGACAGATCTTGGTTGGCAAAGTAATGTCTCTGCTTTTTAATATGCTATCTAGTTTGGTCATAACTTTCCTTCCAAGGAGTAAGCATCTTTTAATTTCATGGCTGCAATCACCAAAGTCAGTCACTGTTCCCACTGTTTCCCCATCTATTTGCCATGAAGTGATGGGACCGAATGTCATGATCTTAGGTTTCTGAATGTTGAGATTTTAGCCAACTTTTTCATTCTCTTCTTTCACTTTCATCAAGAGGCTCATTAGTTCTTCCCTTTCTGCCATAAGGGTGGTGTCATCTGCATATCTGAGGTTATTGATATTTGTCCCAGCAATCTTGATTCCAGCTTGTGCTTCCTCCAGTCCAGCGTTTCTCATGATGTACTCTGCATGTAAGTTAAATAAGCAGGGTGACAATATACAGCCTTGACATACTCCTTTTCCTATTTGGAACCAATCTGTTGTTCCATGTCCAGTTCTAACTGTTGCTTCCTGACCTACATACAGGTTTCTCAAGAGGCAGGTGAGGTGGTCTGGTATTCCCATCTCTTTCAGAATTTTCCACAGTTTATTGTGATCCACACAGTCAAAAGCTTTGGCATAGTCAATAAAGCAGAAGTAGATGTTTTTCTGGAACTCTCTTGCTTGTTTTGTTTTGTTTCAATGACAAAAAACTTTACAATGTGTATATGTCCTTGGGCACTTATGCAAGTAGTTTTTCTAAGACTGATCCTGAGAAGTGGAATTACTCAGGGTGTATTTGTGTGATGTTTTAATGCGCTGTGCTTAGTTGCTCAGTCGTGTCCGACTCTTTGCGATCCCATGGCCTGCAGCCTGCCAGGCTCCTCTGTCCATGGGAATTCTCCAGGCAAGAATACTGGAGTAGGTTGGTATGCCATGCATCAGGGGATCTTCCCAACCCATGGATCGAACCCAGGTCTCCCACATTGAGGGTGAATTCATTACCAACTGAGCCACCAGGGAAGCCCAATAAATACCATCAGATTGCCCCTGAAAGTGACTGTCGATCTTCCTACCAACAGCAGAGTATGAGTACTTTTTTCTGTCATTAATAATGAGTCAAAGATTTGCAATATAATGTTAATTAGTGGCTAAAAATCTAAATTAAGTTAACATCATATTTTAGCCTATCAAGTGGACAAAGATGAAAAAGTTATTGACAAAGAGTATTTTGAAATATGTACTTTTTTTTTTTTACAGTGCAGGAAGATAAATCTTTATTACATTTTAACTAGAAACAGAGCAGATAACAAGTTCACGAGGTATTTTTGATTATTATTCTCTTAAAATCAGGCTTCAATAACTATAGTCAAAAGCAAGCCTTAACTGCACAGATATATTTTAGTCACTATTATAATCTTCAAGGGCACCAAAGCCAGCAGCGTAAACTAACATAAAGGTAATTACTGAAAAATTTAATGTGCCAAAGTGTAGATCACTGCATTAAACTCTATTCTTGTATTTTCTTAATCATCTTCAACACTGAATAATTATTGTTACTCGGCAAAATATCAAACATGCACATAGCATGCCTACAAGAATACTCTCTTAACACTGTCAACACTAAGCCTTCCTTTCCCCCTGGAATTCAGTGACTCATGGTTCCACTCCCTACATGTATTAGTGGTAATATGCAAAACCGATTTTGTTTTCAAGGTTAAGTAGCAGACTGACTTTGCATTTGGTGGCCAGCTGTGTACCCTAATTTTTTTATCAGTTATTTTTTCACAAATTTAACTACATTTCATAAGCCCTGAGATATTCAATAACCTGCTAATGATTGTATAATTTTAATTTACACTTTACTCAATTTGAACCCCTCATAAGTACTTAAAATTATTTACAGATGATTGTAACTAAAGCAATGATGAAATTTACTACTTGTGTATTAGACTGATAAGGCCTTTAACTAAGAGTTGCATATTTTATGCAGTTTTTTGCTTGCTAGGAGCCATTCTTAAAATTATGTCAGTAATTCTCTGTAAGTAGTAAGTGCTTTTCATTTGCTTATTCCTACTTGGATAACCAAATTCACTTTTTTCCTCTCTTGTAAAACATTTTTTTTCTCTTTCCCAGACATAAATGTTGTCCAGCTGACTAGGTACCAAAAGAAAAGTTTGAACAGCATATTGATAACGATGATTAGCAGAGAAATAGCTCATAATAGACATTCATTTCAGTCATCTGGAATGAATGAATTGTAAGGCAGCTGTTAGAGTCTTATACTTTCATCATATGCTGTAACTAATTTTGTTTACCTAGGGAATTCAGGTTACCCAATTCAATTCGCCCTCAGATGTAAATCTAAGAATTTTAAATTTTAAAAAGTGATTTAACTATTCTTAGAAAAGGTAAACAAGTTAATAATAACAGTTGCTACTAGTTGATGGGAAAAAAAAAAAAGGATGGGATTACTTTCCACTAAATCATACATACAACTGAGAAGGAGAAATAAAAAACTAAGCATTAACTGCTTTTTATCATTTTCTCTACAGTTATCCTTGCAGCATTTTTTTGTTCATATATTTATCCCTGCTAACTTTTCTAGCTGAAAGAAAATTTAATTATCTGCATGGATTTCCCCATCTCCTTACATACATATTGTTAGTGAAAAGCTGGTGTAAATTTAAGAGTGTATTTTCATGTCATGCCATATTTATATATTTGTTTTTTTGCTAACATTAAGTTTTCCCTATTTAAATGATTCTGTATAGAAGATGAGAAAATCTGCCAACTTCCTATGAGACTGCTTGCTTGCACTATTACTTTTTGTTGATAGTTTTGAAGCATTTTGCACACTTGTCATCTAGCATATGAATAAGTAACTGTTACTCTTTTAAGAAAGGACACACTGGCAAATTCTTAGGTGAATGGCTTTGGCCGAGTATTTTTGGCCAGCTACAGGACAATAGCAATGGCAAAAACATTGATGATACAGTTCATGGTTTGGTTCTCCCATCTTACAGTACAGGTTCCATCAGATGTGGTGTCCCAAAAACATGAGCTGGCTGTGTGAAAGCCATATGGACTCCTCTGGACCACTGCGCAGGTCTCAATATACTTATAAGCGTTTCCCAACTTAACCAGATGTGCTAATGATTGTTCCACTATGCTAGTCGTCCATTGGTTGATATTGTTCTGATTATAATCTTCACCTCCCAAGACCCCATCTGTATACTCTTTAACGATATTGTGGGCTTCATCAGCATTGAAGCCAACATGTGGCTACCACTGGACAGAAAATGTCTTTGTTCTGCCCTGCCACAGGTTATGCTGGGATCCAACAGGCCTCATCCTCCACCTCGTTGCAGGGGCGATGGTACTCCTCCATGGTGGCGCCAAGTCTCTGAAATATGTACTTTTAATCACAGTGTCAGGAAATGTAAATAAATGTATGGGTGTCTGTGTGGGGTATGTGTATGTTAGTATCTACATGCTATTAGTACATTTACTCATATATACATACATTAGTGTATTAGTATGTGTGTGTATTAGTACGTATGGACTATTAGTACATTTACACATGCAAACACAGTAAATATTTTGTATTACATTATATATAGTATAGATTTATCAGTTCAGTTCAGTCAGTCAGTCGTGTCTGACTCTTTGTGACCCCATGGACTGCAGCATGCCAGGGCTCCCTGTCCATCACCAACTCCCGGAGTTTACTCAAACTCATGTCCATTGAGTCAGTGATAGATTTATAGTTTGCCTTAAAAAACCTTTTTCATATTTTGAATATTTATTTTGTCATTAAGTATTCCTTAAGAATGTATTTTTAAAGATTCTATAATATTTGATATAGTAAGTCAATGGGCTTACTATATTTAATAATTCCTACATGTTTATGTATTTCTCATTATATTTCTATTATGTTTGAATAGGTTTTTAGGATAAATTTGTAGAAGTAGAATTACAGGAATAAAACATAAACCTTTTATAAGACTTCTGATACACATTAGTAAATTGTTTTCTGAGAAGTAATGCCAGTTGAGGAGATCTTCCCAACCCAGAGTTTGAACCCAGGTCTCCCGCATTGTAGGCAGATGCTTTACTGTCTGAGCCACCAGGGAAGTCTCTTATAGTGTGGTATATGCACTTAAATTTTTTTTAAAACGAAATATAGTTGGTGTTCAATGCTGTGTTGATTTCTACTGTACAACAAAGTGATTCAGGTATACATATATATACAGTCTTTGAGAAATTCTTTTCTATTAGGGTTTATCACTGGATACTGAATATAGTTCCTTGTGCTATATACTGGGACCTTGTTGTTATCCATTCTAAATGTAATAGTTTGCATTTATTAACCCCAAATTCCCAATCTCTCTCTCCCCTGCCCTCCTCTCCCCCTTGCAGTCACAAATCTGCTCTCTGTGAGTCTATTTCTGTTTGTCAATAGGTTCATTTATGTCATATTTTAGATTCCACATATAAGTGATATCATTTGGTGGTTTTCATTTAAGACTTTTTTCACTTAGTATGAAAACCTCTAAATCCATCCATGTTGCTGCAAATGGCATTAATTCATTCTTTTTTTTATGGTTGAATAATATTCTATTCATATTCTGTACATATACACACACATCTACTTTATCCACTTATCTGTTGATGGGTGTTTAGGTTGTTTCCAAGTCTTGGCTATTGTGAATAGTGCTGCTGTGAACATAGAGATGTATACATCTTTTTGAATCACAGTTTTGTCTGAATATGTGGGATTTCTGTCTGGATCATATGACAACTCTTATTTTTAGTGTTTTGAGGAACCTCCATACTGTTTTCCACAGTGGCTACACCAACTTATATTCCCACCATGGCATATTCATTATTAAATTCCCTGTGCTCAGCTTGCACTGTGCCTAGACCACAGTGAGCTCTCAATTAATGCTAATTTCTCTTCCATTTCTTCGGATGTTTTCCTTTTGATCATATATCTTCCTTGTAAGTTTGTTTTTGACTTTGATGAACCATTATTGAAAAAGTGTTTCCTTGAATCAAAGTGACATTATCCAATTAGTCAATCCATAACATATGTTTACACAAATATAAACTCTTAGATATTAATTCTGAGGACATTTTCTTTAATATATATTATCTATATCTCCTTTCCTTGAGTGAGAATTTTTTTTTACTCTAATTGATATCTGTAGGTGATAAATTTTGGCAGAAGCAATCAGCATGGAATATGGGGCTCTGAAAGTGGCCACTGGGTATCTTGGAGTTTTGGAATAAAAATTTTCATCTGAGATGCCCTGGGAAGGTAACTGGATACAAAATATTGACTCTTAAATCAATAGCAATACATGCGGTATGATTGCACTGAACATATGAAATTTGGGTACAGGCAACATGAGTCTATCATAATTGGAGATGGACTAATGTGGTTAATTCTGGAAGATGGACTTGAGAAAGGGCATGAGAAGACTTTCTAGGGTGAAATGAAAGTGTTCTATATTTGATCTGGGTGGTAGCCATATGTTTGTATGAATATAAAATGTTATTGAACTGTTCATCTTAGATCATTGTGCTGAGTAATACCTTCAGAGGACATATGTTTTCTTTCCCCTCCTCATTAAGAATGAATCAATGGGAGCCTTTCACAAGCACCTCTATATGAATCCAGAATTTACTAAATAGTGTAAAGGAGTGATATTATTCAATAAGTATTTATTCAGTTTCTACTATGTTGCAGGCATACTGATTTAATTTTTTTTTCCTATATCATTCTGGTAGAGAAGTGAAAGGCTGGCAAAGGTGAGACTGGAGACAAGAGAAAGTTAGGAAGGCATTGCACTAGTTCAGTTAAGAGATTATAAAGCCTGGAACCAGGGCAACAGGAGGGAAGCAAAAGAGAAAATAGATGAGAGAAACGCTAAGGACTAAGTGTTCACTGTCTTAATGCAAACTGTCTTGAGTTGGGGAACAGCTCTGTCCCACCTTTTTCTACAATAACACTCCACTTAACACACTTTAATAGAATTATTTCTTTATATTCTCTCTTACCAGAGTGTTATCTTCTGGAGTGAAGAAATGCCATCTTGCTATCTCTAGGTTCTAGTAGGATGCCTGGCACATAATAGGTGTTTGATAAATGTTTGCCCAATGAATGGGATATTTTTAGTGAAAGGAAGATCAGAGAAAAGAATCCCAGAGTATTAGCATGAGGGTAAGAGATTTTGAGAAGGAGAAGTGGCAAGGATGAGCCATGAAGTTGAATGGACTTTCCTTGGGCTGGTGTAGACTGAGGTCCTAGGTGCTATATTGGACCTGAGGAGATGAGCAAACTCTGGTTTTCTCAAGGGGCTGTTTGGCTGTCTCTTAAGATAGTTCTCCCCTGGCAGTAAGAAGGAAGAAGTAGCTGGTTCCTAGGATGCAGCCTTCTGACTGAAATCCTGGAATCCAAGCTAGCTACAAGGCCAGATTCTTTAAAGCTGGATATGCTGGAGAACCTTGGGAAAGCTCTGTTCAGGCAAATCAGGACAGGATTGTCTGTCTCAGAGGGATGGTTACCTCTGTGGTAATACAAAGACATTTAATGACCTTAGATAATTTACTTCATCATCCTGAGCCTTCATTTCCTCATCTCTATAGTGAGGAGCTGGATTATAGTGTTCTGTGGTTCCACATGGACAGAGAAGCCTGGCAGGCCATAGTCCGTGGGCTCACAAGAGTTGGACATGACTTGGCGACTAAACCACCGCCAGCTCCATTTTAATCCTCCACTTAGTGAACAGAAGGAGAAACTCTAAAACCACATGTTTGGATGAAACCTTCTTAGGAGCAAGAAATGCCATTTGTATTCTATGAACCTTGATTTCTCACCATAGTAAGAGGAGTGTGTATGCGCATAGATGGGCTGGTGCCGATCACGCCAGCTGCAGTGTGACACACGGACACACACTGCAGAGTGCTACTGGTGAGTCACGTTAAAGACACTCTCCTCTGTTCCCTGGTAGGTTTTGTGATGAAGAAAAATGTGAAATACATAACTTTAACATTATGCCCAGGAGGGTAAGAGCAGGGTTCAAAAGCACTCCAATACTTACTGTAAGATGGTTTACCGGTTTATAATACTCACCCAGCCATTGGTATCCTGATCTCTGCTAAGAACTAATGCTGAATTATATTACTTTGAAGCTAAAAAACATTGCCACCAACCTGCTTAGGGATAGAAAACTTTTTATTCCCATTTAGGGAGATTCAGAGAGATTACAAGAGTTCCTTTATGTGACTCATTAAGTAAATGAAGCTTTGGGACCAAAAAAGCCCAAGTGTCCTCATTCTTCATGAGGATGTTTCCTCAAATACAGAAAGTGAACTTCCTTTATGGGTAACAGAGATGTTACAGTAGCAAATGAATATTATAATTTATATGCAGTAATAACTAGAATTTATAGCAGTTTAAGATTCTAAACCAAATTTTGTATGTTGCCATTTATTCAATAATTACTTATTGAACTCCTAGTATGTGTCAGATACTATATAGTTAAAGCAAAAGTAAAAAAAAATACCTTGCTATCATGCAGCTTGTATTCTTTTGAAAGAAAAAGAAATGAGAAAGCAAATACATGTACATACAAATAAAATAATTTCAAATAATAGTGAGTGCCATAAGAAAATAAAATAGGGAAATGTGATAAACAGTGATGACAGGTAGGAAATATCTATCAGAATCCCAAAGGATGTTATGGGTTGAACTGTGTCTTTCCAAAATGTATATGAAATCCTACCCCAGTACCTCAGTTCAGTTCAGTTGCTTAGTTGTGTCTGACTGTTTGTGACCCCATGGACTGCAGCACGCCAGGCTTCGTTGTCCATCACCAACTCCCAGAGCTTACTCAAACTCATGTCAATCAATTAGTGATGCCATCCAATCATCTCATCCTCTGTCATCCCCTTCTCCCGCCTTCAATCTTTCCCAGCATCAGGGTCTTTTCAAATGAGTTAGTTCTTTGCATCAGGTGGCCAAAGTATTGGAGTTTCAGCTTCAGCATCAGTCCTATCAATGAATATTCAGGACTGATTTCCTTTAGGATGGACTGGTTGGATCTCCTTGCAGTCCAAGGGACTCTCAAGAGTCTTCTCCAACACCACAATTCAAAGGCATCAATTTTTCGGCACTCAGCTTTCTTTATGGTCCAACTCTCACATTCAGACATGACTATTGGAAAAACCAAAGCTTTGACTAGATGGACCTTTGTTGAGAACCCCATGAATAGTATGAAAAGTGCCTCAGATTGTGACCTTATTTGGAAATAGGGTCATTGCACATGCAGTTAGTTAAATTGAATCATTACAGTAATTTCTAATTCAATATGACATAAAGGAGAAATTTGGACAGAGACACACAGGCAGAACATCATGTGAAGATGAAGGCAGAGATTGGGATGATGCTTTTATAAGCCAAGGAATGCCAAAGATTGTCAGCAAACCTTCATCAGCTAGGGGAGAGGAATGGAACAGATTCTCTCTCTCAGTTCCCAGAAGGAGCCAGCCCTGTCCACACCTTGGTTTTAGATATCTAACTTTTAGAATTGTGAAATTCTAGAAGACAATAAATTTCTGTTATTTAAGCCACACATTTGTGGTACTTTGTAATGACAACCCTAGCAGACTAATATATAAGGAAATGGATGGCATACTCAAAGTAAAAGGGATTTTAATGAAGGTAAACAAACAAGGGATGCTGAGACACCCTAGACCCCAAAATAGGCTGTTGCTCCTGAGCTTAAAGGGGTTAGGGGAAGGAGCCATTAGTGGAAACTTATGGGAAGTGATGGCTATAGAACTTTGGTAAAAGAACATGGCTACCACCAACCAACAACTCAGCATGGGGAGAACCAGGGAAATACCTAGATCTTTCTTTCTTTCTGCCCTTCTGTTTCCTGCCGTTTCTTCCCACTGGCAAAACCCAATAGAAAGAGAGAGCAAAGAGGCCTGGTTGATACATCCTGTGAAGGTCAGCTTCCTGGGGGGCAGAGTATAATGGAGAAGAGCAGACACTATGTTTGGAGGAACAAATGACAAATGACAACTATCTAGCAGAGTTAGGGATGAGATGGCAGTTGAGCTGAGAACTCAGTGAAACAGCCATGGGGGGATTTATGTTCCTGCAGAGGGAACAGCAGGTGTGAAGGCCCTGAGGTGGGTGTGAACTGCTTTGAGAACCAGAGAGCGAGAGTGCCCAGGTGTGGTGAGTGCAGGGGCACACATACTTGGGGAGCTCAGAGAGATGGGCAATTGTTATAATATTTAGGGCCTTGTTTAGGTGTCAGTTAGAAGGTTAGACTTGTAATGGGAAACAAATGGAGAATTTTAAGTTATTGAGATGTGATGTGATTCGCATTTTGAAAGGATCACTTTAACTGCTTTGTGGAGTCTGGTTTTAGGAGGGTTAGTGTAGAAGCAGGGTGCTTCCTTTGGAGATGATAGCAGTACTCAAATGAGACATTATTTGAGTGACTTGGACAAAAGTGGTAGATAAGAAGGTGGAGCACAGGGGACAGAATAAGGCTCTGTGTTGAAAATAGGGAAGAAAGGACTTGTACTTCAACTTTATGTGGGAAGGAAGGAAAAATGAGGAATCAAGGTTGATGTCTGGGTTTTTTTGGCTTTAGTAATTCGGTGTTTCATATATACTGAGACAGGGAAATTGGAGAAGAGCAGATTTGAGAGGAAAACTATAAGTTCTGATTGGGATACATTAAGTTTTAAATATCTTATAAACTTCCAAGTAAAGATTACAAGTAGCAGCTGGCAATGAATTTCAAGCTTAGGAGAGAAGTTAGGGCTAGAAATATAAATCTGATGTGTTATTTGAAGCATGTATATGAAATTGGATAGCACTGCCTATTGCAAGATTATACACAGAGATGAGAGGACTTTTTCTGGCAATATGGAAAGCTAGAGATTCTGAAACCCATGTCTGCTGCGTGACATCTAAAAATACTCAACAACAATTAAAGAAAAGCCTTTTGAAATAATCAAATACTCCCTTTAAGAAGCTAATGAAAATCCTGCAGGAATAAAGAGGGACAGAAGAACCTGGAGGCAAATGTTGTGGACTGAGTATTTATGTCCTCCCAAAATTCATATTGAATTTGAAGCCTCGGCCCCCAGTGTGGCTATGTTTGGATTAGTGTCTTTGTTAGTAGACACTGGAAACATCTGACTTCCTCTACCCCCTTCCTCAACCTGAAGAGGCAGTGAGAAGGCCGCTGTCTGCAATCCAGAGAGAGGGTCCTCACCAGAAGTCAAACCTGCTAGAACACTGACTTTGGACTATTAGGCTCTAGAATAGTGAGACAATAAATTGTTTAAACTACTCAGTCTGTGATGTTTTGTTATGGCAGCCTGCATAGGCTAAGACAACAGATGAACCTTGAATCCTTTGCATATATTGGAACTGCTGGATATGGGTGGTTTAGAACTTTGGAACATAAGGGATATTGGAGACAAAGTACTGGGTCAGTGCAGGTCATAGATTTATTAGAAACCACTTTACGTAAGTCCAGGACATACTGAATAGAAAGGGCTATGTCGTTAGGTAAAGGGTGAACTAAGAAAACTCCCCTCTCAGAAGCAGACGGCAATATTGGGTATGGTACCGGAGGGAGATTAAAGAAAAGAACTGTCTCCTCTAACAATATCTTTCATATTTGGCTGAATTTATATTATTTTCGTGGTGACAATATGCAGCCTTGATGTACTGCTTTCCCAATTTTGAACCATTCTGTTGTTCCATGTCCAGTTCTAACTGTTGCTTCTGACCTGCATACAGATTTCTCAGGACTTAGGTCAGGTGGTCTGCTATTCCCATCTCTTGAAGAATTTTCCACAGTTTGTTGTGATCCACACAGTCAAATGCTTTAGCATAGTCAATGAAGCAGAAGTAGATGCTTTTCTGTAATTCCCTTGCGTTCTGTATGATCCAAAAGATGTTGGAAATTTGATCTCTGGTTCCTCTGCCTTTTCTAAATCTAGCTTGTACATCTGGAAGCTTTCAATTCATGTTGTACTATTGAAGCCTAGCTTGAAGGATTTTGAGCATAACCTGGCCAGCATGTGAAGTGAGTGCAATTGTACAGTAGTTTGAGCATTCTTGGCATTGCCCTTCTTTGGGATTGAAATGAAACTGGCCTTTTCCAGTCCTCTGGCCACTGCTAAGTTTTCCAGATTTGCTGGCATATTGAGTGCAGCATCACTTTAACAGGATCATCTTTCAGGATTTGAAATAGCTCAACTGGAATTCCATCATCTCCACTAGATTTTTTGTAGTAATGCTTTCTAAGGCCCACTTGACTTTGTATTCCTGGATGTCTGGCTCTAGGTGAGTGAACAAATTGTTGTGGTTATCCAGGTCATTAAGACTTTGTATAGTTCTTCTGTGTATTCTTGCCACCTCTTCTTAAGCTCTTCTGCTTCTGTTAGGTCACTGCCATTTCTGTCCTTTATTGAGCCCATCTTTGCATGAAATATTCCCTTGGTATCTTTAGTTTTCTCGAAGGGACCTCTCTCTTTCTCATTCTATTGTTTTCCTCTATTTCTTTGCATTGTTCACTTAGGAAGGCTTTCTTATCTCTCCTTGCTATTCTTTGGAACTCTGCATTCAGTTGGGTATATCTTTCTCTTTCTCTTTTAAAACCTTCACTCCTCTTCTTTTCTCAGGTATTTGTAAGGCTTTCTCAGGCAACCATTTTGCCTTCTTGCATTTGTGATAGTTTTGGTCACTGCTTCCTATACAATGTTATGAGCCTTTGTCCATAGCTCTTCAGGCACTCTGTCTACCAGATATAATCCCTTGAATCTATTTGTCTCTTCCACTGTATAATCATAGGGGATTTGATTTAGGTCATAGCTAAATGACCTAGTGATTTCCCCTACTTTCTTCAATTTAAGTCTGAATTTTGCAACAAGGAACTCCTGATCTGAGCCACAGTCAGCTTTCAGTCTTGTTTTTGCTGATTGTGTAGAGCTTCTCCATCTTCATCTGTGAAGAATATAATCAATCTGATTTCAGAATTTACCATCTGGTGATGTCTATGTGTAGAGTCATCTCTTGTGTTGTTGGAAGAGGGTGTTTGCTATGACCAGTGTGTTCTCTAGGCAAAATTCTGTTAGCCTTTGCCCTGCTTAAAACTGGCTTAAAATTCAACATCCAGAAAACTAAGATCATGGCATCTGGTCCCATCACTTCATGGCAATAGATGGGGAAAAGATGGAAACAGTGACAGATTTTATTTTCTTGAGCTCCAAAATCACTGTGGATGGTGACCTTGAAATTGAAAGATACTTGCTTGTTGGAAGAAAAATTATAACAAACCTTGACAGCATATTAAAAGGCAGAGACATCATTGCTGATAAAGGTCCATACATTCAAAGCTATGGTTTTACTAGTAGTCATGTATGAATGTGAGAGTTGGACCATAAAGAAGGCTGAGCACCGAAGAACTGATGCTTTCAAACTGTGGTGCTGGAGAAGACTCTTGAGAGTCCCTTAGATTGCAAGGTGATCAAACCAGTCAATCCTAATGGAAATCAGCCCTGAATATTCACTGGAAGTACTGATGCTGAACCTGAAACTCTACTACTTTGGCCACCTAATGTGAAGAGCTGACTCATTGGAAAATACCCTGATGCTGATAAAGATTGAGAGCAGTAGGAGAAGGGGGTGATAGAGGTTGAGATGGTTGGGTGGCATCACTGACTCAATGGACATGAATTTGAGCAAGTTCTAGGAGATGGTGAAGGACAGGGAAGACTGGCATGTTACGGTCCATGGGGTTGCAAAGAGTTGGATACAACTTACTGACTGAACAACATTTGGAAGATTTTAATACGTATATCTCAGTTTTTGATAGATCAAGAAGACAGAAGTCACTGTAGACAGAGAAAATTAAAAGAGCAATACATTCTTGATCTCAAGTACAAATATAGGATTCTGTACTTAATAATTGGAGAATGTGTCTCTTTTTAAGAACCCTCAGTTTAAAAACAGACTACTTATTAGGCCATAAAATAAATATTGACACATTTCAAAGAATCAGTATCCTATAGAACTCATTTTCTTACCAATGCAGTCAAAAGCAAAGTGCTAAATTAAAAACATATGATAAAAAATTCAGAATTAGCCTTCTAATTGTCTCAAGTATCAGTGACAATATAATAGAACTAAAAGGTCATGGGAATGCCACATAACTGGATTTACCTTTTTTTTTTTGACCGTGCTTTGTGGCTTGTGGGATTTTAGTTCTCTGACCCCAGGGATTGAGCTTGAGCCTTCCTTTGCTGAAAGTTTATACTTTCATTTCAGGTTCAAAGGATGGGTTAAATAAAACAAGCCACTCATTCTATACAAATAAATAATACCAGTATTTATTAGAGAATTATCTAGCTTCCTTTCAATATACTAACATTAAAAGAAAAGAGAAATAGAAACAGCAGAGGATACATCGCCAAATTGGGTTTTGACCAACATCCAGACTTAAACAGTGCTGGGAAGTCCCGTGTCATAGCATATCTGGAGTTCCAACTGGGAAGAGGTCCCAGGTAGCATGTCTGCTCTGTAGGTAAGACTTCAAAAACAGCAGTTTCGGGTTCTGGATTATAATCCCAGGACGAAAACTGATAACATCATCAGTCTGTAAGCAAAACTGCAGGTCTGGTTTTATGTTAATCTTCTTTTACAATGCTGTGTGTTCTGTGTATTTCGGAATTTTGTTAAGCTCCAGGAGTGGTTGGCCAGATGCCCTCCAGGGGTTCAACAAATTCCAAGACCCACCCTCTGTCTGTCTCTGGTGCCTCTCAGCCAGCACTCATAGCAGGTGTGACTGATACAGCAGTGGAGCAGTAGTCAGGGCAGTATCTTGGTGAGTCAGAAGCAAGGTCAAAGGCTTGCTCTGCTCTCTTGCCTCTGAAGCCTGAACAAGACTATCTCCATTTTATTTCCCTAACCAGTCCTCAGCAGTGAGAATGCAGAATCTTAACCACTGCATCACCAGTGAATTCCCCATATTTACCTTTAAAACTTAGAGAAAGTGTATTCGCTGTTTTTTAAAAAAGTTTATTATTTATTTGGTCACACAGCATGTGGAATCTTAGTGCCTCAACCAGGGATCAAACCTACACCCCTGCATTGGGAACACAGAGTTGTATGTAACCACTGGACTGCCAGGGAAGTCCCTTTGCTGTTTATTTTGGAAAAGAAGAAAGACTGGAAATGAGATGAGCATTCATTAAGGAATGGGGAAGAGAAAAACTATAAATTCTAAGAAAGCAGAAGGAAGAAACCTCAAAGACTAAAGCAGAAAGTAGATGGAAGGCAAAGATAGATTGAATGGATGGACAAATTAAAAGTTGATTCTTTAAAAGTACTGATAAGATGGCCAACCAACACATGAAAAGATGGTCAACATTGCTAATTGTTGGAGAAATGCAAGTCAAAACTCCAGTCAGGTATTACTTCACATCAGTCAGAATGGCCATCATCAAAACATCTACAAATAACAAATGCTGAAGAGGGTATGGAGAAAAAGGAACCCTCCTATGCTGTTGATGGGAATGTAAATTGATACAGCCATAATGGAAAACAGTATGGAGGTTCCTCAAAAAACTAGAAATTAAGTTGTCGTACAATCTTACAGTCCCACTCCTGGCATATATCTGGAGGAAACTCTAATTTGAAAGGATATATCACTTCTATGTTCATAGCAGCATTATTTACAATACCCAAAACTTGGAAGCAACCCAAATGTCCTTCAATAGATGAATGGGTAAAGAAGAGGTTGTATATGTATATATACATATATATTAGGTAGTGTGTATATATACATATATAGGTATATATATGTATACACACACAATGGAATATTATTACTCAGGCATAAAAAGGAATGAAATAACCCATTTGTAGCATCATGGATGACCTAGAGATTATCATACCAAGTGAGTAAGTCAGAAAGAAAAATACAAATACCACATGATATCACTTATATATGTAATCTAAAATATGACATAAATGAATTTATCTACAAAGCTGAAATAGATTCATTGGCATATAGAAAGCAAACTTATGGTTATCAAAGGGATAAGGTGTATGGATAAATTAGGAATTTGGGATTAATAGATACATAAACAACAAGAATCTGTATGTAAAATAGATAAGCAGCAAGGGCCTATGGCACAGGGAATATCAATATCTTGTAATAACCTATAATAGAAAAGAATCGAGAAGAGTACACCTGAAATGTAAATCAGCTACACTTCAATTTGGAAAGCTCTTAAAAATAATTAAAGTGCTAATAAAACTGACAAACTCCTAGTAAAATTAGTCAAGAAAAAATAGAATATAAAAATTAAACAATGATTTGACTGTGGATTTCTTATCAGAAAAACATAAAAGGCCAGATGATAGTGGACCAATATAATTAAAGTACTGAGAGAACAGGATTGTCAGCCCTGAACTCTACAAACAGCAAAAATAAATGTCCTTTAGGAATGTAAGCAAAATGGAGTCAGTCTCAGGTGAAGAGAAAACAGGACACTTGTCAGCATGATATTTATTCTAAAAGAAATGCTGAAATTCTGAAGTTCTTCAGACTGGAGGAAAATGATACCTGGAATAAACATGGAACTTCAAGAATACAGGAAAAACAACATAAATAAATGGCAAATATTTGGGTGTATAGGCTATTTTTCTTATTTTAAGATCTTTAAATACATGTGACAGTTGAACAGAAAGTATAACATTGGTAGGGTTTTCATCATAGTACAAATGATGACTAAATATAAAGAAGCAAGAGTGAAGGGTCCATGTAGTTGGAAGGCTTTTACATTTTGTTTGAGGTGGCAAAATATTAGCTCTAAGTAGTTTAAGAGAGGTTTGTGTGTTAAAATCACTATAGCAACTACTAACACAGTAACACCAAGAGATATATCCTCTTGGTAATCATAGAAGAAATAGAAAATCATCAAGGATATAGGAGACTTGGAATCCTTTCAAGGACACAAGGAACATTTGCTTAGAGATAGAATTATTCATAAAACAAATCTTAAACTTTTAAAAGACTAGAAATCATAGAGAATAGTTTATGTGGTCAATAGGTTTTTGATAAAGGTCAAGAAAGTTAAGTTTTTTTTTCAACAAATGATGCTGAAACAATTACATATCCATGCAAAAAAGTCACCTGAACCCATACCTTACACTTCATACAAAAATTAACTGAAATGCATCATGGAGCTAAATATAAAACAGTATATATATACTTTCCATGAGAAAACATAGAAAAATCTTTGATTGTGAATTGGGAATTCTTCGACACCAAAAAACATTATCCATAAGAAACAAAAGAAACCTGGAACTTCCCTGGCAGGAAACTAAGATCTCTGCATGCCACACAGCATAGCCAAAAAATAAAAGGAATAAAAAACCCTGATAAATTAGATTTAATCAAAACTAAAAACCTTTGCTCTCCAAAAGATAACTACAAAATGAAATGAAAAGTCACAGAGTAGGAGAAAATATTTGTAAATTATGTGTCTGAAAAAGAACCTGTATTCAGAAAGTAAAGAACTCTCAAAACTAAATGGTGAAAGACAAAACAGCCCAATTATTAATATAAATAAGTAGGCAAAGGATTTGAACAGTCAGTTCATTAGAGAAGATATACAGATGGCAAATAGGCACATGGAAAGATGGTTACCATCATTAGTCATTAGGAAGATGCAAATTGAAATCATAATTAGATACCAGCATACACTATTAGAATGGCTAAAAGAAAAGAAAAAGAAGCCTAACAATTTCAGGTAATGGCTTGATACAGATTACATGGAAATTGCAAACTTTGCCAGTTGAAATACAAAATGGCAGTGTCGTGGAAAACAGTTCAGTTGTTTCTTATAATAATAAGCATGTAGTTAACCTAGGTCCTAGTAATCTCACTTCTGTGTGTTTACCTAAGGGAATGAAAATGTATGTTCATGCAAAAACCTTCATGTGAATGTTTTAGTTGCCTCACATTGGAAGCAATCCGGATGTTCTTCAGTTGGTGAATGGATAAACAAACTGCAGTACATCTATACAATGGAATACTATTCAACAATAAAAAGTAATGAACTACTGGTATTCATAAACAGAAATGGATCTTGGTTGCATTATTCTGAATAATAGAAGTCATAGGCATAATAAGGCTGCATATTTCTTGGTACCATTGAAATAGCATCTGGAAAAGACAAAACTATAGTGCTCACTGAGGTTTGAAGTAAAGGGGTGGGACTGACTACAAAAAGATAGCTTAAGAAATTTTCAGAGATGATCAAACTATTCTGTACTTGCTTGTTGTTGTAGTTACAAGACTATGCATTTTTGAATTTTAGTGGATATAGATTTAAAAATTAATAGGAAAAAAACTCAGGAATGTTGGCAGGGAGAGATAATTTATTACTTATATGATGAATTAGGGAAGACTGACGAAGTGACTTTAACTTGAGCTGTGAAGGATGGAGATGAGTTGGCTAGGAGAGAAGGGAGGGAAAGAAGATTACAGGCAGAGGAAATAGCTTAAATAATAGAAGTGCTTGACTAGACAGGTAAGTACTTTGGTTCTCAAAAGCTGAGAGAAAACCAGTGGGGTTGTAGCCCAGAGCAATAGGGCAAGAGTATTGAGAGGTGGGATTTAGAAGAGGCTTTTTGGGCCATTTAAATATTTTGGCTTCTATCTGAAAACAGTGGGATTTTGCTAGCAATTTGGAATAGATTGATTAGATTAAGAATTGTACTTTAAAAATAGGGCAGCATGTTGGAGAACAAATTGGAGAGGAGAGAAAGTAGAAGCTGGAAGATTTGCTTGGTGGTTTGACAGTCCCAGCATAAAAGGAAAAATGGTCTGGGACAAAATCCTCTCATAGATTGTATGTAATTTGCACCCTTCTTCTGGGGAAAATTAGCATTTCTAATAAATAGTTATGACAGTTACTAATGAATTTTGATAAAATGAAGACTTGTTCTGGTTAACTAGTGACATATACAGTTAATTATCAGCTGTCTATCCCTGATAGACAGGGATATCAGGGATATCCTATCAGGGATCCCCTACCAGGGATCTACTGACTTTCAACCAGACTGTTCTTCCCTTCTATATCTAATCTACTTTCTTTTTCTAGGAAATTTCCTTATTAGAAATAAATATTTAATTGATCTAAAAAGAACATTTTTTTGTTGCATGCATGCAAGAGTATGAAATGTTGACACATGTTTAGTTTTTAAAAAGTTTTTAGCAAAGTTTCTTGGTATAAAATACCCCAATATTAATTGCCTTCATGAATATCATCAATAAACTACTAATAAATATAAATTCTATAAGATGCCATTTATATAAATAGCAATTAAAGATAAGGAATTTGGGAATAAATACAACAGAAGTACTTACATATATGAAATATTGTGCATGCATCCTTCGTCATGACCAACTTTTTGTGACCTTATAGGGCTCCTTTGTCCATAGGATTCTTCAGGCAAGAATCCTGGAGTGGGTTGCCATTTTCCTCCTTCAAGGGTTTTTCCAACTCAGGGATGGAACCTGGGTCTCCTGAGTCTTCTGATTTGAGAGGCAGATTCTTTACCACTGAACCATCTGGGAAGTCCAGTACTCAGCCATAACAAAGGACAAAATATGCCATTTGCAGCAACATGGATGGAACTAGTGACTAATTCTGAATGAAAGAAAGACAAATATATGATATTTCTTATAAGTGGAATCTAAAATAAGGGTACAAATAAACTTATTTACAAAACAGAAGTAGAGCCATGGACATAGAAAACAAACTTATGGTTACCAGGGGATAAAGTAGGGCGAGAGATAAATTGGGAAATTGACACTGACATATATGCACTACTATACACAAAATAGATAACTAATAAGAACCTGCTGTATAGCACAGGGAACTCTACTCAATACTCTGTAATGGCCTATGTGGGAAAAGAATCTAAAAAAAACCAGTGGATATATAAATGTATAACTGATTCACTTTGCTGCACACCTGAAACTAACACATTACACAACTATACCCCAATTAAAATTTTAAAAAAGAGATACAAATTACTATGCATAAAATAAGCTACAAGAATGTGCTGTACAGCACAGGGAAATATAACCATTATTTTATAACTTTAAATGAAATGTAATCTATAAAAATATTGAATCTCTATGCTATATACCTTAAACTAATATATTATAAATCAGCTATACTTCAACTGAAATAAAAAACAGAAGGTCACTATGAAGAAATTATATAACTTTATTAAAAGTATGTTAAGTTTTCTAGGACAGCCATAGCAAATTACCCCAAATTAATAGATTAAAATTACAGAAATTTATTCTCTCACAGTTCTTTCTGGCAGACATCCAAAATCAAGATGTTAGCAGGGCTGCAGTCCTTCTGAAAGCGTTAGAGGAGAATCCTCCCTTGCCTTTTCCAGCTTCTGGTAGCTCTGGGTGTCCCTTGGCTTGCAGCTGAATAAATTCTGTTTCTGCCTCTACCTTCATATGGCCTGCCTTCTGTGTCTGTCTGCTCTTCTGTATCTTAGTACACTTGCTATTAGATTTAAGACCTACCTGGATAATCCAGGGTGATAGCATCTTGAGTTCTTTAATCTGCAAAAACCTTTTTTTTTTTTTTCAAATAAGGTCACAGTTACAGGTTCCAGCGGTTCATACATGGACATACCTTTTGGGGGGTCATCATTCAGAAATAACCAAACAAATGGAGAGCTGTAACATATTCAGACTAATGACAACAGCAATTATAATGTCAATTTCTGCCAAATTTATCTTGTGAGATTGATTCAATGTCATTATATCCCCAAAGGTTTTTTAGATGGAAGTTAACTAATTGGTTCTAAAAAGGACAAATAATCAGGATACTCTTTAACAAAAAAAAAAAAAAAAAGCTGAGTGAAGAGATGTGACAACTAGATATATAAATTTATTTCCAATAAATATTTTAGTATACTCTAAAAGATCACATGACATTGGCACAAAGATAAAAGAAACTGACCAATGGAGCAGAAATTAATATATGCATATATTGAAACCCAATATATGGAAGATGTGGCATTGAAGATCTATGGGGAAGGAATGATTTTTAAAGAAATGTTCCTGGAGCTATAGGTTATCCACACTGAAAAAACTGAAGTCAGATCCCTACCTCATATGATATCCAAATATCTATTCCAGATACATTAAAGCCCTACATGTAAAAGTCAAAAGTTTAACACTGTTTGAAGAAAGCACAGAAAATTATGACAACTGAGAAGGAAATGATTTATTAAGCAAGAAATGATAGTACTAACAATAAAAGATAAAAATGATAAATGTTATTACATGAAAATTAAGAATCTTTTGTAAATGAGAAGATATCATAAAGAGAATAAAAACATGCTGAAAACTTAGAGAGAAGACATTGGAACACATACAACAAAAGACTGATATCCACACTATATACAGAATTTCTGAAAAAACTAAAAGACCAACAAAATATACATGTATATTATATCTACATATATTACTATATGGGCTTTGTAGGTGGCAATAGTGGTAAGTAACCTGTCTGTGAATGCAGGAGATGTGAGAGATGTGGGTTTGATTCCTGGGTCGGGAAGATCCCCTAGAGGAGGGCATGGTAACCCACTCCAGTATTCTTGCCTGGAAAAATTCTATGGACAGAGAAGCCTGGTGGGCTATAGTCCATGGGGTCACAAAGAGTTGGACGTGACTGAAGTGATTTAGCACAGCACAGCAGCACTTATTACTATTTATTATTGTTGTTCAGTTGCTAAGTTGTATCCGTCTCTGCGACCTCATGGACTGTAGCCTGCCAGGCTCCTCTGTCCTCCATTGTCCCCTAGAGCTTGCTCAAATTCATGTCCATTGAGTTAGTGATGCTGTCTAACCATTGCATCCTCTGCTGTCTCCTTCTCCTTTTGCCTTTAGTCTTTCCCAGTGTCAAGATCTTTTCCAGTGAGTTGGCTCCTTACATCAGATGGCCAAAGTATTGGAGCTTCAGCATCAGTCCTTCCAATAAATATTTCAGGGTTGATTTCCTTTGGGATTGACTGGTTAGAATATAATCAAATAGATTTAATAGCTGTATATAATAGAGGTATATTTAATATAATCTATATAATACATATATATTAGAATATCTATGTTATATCTATTAGATTAAATTCTAATATACAGCTGGACAAAATGCCTAAGCAGGCATTCTGAAGAGGAAATATGAATACAAAGTATTATTAATTATGAAAATACAAATGAAACATTAATATATCACATTGGCAAAAATGTATAAATTGTAAAACATTGTATTCTGTTGGGTCTGAGGAACAACAGAAACTGTTGATGGTGATAGTGGATATTGGTGTAAGCATTTTGGATCGTGGCTCAGATGGTAAAGAATCTGCAATTCAGGAAACCTGGGTTCCATCCCTGGGTCAGGAAGATCCCCTGGAAAAGGGAACGGCTACCCACTCCAGTATTCTTGCCTGGAGAATTCCATGGACAAAGGAGCCTGGCAGGCTACAGTCCATGGGGTTGCAAAGAGTTGAACATGACTGAGTGACTTTCATCTTTATCTTGGTATTATCTAGTAAATTTCAACTTATACATACTGTATGACTCAGAGATTCTCTTCTCAAGAGTACATTCTAGGGCTTAGGGAACCTCTTGGCCTTTAGTCAGCAGACGTGTACAAGAATGTTTACAGAAGCAAGGTTTGTAACAACAAGTAACTGGAATCAACTCACACATCCATCAGTAGGAAAATGAAGATGAAGATGCTGTCATAGGATGGGACATTGGAGAACCACAAAGAAGGGTGAACTATAGCTGTTCACCTAAGCATGAAGGACTGTTTGAGACTTATATTAAATGAAGAAAAAAAGAATGATGTAGAGGAATATAGTAATATTTCATAATGTTTGGTGGTGGTGGTTTAGTTGCTAAGTCATGACCGACTATTTGAGACCCTTTGGATTATAGCCTGCCAGATTCCTCCACCCATGCAGTTTCCTAGGAAAGAATACTGTAGTAGATTGCCATTTCCTTCTCCAGCGGATCTTCCCAATCCAGGAATAGAACCCTCATATTTTGCATTGCAGGCTGTCTCCTGCATTGCAGGTGGGATTCTTTACTGGTGAACCACCAAGGAAGCCCCAACACTTAGATTTTAGAAGGCTTACAAGCAAAAAACTGAAAGACATTTTCCATTTCATAAATCGGGCGGTGAGCAGAGCTACCACTGAGCAGAAGTTAAGTGCAGAAATTCACCTCAGGTGCAAATTTAAGGGGTATCAAAAAACTTAGTAATCAAGATAAATCATATTTTAATACTATATTAAAAAAATCAAATTGGCAAACCACAACCCTCAGGTCAAACATCTGGTTTTTCAAATTATATTGGAATCAGGGCTGAGATTAGGATGAGCCAAGTGAGGCAGTAAAACTACAGGATCAGTTTTACTACCGTCTTTACCTAAAAGTATTATATTTTGTTCATCATGAAATTTTTCACATTAACTTTGATTTTTAAAATATTGCATTAAAATATTATTTATTCTGATTTTGAATTTTTTGGTGCCCCCTTAAATTTCACACCAAAAAAAAAAAATGACTCACTTGGTCCCACTCTAGTCCTGGTCCTGGTTTGTTTTATCATTAAGCTTCATATAACTTGCAAAATTTCATATATTCTTTAAAATTTATCCAATACTTCAAAATTTTAAAATTGAGACTTCCCTGGTGGTCCAGGGGTTAAGAGTTTGCCTTGCAGTGCAGGGGACACAGTTTCAATTTCTAGTCGAAATAAATATTAAAAAAAAAAATAAGCAAAGAGAGCTAGAGAAAGAATTTTGAGGTCACTCCAAATCTCTGTAATTTGGAATAGATGATGCAAGTTAAAAGGATCAAAAAAGAGAAGCCAGAGAGGTAGGAAGAAAAACAAAGACTGTGGAATTTTCCAAGAGTGGGAATATTTTGCCAATCTGTTGGGTCAAAGCAGCTGCTGCTATAAATAGCTAGACAATCACCTGTTAAATATGCACTTTTTCAATCACTTAGACTTTGCCTTCAGAAATCTTATCTAATGATAGTCTAGCTGTGGGAAGAAATCACATTGTGCATTCATGCACATGAAACATAAATTATAATGTGAAATTATGAAAAGCTGTATTTTTGAGCAATCAGAGGTTTAGATATTGTCTTTAGCATTTTGAGTTGTTGACATTGCTGAAGTCATCTGAGAGGCTGTTGTGTCTCTACGTGTCTTACTTTGCTGACTATCTCTTATGCTTCAAGACTCACCTCAAGTGCCGTCTATTCTTAGATGTCTTCCCTGTGGTCAGTTTTTTTCTTCCGTTTTTCACTTGTCATAATTGGTCCCAGAACTGTGTGAGGAAACAAGTTTTTGAGGTCTGCTTTGGGCAGTTGAAAGGGCCAAACTAGAAGAAAGGAAAATAGGCTTAGGATCGCAGATGATTTAAGACAATGGGGCAAGCTGAAGTTTCCTGGAGGAAGAGCTTGTGACTGTGTTTGAGCTGGTTAGAACAGAAATATTCAAGAATATGAACTAAATTTAGATTTTAAAAGAATGAAGGGAAGAAGGTTATGTACAATTTTAAGGACTGCATTCAGATGCTCGGCAAGTCACAATTTCCTTCCTCTCTTCCTCCCTTCCCTTCTTTCCTGTCAGTGTTTATTGAACACATACTATATCCCAAGGCTGATTTAGGGATAAGAGCTGCTAAAATTAGTGAGATATGACCTGATGTGATGGCTTTGGAGTGTTATATTTTTTTGTTGATTCCAATTTGTGTATTAGTATTTTTTTTTACCTTATACCTCTCTGAAATTAGAGAACATTTTATCTCATGTTTTTTAAAATTTATTTGGCTGTACCAGGTCTTATTTGCGGCATGTGGGATCTAGTTCTCTTACCAGGTATTGAATCTGGGCCCCCTGTATTGGGAGCTCAGAGTCAGCCACTGGACCATCAGGAAAGGCCTGCAATTCACAGTTTGATATCATCTTTCTTTATTATGTCTTTCAATTGAAAGTGAGTCAGATACAGTCACCTTGGGCTTCCCAGATGGCACTAAAAAACCTTCCTGCTAATGCAGGAGACACAACAGACCTAGGTTCAGTCCCTGGGTGAGGAAGATCCCCTGGAGGAGGGCGTGGCAACCAATTCCAGTATTCTTGCTTGGAGAATCCCTTGGACAGAGGAGCCTGGTGGGCTATAGTCTATGGGGTTGCAAAGAGGTGGGCTTAAGGAATTTAGCACATATGCACAGATACAGTATTTGATAGAATCCTGTAGAAGCTTTGTCTGTCTTATCTATGTCAGTTTTACCCAACAGCCAGATGTTGATATGGAGTCTCTTGCCTGGGTTTCTCTTAGAATTCCAAATAGGGAACAAGCTTGTTGCCCTGCATGGTGCCCTCCATTCACATCACACCATCACTTTAGTGAACAAAGTTCAGAGAGATAAACTCTAGAGTCACCATCTGACCACATCACTCCTTCTCGCTTTCTTCCAACCTCACCCCAGACAGAAAACCATTATGAGAATCTTTACTTCTCTGTGTCATAGTATCCTTAATCTGATACAAGATTCATGGTTAAACTATAATGCTGAACATTAGTTTCTGGTTTAGGGAGGATTTTTATATTCTTATTTATAGGAATTAATTCTTGAATGCTAAATAAATCCAAGTTTATTTCAGTTTAAGGCTCCAAAAGTTTGGATCCAAAGGTTTGGATTTGAGTAAACCAAGATATTCAAGACTCTTAGAGGGTTATTCTGGCCCTTTCTACACTTAGCTTGTAACAAGTAACATTTTCTGAGTGCCTTTTATGTGACAGGTACTGTGTGGATTATGAGAGAGCCAAATATAAATACGGCAAGGTTCCATGTCTTGCAGGTCATCCTGGAACAGACTGGAAACGCAGGAAAGCTATGGAAATGATAGAAAATCTTTTGTAAATGCATGAACTTATTTACAGTTTTGCCTGGAGCTTTTAGAAGATAAGTTAATCCCAGAGTGGCAAAAACTCATGCCTATGGGTAGGATTGGGCAGGTAGAGCAATAGAGAGAGATGAGCAGTGTGGTAAACCAGAAAACACCTGCCCTGTCTAAAGATAGCAAGAACTACTCACCTCTAGCTGAAGTGAGCATAGCAGTTCAGAGGCTCTGGATCTTCTAATTTGTTTTTTATTAGTTTTGCAATACAATGACATGATATCGCCATGGGTTTACATATGCTCCCCCTCCAGAACCCCCCTCCCTCTTCCCTCCCTCCTCCCTCCCCCCGGGAAATCTCGGTGCACCAGCCCCGAGCACCAATCCTGGGCTGGCGATTGATTACACACATGATAATTAACATGTTTCAATGCCATTCTCTCATATCATCCCACCCTTACCCTCATCCACAGAGTCCACGAGTCTGTTCTATACGTCTGCGTTCCTTTTGCTGTCTCGCATGCTGGGTTCTCGTTACCGTCTTTCTAAATTCCATATATATGCGTTAATATAATGTATTGTTGTTTTTCCTTCTGGCTTACTTCACTCTGGATAATAGGCTCCAGTTCCATCCACCTGAGTAGAACTGATTCAAATGAATTTTTTTTTTTAATGCTGAGTAATATTCCATTGTGTATATGTACCACAGCTTTCTTATCCATTCATCAGTTGATGGGCATCTAGGTTGCTTCCATGTCCTGGCTATTGTAAACAAAGCAGCGATGAACATTGGGGTACACGTGGCTCTTTCAATTCTGGTTTCCTCGGTGTATATGCCTAGCAGTGGGATTGCTGGGTCATATGGCAGGTCTATTTGCAGTTTTTTAAGGAATCTCCACACTGTTTTCCATAGTGGCTGTACTAGTTTGCATTCCCACCAACAGTGTAAGAGGGTTCCCTTTTCTCCACATCCTCTCCAGCATTTATTGCTTGTAGATTTTTGGATGGCAGCCATTCTGAATGGTGTAAAATGGTACCTCATTGTGGTTTTGATTTGCATTTCTCTGATAATGAGTGATGTTGAGCATCTTTTCATGTGTTTGTTAGCCATTTTTATGTCTTCTTTGGAGAAATGTCTGTTGAGTTCTTTGGCCCACTTTTTGATTGGGTCGTTTATTTTTCTAGAATGGAGCTGCAGGAGTTGCTTGTATATTTTTGAGATTAATTGTTTGTCCGTTGCTTCATTGGCTATTATTTTCTCCCATTTTGAAGGCTGTCTTTTCACCTTGCTTATAGTTTCCTTTGTTGTGCAGAAGCTTTTAATTTTAATTAGGTCCCATTTGTTTATTTGTGCTTTTATTTCCAATATTCTGGGAGGTGGGTCATGGAGGATCCCACTTTGGTTTATGTCAGAGAGTGTTTTGCCTATGTTATCCTCTAGGAGTTTTATAGTTTCTGGTCTTATGCTTAGATCTTTGATCCATTTTGAGTTTATCTTTGTGTATGGTGTTAGAAAGTGTTCTAGTTTAAGTGGCTGTCCAGTTTTCCCAGCACCACTTGTTAAAGAGGTTGTCTTTTCTCCATTGTATATTCTTGCCTCCTTTGTCAAAGATAAGGTGTCCATAGATGCGTGGATTTATCTCTGGGCTTTGTATTTTGTTCCATTGATCTATATTTCTGTCTTCATTGATCTATATTTCTGTCTTTGTGCCAGTACCATGCAGTCTTAATGACTGTGAATTTGTAGTATAGCCTAAAGTCAGGTAGGTTGATTCCTCCAGTTCCATTCTTCTTTCTCAAGATTGCTTTGGCTATATGAGGTTTTTTGTATTTCCATACAAATTGTGAAATTATTTGTTCTAATTCTCTGAAAAAGACCTCTGGTAGCTTGATAGGAATTGCATTGAATCTATAGATTGCTTTGGGTAGTATACTCATTTTCACTATATTGATTCTTCCAATCCACGAAGAAGGCACATTTCTCCATCTGTTTGTGTCCTCTTTGATTTCTTTCATCAGTGTTTTATAGTTTTCTATATACAAGTCTTTTGTTTCTTTAGGTAGAAATACTCCTAAGTATTTTATTCTTTTTGTTTCGATGGTGAATGGAATTGTTTCCTTAATTTCTCTTTCTGATTTTCCAAAGAAAATGATGGCCAACAGGCACATGAAAAGATGCTAGAATTGTTAATCAGAGAAATAAAAATGAAAACTACAATGAGATACTTAACCTCACGCCTGTCAGAATGGCTATCATCAAAAAAAACCTGCAAATAATAAATGCTGATGAGGATGTGGGAAAAAGAGAACCCTCATACACTGTCGGTGGGAATGTAAATTGGCGCAGCTACTATGGAAGACTTGGAGGTTTCTAGAACTACCAAATGGCCCAGCAATTCCACTCCAGGATATATCCAAGAGAAATAAAAATACTAATTCAAAAAGATACGTGCACTCCAAAGTTCATAGCAACATTATTTATAATATTCAAGACATAGAAGCAATGTAATTGTCCAACAGATAAATGAATAAAAAAGATGTGGCATCTATATATATGTGTTCTCTCTCTAGATATATACATACCATGGAATGCTACTCAGCCTTAATAACTAAATTTTGTTATTTGCAATAACATGCATGAACTTAGAGGGTATTATGCCTAGTGAAATAAGTCAGATAGAGAGAGAAATACTGTATGAAGTCATGTATTTGTAGAATCTAAACCCCCCCCCCCCAAACTAGTGAATATAACAAAAAAGGAACAGATTCACAGATTTAGAGAACATTCTAGTGGTTTGGATTCCAATTCACTGATTTGTTTGAAATTCAAAAACCAAGTTTTCTATTTTCTTAGTCTTGTCTGATTTCAGATTTTTTCCATTTTTAACTATTGTTTATTCTTGTGTTCAATATGCAAAATCCTCTTCAACTAATCAGTGAATTTCCAAAATTTCATACAGGAATATTTAATTGCATTACTCAGATCATTGCTTAGATTAATACCTTTTTTTAACTTGTGCTGTCTTTTCCTATTTTTAGTTATTTACCGAGTTAAAGAGGGAAATCAGGGTTTGCCCAGTATTGGTGGTCTAAATGCTCTTAATGCTAATACTGGTTTGAAGTTCTAGACCAACTAAACCTAAAGTTAGCTGCAATCCCACTCTTTCTCTGGCAGAGTTGCCTTTATTTAGAGAGAACTATGGCAGCCTTTCTATTTTTCCCTAGCATGGCATTCCATTTCCAGTGTTCAGTTCAGTTCAGTTCTCAGTCGTGTCCGACTCTCTGCAACCCCATGGACTGCAGCACACCAGCCCTCCCTGTCCTTCACCATCTTCCAGAGCTTGCTCAAACTCATGTCCATTGAGTCGGTGATGCCTTCCAACCATCTCATCCTCTGTCATCCCCTTCTCCTCCTGCCTTCAGTTTTTCCCAGCGTCAAGGTCTTTTCTAATGAGTCAGTTCTTCATATCAGGTGGCTAAAGTATTGGAGCTTCAGCTTCAGCATCAGTCCTTCCAATGAATGTTCAGGACTGACTTCCTTTAGGATTGACTGGTGGAATCTCCTTGCAGTGTAAAATATTTGAAAGGACCCCAAGGTCTCTGCTCCTTGTGGCTCTGACATGCAGTGCATGGTTCATAGGAGCCCCATACAAGGTCACCAACAGCCTAGTATTACCTCCAGCCCTTGCTACTACAATGAAGGTCATAGTCAGAGTTTGCTGAGATCTCTTTTCATTTAATTTCCAGACTTCAAAGAAACCTGGAGTGATAGGTCTTTTCTTTATGGTCTCATCTTTATGGTATGTAACAAAGATTCCTTCATTTGTTAATTACCAGCATTGCTATTTTTTTTCTCTTTATGATAGCTATAGGTTATTTCAGTAGAAAATATGGATGGAATATAAGGTAGTTAAATGTATCCTCAAGTCACCAATTTTAACTGAAAGCCATCTCTGCCTTTCTGAAATCTGGGACAGCTAGCAAATCAACACCCACATGCACTAGTAATGGCTGGCAGAGTAAGGAATTGGGGGCAGGCGATTTATGCCCTATATTTATTCCATTTCTCAGTCATCACCTACAAGCAGATGTCTTCTTCAAGAACACCAATTCAGTGGCCAAGAGTATCTTAGAAAGAGGAAGCCAAGATATTTTCCATAATGCTTCATCTTCCAGTGTTTTTGGTATTTCAAAGCCACCAGATGAATTAAAGCTTCAATAAAGGCTTTCTGCAATCCCATCTGTTGCTGCTGCCAGAGTCCTTCAGAAACACAGGTAGATATCTTTATAACATCTCCGTCCTACCCCCTGCAAACCATTTCTTGTTAATAAGATTTACCTTCAGATGGATGGAAATTTAAATAATTTCTCCCACATGTAAATTTTCTTCTTTTAAATTTAGATTGTCAGCATCCTGTTGCATATTCCCGTCGACTAGACAAAGGAATTTTGGCAAACCTGCTCAGATTTTAATAGTGACATCAAATTTTCTTTTAAAATTCTAGAAGCACATACTTAGCCTATCATTTTATATTTTAGGTTTTATTTCACATATAATTTTTTCCCTCAGTTACTACTGGCTGTATTTCCTCTTATTTTCTACTAACCACTGTGTATAACAGTAATCAGTGCTCAAATTCACTGAGTTAGGAGCAAAACTTTTGAAAGCTTAACATTTGACTAGAGCCTTGAAACTTCATCAAGAACAATGCCCAGACTTCAGTTATTTCTGGGAGGTACATGTAAGATAGGACACTTGAGTGGACAAGTCTGTTAAAAGCTGAGGTATGATTCAAATGCTACTTTGGGGACTACTTAGCAGAAACACCTAGATGGGGTGATGCTTGTGTGAGTGTACCCAGTTTTACTCATAGGAAGATTGCCAGGAGCTATTGCTAACAATTATGAACAAAATCAGAAGTCTTTTAAATCTGTAGATGACCTAACAAATTTGACCAGAGTGATAAAGTGTTACTGATGTTACATGTGGTTATTAATGTTCAGTAAACATTTATCGATTAATTACTGTATTCTAGTCACTTACCAAAAGCAAAGTCTACCAAGATGCGTAAGACCTGACCACCAAAAACCTGATCATTTAAGGGATAAGAATGAGGAGTCTTTAGAGTTCTGTGATTCTACCAGTTGTGTTTCATCCAACTCCTTATTGATATTTTCAAATGTATTATTTTAGAAAATTTCAAACATAAATAAAAGTAGAGAAAATAGTGTAATGAATCTAATATATTCATCACTTATCTTAAAAATCATGAATGCATGGTCATGCTTTTTTTATCTACATTTCCTCAAACTCGTCCTTAAGATTATTTTGAAGTAAATCCTGAACTTCATATAATTTCCTCTGTAAATATTTCAATATGTATCTCTAGAAAATAAGAAATCTTTTTTAAAAACATACCCATGCCATTATCATCACATGAAACAAATTTAGAATAATTCAGCAATATTATAACATAAACATTTACACTGAACTGATAGCTTGCCCTATTTTAAAAAATTTCTTTTACATTTTTTTTGATTCACAAACCAAATAAGGTCCATAGTTTGCCAATGACTGATTGCTTTACTGTTTCTTTTAATCTATGGTATCTTTCTATATCTCTCTTTTTTTTCTTGAATATTTTTAATGTTTATCTTATAGTTTCTTACAATCTAGATTCTGCGAATTGCATCTCCATGGTATGTTTAAATTATTTCTTTATTTGCTGTATTTTGTATAAATTGACAGTTAAATTGATAGACTTGACATGTTTCAGGTTAGAGTTGTTCCCTTTTGTTGTTGTTTTCGTTTTTTGACCCTACTTCATGGGTGGTGTGTTTTTTTTGTCATTAGAAAAACAGCGTCTTAGGGTCTTTCTTTTTGTGGCTTTCATTAGAGGTTGCAAAATGGTGGTACGATTCTATCATTCCTATTTCATTCACCTTTTGGAATACTTCTATACAGAGAAACTTCGCCTCATCAACTATTTGGTTATCTTGCAATACAGCCTGGATAGGGAGGGTGGGAAAGACTGATTCTGTCCCTTTATTTATCAGATTTCAAAATAATTAGACGTTCCCCTGGCAACTTTTAAAGGTGACCAATCAATTTGGTTTTAGTATGATTATAAACTCATGGTTTTAAACATACATGCAATATTTCAGTTCATTGAGATATGTGTATTGATGCTGAAATCTATTTTAGCTTGGCATAATTAATTTAGATCGACTCATGAGTACTTTGACACAACACTGGTAGTCTTCAATAGCTTCTTTGCCTTTTTCATTTTTTGTTTGTTTTTTACAGATTATTCCTATTATCATTATTGGCCATACTGCCTGGCTTGTAAGATCTTGGTTCCTCAAGTAGGAATTGAACCCAGGCCCCCTGCATTGGGAGCGGGGAGTCCCTCAGGATGATTCTAATGCTCAGCTAGGATTGGGGACTGGTAGTATAACATGAAAAATATGAAAAGAATTTATTTTAACCCACAGAGGCATTGAAGATATCCTGTTCCTCAGCATTTACTTTCTTTCCTTTGACTTTCCTAAAACAGTATCCATAAATAAATATTGAAAGCAGAGATTATTGACATCATTGCTATGTATCGTGCCTCCAGTTTGAGAATGTTTCTGAGTTCTCGTTGATGTTTGGCAGTCTTGCCAGCACATCCTAAATTAAATCAGATAACTGCTTCTCCTAGAAGGGTATTGGAGTGACTCCAGCTAAGAATTGATCCAGTAACAAACAACTTAAGTTATGATGGTGTAAAAAGCCTCAGCCTCAGAATATCTGTAATTAGGAAGAATCCAGCTGAGACTGAGGTGTGCTAAAATGAATGTTGTCCTCTCCTTCCTTTGCACATTGCACACATTAACATACCCACTTATTTTCATATATTCTCACAGCTAGAATACTCAGTGAAAAATCATTTGGTCTATCATGTGGACTTTTAGGCTTTTTAAGTGAATAAAATATCCTGAAATTGTGATAATCCTAAGGTATGAAAATGCCCCAACAGCCTTGAAAGGTTGGAGGAACTCAAGATAAAGAAAGTAGAGTCCTTTATACAGATGTTCATGGCATTGTCAACATTCTGCCATGTTCTTAAACTAAAATGGACTCATTGATAGGGGCCAACCCTCCACCCCCACCCCCAGCTCTACCTAGCCTGCCTTTCTGAATCACTTAGGCTTAGCTTCAGGTATGAATGACATAGATCCCTACTTACTAATAATCTAGATTAAGATAGAATTTTTTTTCTCTCCCATGTAAACAAAGTTCTAAGGCAAGCAGTCCAAGCCTGCTGTGATGAGGCCACCATTAATGGGGACCTTGTCTCTTTTTGGTTGCTTTGTTCTCGTCAAAAGGGGGCATTGCTTTCATGCTCTAAGTAGGAAGCCTGAATTCCAGGAAGCAGGTCAGCAGTCTGGCTGGCAGGAGGAAATGGGGGAGGAGAAGACAGTATAGCTCCTTTCTGAAGGACACAACATTGGCCACCTGTTTGTAAAGAGAATTGGCAAATGTCATCTTTATTCAAGTCCGCCATGAGGTTAGTTATACTCTGAGGTTCTACTACTAAAAGATAACTGGAGAATAGATAGTAGGGTGGGAATCCATGATTTGATCCCATCTCTTTACAGGTAACCTTTGTTACCAATTTCTTGTGTAACATTCAAGAGATAATTCTGTATAAATAGTCAAGCATATGTATGTGCATATCCACACCCTGCTTCTTTAAAACAAAAACTAGAAGCCTACAAATTACTCTTCAGTTCAATTCAATTGCTCAGTCATGTCTGACTCTTTGCAACCCCATGAACTGTAGCACGCCAGGCCTCCCTATCCATCACCAACTTCCAGTGTCCACCCAAACCCATATCCATTGAGTCGGTGATGCCATCCAACCATCTCATCCTCTGTCGTCCCCTTCTCCTCCTGCCTTCAATCTTTCCCAGCATCAGGGTCTTTTCCAGTGAGTCAGCTCTTTGCATCAGGTGGTCAAAATATTAGAGTTTCAGCTTCAACATCAGTCCTTCCAGTGAACACCCAGGACTGATCTCCTTTAGGATGGACTGGTTGGATCTTCTTGCAGTCCAAGGGACTCTCAAAAGTCTTCTCCAATACCACAGTTCAAAAGCATCAGTTCTTCGGCACTCAGCTTTCTTTATAGTCCAACTCTCACATCCATACATGACCACTGGAAAAATCATATACTTGACTGGACCGACCTTTGTTGGCAAAGTAATGTCTCTGCTCTTTAATATGCTGTCTAGGTTGGTCATAACTTTCCTTCCAAGCGGTAAGCATCTTTTAATTTTATGGCTGCAATCACTATCTGCAGTGAGTTTGGAGCCCAGAAAAATAAAGTCTCTCACTGTTTCCACTGTTTCCCCATCTATTTGCCATGTAGTGATGGGACCAGATGCCATGATTTTAGTTTTATGAATGCTGAGCTTTAAGCCAGCTTTTTCACTCTCCTCTTTCACTTTCATCAAGAGGCTCTTTAGTTCTTCTTCACTTTCTGCCATAAGGGTAGTGTCATCTGCATATCTGAGATTATTGATATTTCTCCTGGCAATCTTGATTCCAGCTTGTTCTTCCTCCAGCCCAGCATTCTCATAATGTACTCTGCATATAAGTTAAATAAGTAGGGTGACAATACACAGCCTTGACATACTCCTTTCCCTATTTGGAACCAGTTTGTTGTTCCATGTCCAGTTCTAACTGTCGCTTCCTGACCTGCACACAGATTTCTCTAGAGGCAGGTCAGGTGGTCTGGTATTCCCATCTCTTCACTATTTCTTGTTTGTTTGTTTTTCCATGTAAAATATATTCAGGAAGCCAATTCCTATCTGTCAACATATTTATCTTATCCTTTTTAAATGACTGTGGAGTTTCCAGTTAAGGCCTTCAGCTACAAGAAATATTCTAGTATTCTTTATTGATACTTTGCTCCATTTTCTCTGTTTTTTTTTTTTAATGGAACTCCTATTAATCAGATGTTGAAGCTCTTGAAATGATCATCAAATTTATAATTAGATTATAATCTAAATGGGCTTCCCTGGTGGCTCAGACAGTAAAGAATCTGCCTGCAGCACTGGAGACTTGGGTTCGATCCCTGGGTCAGGAATATCCCCTGGAGGAGGAAATGGCAACCCACTGCAGTACTCTTACCTGGAAAATTCCATGAATAGAAGAGGCTGGTGGGCTACAGTTCATGGTGTTGTGAAAAGCTGGACATGACTGAGCAACTTTCACTTTTACTTAATAAACAGAAACCTTAGATATTTATTGGTTGAGTCCATGCCAGGAAAGAAGATGAATCTTCTTCCTGTTGGGGTCTGCTGTCACCACAGAATGTGAAACCTCCCCTTTCTGGCCTCCTGATTCTGTTTAATCGAGGTTTCTGTTTATTAATTTTTTGGAGAGGCATGAATGATTTATCACATAGGCATGATTAAATGATTGGTCAGTAGTGTTTTTTTTGTGTGTGTGTGTGAAGCTAAAACTCAATTTTGTTTTTTAAAATATTTATTTATTTATTTTTCTTTACATTATTGTGTTGGTTTTGCCATACATTGACATGAATCCGCCATGGGTATACATGTGTTCCCCTTCCAGAACCCCCCTCCCACCTCCCTCCCGATTCTATCCCTCTGAGTCATCCTGGTGCACCAGCCCTGAGCACCCTGTATCATGCATCAAGCCTGGCCTGGTGTTTGATTCAACCTCCAGCCCCTCTCTTCTCCCCAAAGGTCAGGGGGTAGGACTAAACATTCCAACCCTCTAATCACATGGTTGATTCTCCTAGCAGCCAGCCATTATCCTTAGGTGAATCCAAAAGTCTCTCATTAACATCACAAAAGGCATCTTTATTACTCTCATCACTTGGGAAATTCCAAGAGTTTTAAGAGCTCTATGCCAGGAACAAAGAGGGAAGACTAAATATATATAATATTTCTTTCTATAAATCCCAATATCATAGATGCAGTAAGCAAAGCTATGCATAAGCAACAAAGATGGAAATGTGTAATGTTCTAAATGTGAGCTCAGAGTCAGAAATCTGCATTTAACTTCTGACTCTTCTAGTCACCAACTCTGTAACCATGGCCTTGACGGTGGATTTCTCAAAGGTATACGTGTGTGTGTGTGTGTGTGTGTGTGTGTGTGTGTGTGTGTATGCATGTGTGCATGCATGCTCAGTTGTATTTGATTCTGCCATCCCATGGACTGTAGTCTGCCAGGCTCCTCTGGTCGTGAGAGTTCCCAGGCAAGAATACTGAAGTGGGTTGCCATTTCCTTCTCCAGAAAATCATCTCACCCAGGGATTGAACCCAATCCCTCTCGTATCTCCTGTATTGGCAGGTGGGTTCTTTACCAGCAGAGCCACCGGGGAAGCCTATATACATATATATGCATATAGACAGATAGATAGCTAAGTATTCATAAGGAGGAAGCAATAATGGTACAATACTAGTTCATAGGGTTGTTGATATTACAAGGATTGTAGACCAAAATATATGTAGAAAGGATATAAGGAA
The DNA here is from genome assembly GCA_007570785.1 of Antilocapra americana. Lineage (NCBI taxonomy): Eukaryota > Metazoa > Chordata > Mammalia > Artiodactyla > Antilocapridae > Antilocapra > Antilocapra americana. The sequence continues at coordinate 13,030,710 of ML661343.1, forward strand.
GAAAGTAGAGATTAAGTGTATGGGCTCTTACACTTGGACTAATTCCTTTAGTTTCTGACACCAGATCTGCAAACATCTGTGTTTGGGTTCATCATTCTATAGCCAACATTTATTGAGTGCTTAGAAAGATGTGAGTTACTATGATATATAATCATAATAAATGCTCAATAAATGTTAGTTATCATATTATTTAGCACAGTACTTGGCATCTACAAAGCATGTTGTAAATTTTAGCTCTCCAAAGATATGTTTGGTTATAGATTATTTGAAATAGGAAAATGATTTAACATCTAAAAATTTCAACGTTTGTGAAACATAGATCAAAGAAATCTGGTAAAAGTGTGAGTGTGAGTATTTGGGAGAGTGATTGGGAGTGAGAAATTAGTTTAGATAAATGCAGTATAGCCTTGTTAAAAGTGGTTAGATTCTGTTGATATTAAACATGAATTAGCTGCCAAGATTAGCAGCTCCACTGCCATATCATTAAGGAAACTAAGACATTTTCTCCAGCAGTCCTCATCAGCATGGAAGCAAATATTTGGATTAATCCAGGTTAAAAATTAGAGGATGACTGCCATACTGAGATAAGGGAATAAAAAATGATGCCACAATAATGGTTGAAGTAAAGTCGTAGAGAGTCGAGACTAAATGGGGGAAGAAGTGAAGCCAGGAGATATCATATGTTTGGAGGAAAAGTGGGGTGAAGATGGACAGTAGAAAAGAGTGTAGACGGAAAGTGAGAACACTGATACCTCAGATCTTAATGTGAGTTAGGGCAGAGTCCTCAGGGATCCAGTCCTGAGGGCAAAGTCGGATCAAAATCTCTGATAAAGACTTAAGAGTCTTCTTAAACATTAATCTTTAAAACTCTCCTACTTGCTCTAGAGGCACAAACCTGTAAGAATGATCAGTTTGTGCTTTATTCAGTCATTTATGTATGTTTCACATATATAGAATATGTGTTTTGTTCACATATCTTGTTCACATACAAGAATAGAATAATTGTGATTCTGTGACTTCTTATTTATTACCTTAAACACTCAAAAAGACAGAAGTGATACAGGCACAAAAGTTTAAAAGGTAAATGTCTCTCCTTTTCCAATCTAATTCCCAGACCTAATCACCCTTACGGATGAGTGTTGTCCTAGTTTGGGATCCCCTAGAAACAGAGCCTTAGACAAGAACTTGCAGGACTTTGATGTAGGTGCTCCATGTGGAAGGTCACAGGGAGCAGGAGAAAGAGTCAGGAAAGAAGGAAAAGCCAATATATGCAACATTATCAAGATTCTGGGTGTCAATTCCACCAGAATCTAGAAATATACAGTTTGACAGGTCCTCAAAAAATTAAATTCGTAATTATATTATGACTGGTGTTTTCACTCAAGGGTATAGATATCCAAAAGATTTAAAACAAGGACTCAGATACTTTAACACTCATGTTCATAGCAGCATTATTCACAATAGCCAAAAGGTGAAAACAGCACAAATGTCTATCAACAGATGAATGCATAAGTGAAATGCAGATTATACATGCAATAGAATATTATACTTCAAAGCTGATACAAGACTAGATCTTAAGTGTTCTTACTACAAAAAGAAATGACAGTTATGTGAAGTGATGGAGATGTTAGCCAACACTTCAGTGGTAATCATATTGCAAGATATAAATGTGTGAAATCAACACATGGTGTGCTTGAAACTTACACAATGTTATATGTCAATTATATCTCAATTTTTTAAAAAAGCAAAAATTATTAAAATTTAAATTAAAAAAATGAAATTCTGATATATGCTACAATATGGATGAACCTTGAAAACATTATGCTAAGTGAAATAAGCCAGACACAAAAGACAAATAGTAAATGATTCTACAGATACAAGTTACCTAGAATAGACCAATTCACGGACACAGAAAACTCAGAGGTACCCACAGACTGTGGGGAGAGGAGAATGGAGAGTTACTGGATCTTGAGTAGAGAGTTTATGTTGGAGATGATGAAATGGAAATGAATAATGGTGCTGGCTGCACAATTTGAATGTACTTACTGCCACTGAATTGTGTACTTAGTTGTCAAAATGGTAAATTTATGTAATGCACTCTGTCTTCGTTGCTGCGCTCAGGCTTTCTCTAGTTGCGGTGCACAGGCTTCTCATTGCAGAGCACAGACGCCCGGCTCACGGGCTTTAGTAACGGTGGCACACAAGCTCAGAAGTTCTGGCACACAGGCTTAGTTGCTCTGGGCATATGGAATTTTCCTGAACCAGGGATCAAACCCATGCCTCCTGCATTGGTAGGCAGATTCCCATTCACTGTGCCACCAAGGAAGTCCTGTTCATTAGTTTTTATTCCCCATGGGTTGAGTGTTTTTCATGGAGGTGTTCACTCACTTGGCTCTTGTTTGCAAGGCTCAGTGGTCTCGGGAATCCACAAGGCAGAGTGTGGAAAGATCACAGGCATTCTCTTTTGGTGGGACATCATCAGCTTGAGTCTGAGCTTGTGTGGAATCATCCTGTTGTGGCTGGTATCAGAGATGGTGAGGGACCTCAAAAAGTCTCTGGCACAAGTATGTGTTCTTTCACACAATTCTCTCACACAATTAAAAAAATGAAAATAAGGCTATATATTTATATCAATACCCTGATATTCACTGATATTTTCCATTGCAAATATGAAATCATGCTATTTGTGTTATTTGGTGACTTACACTTCTCATAGACATGCTTCTAACTTAGAAGTTGTAGATGCACCTCAAGTCTTTTAAACCACTACAGAACATCCACTGTATGAAGGTGCTTTAGTTTTTTAACCCAGTGCAATTGTGCCCAGCATTCATCAATAACAAAATGACTCTTGCCAAAGTCACCAATAATCTTTGGATCTTTAAATCCAGTGAGTCTGTTTTTAGTTCTTATGTGACTCTCCCTTGTTGTTACTGTCTTTGATGTGTTTTTCTTTGATGTTTTTATTATGATGAATATATTCTTTACTTCAATTCACACCTATTTCAGACAAGATTTAAGAAGAACTAGCAAATGTGATGATAGATTCAAAGTAAAATCGTGATGTAAGATAGAACAGGGTTTGTTTTCTTGCCCCTTTTTAAAAGAAAGTATATTTTTCCAAGCTGTTTGCTCCTGAATTTTCTGTAAGCAAGAAAAAAATTATCAAAAATGTTTGACTTGATGTTTGAAGAAGATATCTGCTAATTATATTTTGCGAGCATGTACAACAGAATAACACACATGTGGATTACAGCATTCCTTGTTCTTTGCTGACACTGAGTGAAATAGGCTATTATTAGTTGAGAATTATGTGGGCAAGATATAGATGGGGGGATTTTAACAATTAAGTGAAAAGACATCTTTTCCTCCTTTCAATGTTGGTACTTTTTATTGTATTTCAAGAGACAGTCTTATTTAATTGAAACTATTTCAGGAGATTTAGGAGTATTAATTTTGAGCTTCCATTAACTTTTAAAATTTGGGTTTGGCACCTGGGACTAAGAGTGCAAAGTATATTTTTAAATTTGTTGGAATTCAAAGAATGCTCAAACTACTGCACAATTGCATTCATCTCACACATTAGCAAAGTAATGCTCAAAATTCTCCAAGCCAGGCTTCAATAGTACGTAAACTGAAAACTTCTAGATGTTGAAGCTGGATTTAGACAAGGTAGAGGAATCAGAGATCAAATTGCCAACATCCACTGGATCATCAAAAAAGCGAGAGAGTTCCAGAAAAACATCTACTTCTGCTTTATTGACTATGCCAAAGCCTTTGACTGTGTGGATCACAACAAACTGTGGAAAATTCTTAAAGAGATGGGAATACTGGATCACCTGACCTGCCTCTTGAGAAACCTGTATGCAGGTCAGGAAGCAACAGTTAGAACTGGACATGGAACAGCAGACTGGTTCCAAATTTGGAAAGGAGTACATCAAGGCTGTATATTGTCACCCTGCTTATTTAACTTTTATGCAGAGTACATCATGAGAATCGTTGGGTTGGAAGAAGCACAAGCTGGAATCAAGATTGCTGGGAGAAATATCAATAACCTCAGATATGCAGATGACATCACCCTTATGGCAGAAAGTGAAGAGGAACTAAAGAGCCTCTTGATGAAAGTGAAAGAAGAGAGTGATAAAGTTGGTTTAAAGCTCAACATTAATAAAACTAAGATCATGGCATCTGGTCCCACCACTTCATGGCAAATAGATGGGGAAACAGTGGAAACAGTGTCAGACTTTATTTTTGGGGGCTCCAAAATCACTGCAGATAGTGATTGCAGCCATGAAATTAAAAGACGCTTACTCCTTGAAAGGAAAGTTATCACCAACCTACATAGCATATTGAAAAGCAGAGACATTACTTTGCCAACAAAGGTCCATCTAGTGAAGGCTATGGTTTTTCCAGTAGTCATGTATGGATGTGAGAGTTGGACAGTGAAGAAAGCTGATCGCTGAAGAATTGATGTTTTTGAACTGTGGTGTTGGAGAAGACTCTTGAGAGTCCCTTGGACTGCAAGGAGATCCAACCAGTCCATCCTAAAGGAGATCAGTCCTGGGTGTTCACTGGAAGGACTGATGTTGAAGCTGAAACTCCAATACTTTGGCCACCTCATTCGAAAAGTTGACTCATTGGAAAAGACCCTAATGCTGGGAAGGATTGGGGGCAGAAGGAGAAGGTGATGACAGAGGATGAGATGGCTGAATGGCATCACCAACTCAATGGACATGGGTTTGGGTGGACTCTGGGGGTTGGCGATGGACAGGGAAGCCTGTTGTGCTGCAATTCATGGGGTTGCAAAGAGTCAGACATGACTGAGCGACTGAACTGAACTGAACAGAGAACTTCCAGGTATTCAAGCTGGATTTAGAAAAGGCAGAGGAACCAGAGATCAAATTGCCAAAATTCATTGGATCATAGAAAAAACAAGAGAATTCCAAAAAAACATCTACTGCTGCTTCATTGACTACACTAAAACATTTGACTGTGTGGATCAAAACAAACTGTGGGAAATTCTTAAATAGATGGGAATACCAGACCACCTTACCTGCCTACCGAGAAACCAGGAAGCAGGAGAAAAAGCAACCATTAGAACCAGACATGAAACAATGGACTGGATCAAATTGAGAAAGGAGTATCGCAAGGCTGTATATTGTCATCTTGTTTATTTAACCTCTATGCAGAGCACATCGTGTGAAACGCCGGGCTGGATGAAGTACAGATGGAATCTGTGTATTCTTGCCATTTCTTCTTAAGCTCTTCTGCTTCTGTTAGGTGCTTGCCATTTCTGTCCTTTATTATGCCCATCTTTGCATGAAATATTCCCTTGGTATCTCTAATTTTCTTGAAAAGATCTCTAGTGTTTCGCATTCTATTGTTTTTCTCTATTTCTTTGCATTGTTCACTTACAAGGGCTTTCTTATGTCTCCTTGCTATTCTCTGGAACTGTGCGTTCAGATGAATATATCTTTCCCTTTCCCCTTTGCCTTTCGCTTCTCTTCTTATGTTTAAGGGATTAATATTCTAAAGGTTAGCACACCTAGATGATAACAGCTAATAAAAAACATTGCAGAAAGTTACTTAATAACTTTGGAAGTTACTTAATAACTTTGAAGGTGTTGGTCAAGAAACTTTTTTAAATAGCTTGTTCCCTTTTGTTAAAAAACAGGGTAAAAATGCTAAGAGAAAGTGCTAGAAAAGTATATACAACAAAAAATAAATACTAATTATTTAATTATGATGGGAATATACTTGATTCGTTTTTATTATTTTTATATTTGATATATATTGTTTTGTAATAAGGAAGGAAAGAAGAAGAATCACTCATTTGAGTGATTTAAAAAAAAAGCAACTTTGTCCATTTGATTACTCCTAATCAAATATTATTTTATTTTGCTAATTATGGCTTGGTAAAGATATATACTTTATCAATCAAACTAAACATAAATAATCATTTTGTGGTATTTTTATGACAGATTGTGAGATGTTTTCCCTCTGTGACTTCTGCAGCAGATTTTTAAATGATATTTTAAAAATTACCAAGAGTCACAAATTTCTGTATAAACTGTGGAATCATATGCTTTAGTTACGACTCTCAAAATTTAATCTATTGTATTTGAAGTTAAGCTTCGACTTTGTATATCTCATACTCAAGAACCTCAACTTAATGTTTTAAAAAGCTGCTTTTCTGCTTCTCTCTCTTTACCAGTGCTATTTAAAGAGTGGTTAAGCATACTTATCAATAGGATATATGAATCATGTCAGTAATTATGAGCAATAGCAATACTTCTTTCAAAGATATACAGCATTTTTTTTAAACTTTAAGCAAAACTGCATCTTTATGTGTTTGAATAATATTAAGGGCCGTTAAGGAACAGTGGAGTCTTTTTTTGTTTGTTTGTTTTATTGTCAGTCATTGTAGATGAAAAGCAAATCATTAACATAAAGCATGACATTTAAAAAATTTATTTAATTGAAGGATCATTTTTTTACAATATTGAGATGGTTTTTACCACACATTGACATGAATTGGCCACAGATATACATGTGTCCTCTCCATCCTGAAATGCGCCCCCCCGTGCCCCCCACCCAGTCCTCCCTCCATACTCCACCCCTCCAGGTTGTCATAGATCACTGGCTTTGTGTACCCTGTATCATACTTCAAACTCACACTGGTTATCTATTTTACGTGTGGTTATGTACATGTTTTAATACTCTTCTCTCAAATCATCCCACCCTCTCCTCCCACTGAGTCCAAAAGTCTGTTTTTTATATCTGTGTCTTCTTTGGTGCCCTGCATGTAGGATTGTCAGTACCATCTTTCTAAATTCCATATATATGTGTTAATATATGGTATTTGTCTTTCTGTTTCTGACTTACTTCACTCTGTATAATAGGCTCTAGGTTCATCCACCTCATTAGAATTGACTCAATGCATTCCTTTTTATAGCTGAGTAATATTCCATTGTGTATGTGTACCACAACTTCCTCATTCATTCATCTGCCGATGGACATCTAGATTGCTTCCATGTCCTAGCTATTGTAAATAATGCTGTGGTGAACACTGGGGTACATGTGTCTTTTTAAATTCTGGTTTCCTCAGAGTATATGCCTAGTAGTAGGATTGCTGGGTCATATGATAATTTTATTCCTAGTTTTTAAAGGTATCTCCATACTGTTCTCCGTAGTAGTTGTATCAGTTTGCATTCCCACCAAGAGTGTAAGAGGGTTAGAGGGTTCCCTTTTCTCCTCATCCTCTCCAGGATTCTGATCGGTGTGAGATAATACCTCATTGCGGTTTTGATTTGCATTTCTCTAATAATGAGTGATGTTGAGCATCTTCTCATGTGTTTATTAGCCATTTGTAAAAACATGACATTTTTAACATGACCCAGTTGATGCACAATATTTATGCCCAATAACAGGCGTAAATTCATTATCCCTAAGACATGATTCACATTTGCTAACATGTTTTTTGTGGCCTAACTTTATCAGCAGCCTCCAGATAACTCACTGGCTTCTCCATGGTAGATATTTAAATTTTTTCTTGTTGTCATCAAGCCTATGCTTTCACAAACCTGTCCCTTAATACATCAATACTTGTATCATTCAGAAAATAGAAGGCACCAGGCAGAAAATGACTGTTTTGCTCCACTGAAACTGCAGATTTACCTTTCTTAGCACCTACCATTCCACTCTCCTTCCTACAGTGAATTCCTTTATCTGTTATTGTATCTCATCTTCCCCTGCCTCCTCAGGACTATACTCCACAAATTAGCTTCCTTTCCTACATCTTCAACTCTGACTTCATCCATAGGTATTTTGATATCCTCACAAGTAGCACACGAATAGCATTAGTAAAATGGCAATTCCACATTTACTCAGCAGTCTGTACTGGGCAGAGTTGAATCTATTAGCTTATTACTTTCAACTTCTTTGTATGGTAGAAGTTGTATGTTTTTTGTGTGTTTTCCATATTATGCAGATGATGTAACTGAAGTTCAGAAAGGTTAAGCACCAGCTAAGATAACACACATGTGGCAAAGTTGGAATTCAAACCAAACTCGGTCTGATTACAAGATTATATCTTAATTTTCTGTTATTCTGCCCTTTTTTGTCCCTGAAAAACTCTCTTGTACTCAAATTCTATCGCATGGTAGACAGAAAGACTTGTATTTACCTTTTGTCTCCACTTTACTCCTCACACCTCAACCCACTGCAGCTTGGCCTGTGTGTCATCGTCAGTAGCATTCTCATAAAGCTTGAAGGTCTTCTGAGTCATCTTCACAACCTGACTTGTAGTAGCTTTTGACTTTGTTGCCAGCTCTCTCCTTGAAACATTTTCTTCCATATAGACTTTTGACAGCCTGGAGAAAATCTATTTTATTTTAAAAAGAATCCTATAGTGATATGGAAGTTGAGTGATAGAGATGTTTTTCAATGATAGTGATATAGATGTTTTTCATCTGGATATAGTGATATAGATGATATAGTGATATAGATGTTTTTCAATGCTTTCAACAGCAAGATTTACCAGCAGGTTTATGGCAGAATTATGAACATCAGTGTTGCTTGGGGTGAAGGTGGGAGAGAGATTTCAGGGCAGGGTAATGTCTTGAATTCAAAGCACTTAGATTTCTCAGTGTTCTAAGAGTAAAAATGGCCTCAATTCTCACGTTTTCTAGACCCTAGAAATGTCTTTGTCCCAGTCCTACCCAAAGTCCTAATTCTCAGCTATTACTTAAAGGAAAATTATAGATACATAATGGACGTGGCTTTTCTGTGAATTAGGAAAGTAAAGAGCAAGTTCAGGAATGTTTTTCAATAAGGGAGGGACCTTTAAAATATCCTGACTCTGATTTACTTGATTTTGTAAACACAGCTGAAAGAAGTGGTATTTCCTCTGAAAGAAAAGAAAGTGAAAGTTGCTCAGTCTTATCCAACTCTTTGTGACCTAATGGACTATACAGTCCATGAAATTCTCCGGGCTAGAATACTGGAGTGGGTAGCCTTTCCCGTCACAGGGGATCTTCCCAACCCAGGAGTCGAACCCAGGTCTCCTGCATTGCAGGAAGATTCTACTGTGCTCCTTAGTATCTAGTTCATTTATCCAGCCAGCCAGCCAGACATCTGTCCACTTGTCTGTCTACCTAGCCATCCATTCATCTAACAAACGTTTTTCTTTTTTAAGGAAAATAAATCTGCTATAGTCCAGACACTATGCTGGGTTGTCTAAGAAATGTTGGTGACTTATAAACTTCCCAAATATTGTGTAGTGATAGGCCAATGGCATCTCAGCCTTAAGTCTGACCACATCTGCTTGTCCGGTTAGAAGATGGTGAGGAACTCATTAGTTCTTTTACTCCCTGTTTTAAGTTCGTTGTATAACTGCCTGATGTTTTCTAAGAGTGTTTGGGTCTCTCTTTGAACAAACTGTCGGCCTGTGATAGGCTAGTTCAAGGAGAGCATACAAAGTCATTCCTAGGAAATTTCCAGAATAAAAAATTCTCTGTGACCCTAATGATTCAAACTGGCCATCTGCCTTGTTCAAAGTCACTGGGAACTATGTTGCATCCTAAATTTTTATTCATTTATTCTCTGACTTAGACTGATCTTTTAAAAACTGCATGACACTTGTTACCACTTTCTTTCATGTTGGAATAAAGTACAGTTTATGCCCTTTTTTTAAAAAAAAAATACACTGAACCAGCTGGAATCCAGATTGGTTTTTAAATTTAAATTGGTTGATGGGAAAATTAATCTTTATGAAATGAACACCAAAAAAGATGTGAAAGTAAATCTTTCCTAAAAGAATCTGCAACATGTCTATAGGTTTAGTTGTTCTTTCCTTTTTAGGCTCATACTTGGACATTCTCTCAGGTTATCTGCCTACATCAGATCAAGTGAAATGATGATGTGTGAGGCTGGCATCTTAAGCACCCTATTCTGTGCAAAAGGAGGGCATTGTCACTGTCGCCCTCTGGCCTTAGTAGTCATTTCCTTCAAACGTTGTTAGATAATCTTCCTCATTATGTATCTGTTTATCTTTTACTTTTGGCCTGATTGTTCTGTTTCGAATTTATATGTAACTGCAAACCATTTAGTAGAGAGGACGTTTTGAATCCTGTCTCTCAATTCCAACAATTATCTTTCTTGATGGATTCACTTGAGACAGAGACTTTCCGATTTTTCCTGCTTAACAGTTAACTGGATTTTTGTTATTAGTTACCCACATCTCTACAGAGAAAGAGCTTATGATAAATGGAAAATAACTTTATATCAGAAGTTAATAAATGTAACTGGCTTACATGTGACTAGGTAAGATAAATGAGAGTGTTATGGCAGCCTCTGTACCTTCCTACTACTCCCATATCATCCTTGTTGTATTTAAAGCTATCTCTATGACTGAGTGAGTGGAAAATGACAAATCTGTTTATTTGCCATTCCGTGTTCTCCTAAATAAGGGGTTCAGATACTGGAGTGTTACACTGTGGCAGGGTCGTGGTGTGTTGGATGGCTTTCTTGCCATTCTGAAAAATCTGCTTTACACAGGCATTCTCTTTGCTAATTGCCATAGTAATAATGATAGTAATTAAAAACTACCATTTTTGGAGTGCTTACCATGTGCTAGGCATTTTATATACATTGTCTTCACAACAACAATGGAAAATAGATGTTATTATTTGCTTTCCAATGTAGTTTTGTGTGTGTGTGTGTATATTCATATATATATATGTATGTATGTATGGCATGTGATAAGCCTATAATATTGATATAATTCCCTGGTGGCTGAGGTGGTAGAGATTCTACCTGCAGTTCTGGAGACCTGAATTCAATCCCTGGGTTGGGAAAATCCCCTGGAGAAGGGAATGGCAACCCATTCCAGTATTCTTGCCTGGAAAATTTCTTGGACAGAAGAGCCCAGTGGGATACAGTCCATGGGGTCACAAAGAGTCGGACATGACTGACACTTCCACTTCCATTGGTATAATTAGAGTGGATTATTTGCATTAGGATTTTGACAGCTCCTTGTAGGAGTTCTTTATCAGTTTTCAAGCCAGCTCTAAATCCTCATAAAATTTTTATGAGACAGGTTGGCAGCCAGCATCTTTATATAGGCAGGGCTTGAGACTGATTCAGTTTTTTGCCTAGCACCTAACTTATTTTTAGAATGCAGTACATAGTAATAAAAATAAAATAGTGAAAAACAATACAACCAAGGTAATACAAATTCACTTCTCAGATTAGGTGGGGTCTCACTGGAATTCCTTCTAGGATATCTGAAGTATGTCCTTATCGGACAATGAGAAATCAAATAAAATTATAACAAATTTTAGCTTTCTTTTGATTAAAAAATCATTCAGACTTTCAGTAGACCAGGCCAGCAGCTTCTCCCCATGAATCAGGCGGAGCTGGAGTCTTCACTGATTGCTGCACTTCTCCAGGCATGCTGGCCTCAGGACAGTGAGCTTGTTTTCCACACTCCACCTCCACAGCCATGGGCATCCTCCAGCTCTGCCCACGATCCTCAGCTTTGCCCACAATCCTCAGGTAATCACCACCTCTCTGCTTCCAGACAAGATTAGGACTTGTTGGCACATGGGATGAAGTCAGGGAGTCACTGAAGACAAATTACTTGTTGGGACCCATGCAGGACTCACGGCATCTGCCACAGTATGTTTCTCACATTCCTGTATTCTGGCCTTCACTCCTGTGGCTCCACTGATGTGATATTGCTAGGGGCTTGGAATTTCCCAGGTGAAGGGACACAGATTAACAGTTTACCTAGCTCAAAGTAGGTGCCATTTAAAAACCACTACGTTAGGTTATTTAACTGTGAGAAATGTGACTGCCAAAACTGAATATCTGTTAGTGAAATTTATATGAGATGCTAAATCTTAATCAGAGAGTTGCTTGGTGAGCATTAAAGTAGGGCAGGGGAATTAGCATAATGAGTTGAATACTTAAAGACCCCAGGTCATGTTAGCCTGAGACTAGGACTCTTGTGGCCACCAACATGGGAAGTTCTTAAGCCACAGCACTTCTGCCCCTGGAGGTTTCCTGACCTAATATGACTATTGCCTGCCAGAGACTGTTGGGTGATGCTTGGAAGTATTTCCCTGGGCTGTGGCACCTCCCCAGTGCACTGCACTAAGCAGGCACTAAGAAAAAGATAGTTAAACAAGCCACTATAGTGCATAGGTAAGATTACCTTTAACCCTACATTCACCTTGGGAAGTGAGCATATTTCTGAAATAAGATGCAAAGTAGGTTTTTTATTCATCTATTTATAGAATAAAGGTAGTAGTTTAAAATAAGCCAGAAAAGAAAAGAATAAGAGCTGTTGGTTGCAGTGGGTTCAAGTCTTTATAGATATTTTAATTTCATTTAATGGCTTATTTAAGTAGATAAGAGCTGTTTTAAAAAAGAAAAGATATTTCTACAAATATCCCTAATATTTATAAGTTCAGTTCAGTCACTCAGTTGTGTCTGACTCTTTGTGAACCCGGAGACTGCAGTGCACCAGGCCTCCCTGTCCATCACCAACTCCCAGAGCTTGCTCAGCTCATGTCCATTGTGTTGGTTATGCCATCCGACCATCTCATCCTCTGTCATCCCCTTCTCCTCCTGCCTTCAATCTTTCCCAGCATCAGGGTCTTTTCCAGTGAGTCAGTTCAACGTGTTGGAGTTTCAGCTTCAACATCAGTCCTTTCAATGAATATTCAGGGCTGATTTCCATTAGGATAGGACAGGTTAGATCTCCTTGCAATTCAAGGGACTCTCAAGAGTTGTCTCCAATACTACAGTTCAAAAGCATTAATTCTTTGGTGCTCAGCTTTCTTTATAGTCCAACTCTCACATCCATACATGACTACTGGAAAAAGTTCATGGTTCACGTGCTGTTGAAGCCTGGCTTGGAGAATTTGATCATTTCTTTGCTAGCGTGTGAGATGAGTGCAATTGTGTGGTAGTTTGAGCATTCTTTGGCATTGCCTTTCTTTGGGATTGGAATGAAGACTGATCTTTTCCAGTCCTGTGGCCACTGCTGAGTTTTCCTAATTTGCTGCCATATTAAGTGCAGCACTTTCACAGCATCATCTTTTAGGATTTCAAATAGCTCAACTGGAATTCCGTCACTTCCACTAACTTTGTTCATAGTGATGTTTCCTAAGGCCCACTTGATTTCACATTCCAGGAAGTCTGGCTCTAGGTCAGTGATCACACCATTGTGGTTATCTGGGTCATGAAGATCTTTTTTGTATAGTTCTTCTGTGTATTCCTGCCACCTCTTAATATCTTCTGCTTCTGTTAGGTCCATATCATTTCTGTCTTTTATTGTACCCATCTTTGCATGCAATGTTCCCTTGGTATCTCTGATTTTCTTGAAGAAATCTCTGGTCTTTCCTTTCTGTTGTTTTTTTCTATTGCTTTGCATTGATCACTGAGAAAGGCTTTCTTATTATCTCTTCTTGCTATTCTTTGAAACTCTGCATTCAAATGGGTATATCTTTCCTTTTTTCCTTTGCCTTTAGCTTCTCTTCTTTTCACAGTTATTTGTAAGGCTTCCTTAAATGGCCAATTTGCCTTTTTTCACTTTTTTCTTGGACATGGTCTTGATCCCTGCCTCCTGCACAATGTCACGACCCTCCATCCATAGTTCTTCAAGCACTCCGTCTATCAGATCTAATCCCTTGAATCTATTTCTCACTTCCACTGTATGATCATAAGGGATTTGATTTAGGTCATACCTGACTAATCTAGTGGTTTTCTCCACTTTCTTCAATTTAAGTCTGAATTTGGCAATAAGGAGTTCATGATCTGAGCCACAGTCAGCTCCCAGTCTTGTTTTTGCTGACTGTATAGAGCTTCTCCATCTTTGGCTGCAAAGAATATCATCAGTCTGATTTCGGTGTTGACCATCTGGTGATGTCCATGTGTAGTCTTCTCTTGTGTTGTCGGAAGAGGGTGTTTGCTATGACCAGTGTGTTCTCTTGGCAAAACTCTATTAGCTTTTGCCCTGCTTCATTCTGTACCCCAAGGCCAAATTTGCCTTTTACTACAGGTGTTTCTTGACTTTCTACTTTTGCCTTCCAGTCCCCTATAATGAAAAGTTCGTCTTTTTTGGGGTGTTAGTTCTAGAATGTCTTGTAGGTCTTCATAGAACCGTTCAACCTGAGCTGCTTCTGCATTACTGGTCGGGACATAGATGTGAATTACTGTGATATTGAATGGTTTGCCTTGGATACGAACAGAGATCAATCTGTTGTTTTTGAGATTTGCTTCCAGGTACTGCATTTCGGACTCTTTTATTGACTATGATGGCTACTCTATTTCTTCTAAGGGATTTTTGCCCCCAGTAGTAGATACAATGGTAATCTGAGTTAAATTCATCCATTCCAGTCCATTTTAGTTTGCTGACTCCTAAAATGTCTATGTTCACTCTTGCCATCTCTTGTTTGATCACTTTCAATTTGCCTTGATTCATGAACCTAACTTTCCAGGTTCCTATGCAAAATTGCTCTTACAGCATTGGGCTTTACTTCCATCACCATTCACATCCACAACTGGGTATTGTTTTTGCTTTGGCTCTGTCTCTTCATTCTTTCTGGAGTTATTTCTCTACTGATCTCCAGTATCATATTGGGCACCTACTGACCTGGGGAGTTCATCTTTCAGTGTCCTATCTTTTTGCCTTTCATACTGTTCATGGGATTCTCAAGGCAAGAATACTGAAGTGGTTTGCCATTCCCTTCTCCAGTGGACCATGTTTTGTCAGAACTCTCCACTATGACCTGTCTGTCTTGGGTGGTCCTACAGGGCATGGCTCAGTTTTTTTGAGTTAGACAAGTCTCTGGTTCATGTGATCAGATTGGTTAGTTTTCTGTGACTGTGGTTTTCATTCTGTCCTTCCTCTGATGGAGAAGGATCAGAGAGGCTTATGGAAACTTCTTGATGGGAGAGACTGACTGAGGGGGAAACTGGGTCTTGTTCTGACGAGCCATGGTCATGGCTTTAATCCAACTTTCTGGGTTCCCTCCCTGTTATGTGACCTGAGGCCAAACTATGATGGAGGTAATGAATATAATGGCAACCTCCTTCAAAAGGTCCCATGCACACACTATTACACTCAGTGCCCTCAACCCTGCAGCAGTCCACCGCCGACCCACGCCTCCACCAGAGACTTCTGGACACTCATGGGCTGGTCTGGGTCAGTCTCTTGTGTGGTTACTGCTCCTTTCACTTGGGTTCTGGTGCACACAAGTTTCTGTTTGTTCCCTAGTCCTGTGTAACTTCTGGTGGCTCTATGGTTGGGTTAATGTTGACCTCCTCCAAGACGGCTTATGCCATACCCAGGTCCTCTGCACCCAGAGCCCCTGCCCCTGCAGCAGTCCACTGCTGACCCGTACCTCCTCAGGAGACACTCAGACCCAGTTCTGTGTCAGTCTCTGTGGGGTCTCTGGGTCCTGGTGCACACAAGGTATGTTTGAGCCCTTTGAGCATCTCTGGTAGGTATGGGGTCTGATACTCAACATGATTTTGCCCATCCTACAATCTTGCTGTGGTTTCTCCTTTGTCCTTGGACATGGAGTATCTCCTCGAAGTCGCTCAGCACCATGCAGCCACTGCTTCAGTGCTACACAGCCACTGCTTCAGCATATATGGTCTTGCTGGGGCTTCTCTGCTCTTGGACGTCGGGTATCTCCTCACAGTTGCTCCAGCACTACTCAGCCACTGGATACAGAGAGAGACATCTTCATTTCTGAAATTTTTTTTAGAACTAGTGAGTAGCTCTCATGCCAGATTTTGGGTAACCTTTTGTTCTATTACTTCAAAATAGAACAAAACACTTTTTTTGTAATACACAAAACACTCATCTTCAAGTACATGAGGGAAGCAGAGCCACCAGAAATGATGACACTGAGACCTGGAGATCCTGGTTAATGGATAACTCATGAGAGTACAGTAAACTCATTTTGTTTCATTCTATATTTATTGAGTACCTGTGCCCAGATAGGCACTGAGGATGCAAAGATAAATAACACATGGCTCCTGCCTTCGAGAGGCCATAGTCCAGGCAGGGACTTTCACTTAAGCACTTACAGTCTGTACAATGTACCTGAAGTTCTAGGTGTATAAGGAGAGGCGGTCCTAAGATGGCAGAGGAATAGGATGGGGAGACCACTTTCTCCCCAACGAATACACCGAAAGAGCATTTAAAAGAAGAACAAACTCCAAAAAACAACTTCTGAATGCTGGCAGAGGACATCAGGCACCCAGAAAAGCAGCCCATTGTCTTCGATAGGAGGTAGGACAAAATATAAAAAATTAAAAAAAACCAAAAGACGTAGGGACGGAGACCCATCCCGGGAAGGAGGTCAAAAAAGAGAGAAGTTTATGAACACAAGGAAACGTTCTCTCCGGCGGATCTGTGGTGAGTCTCAGAGGGCAAAATAACCTGGAGCAAAAATAATTTAATAAGTAAACCCCACAGATTATGTCCCTAACTGCAACTCCCAGTGGATCGGCAGCCCAGACATGCCATCCCCCACTAGCAAGCATGGGCTGGTCAGGGAGGGGTGGGTTACACTGCTTTAGCCTGAGACAGCCACCTAGACTGTGGAATAGCTTTCCCCCCAAAAGCCACGCCAGGCCTGCGCACAGAACAAAGGGCTGCACAGAGCTAGTGGGCTTCAGGCAGTGGCTGGCCCATCCCACACCGGAGACAGGCAGGCGAGGGCAGCCAGAGCCGCAGGGCACAATCGTGGCCTCAGAGAGGCATCCTATACCAAACTGCGGGCAGACTTCATTGCTAACCAAGACTTCTTGGGATTCTGGGTGGTCGCCGCCAGAGATAGGCTCTCCACACACTGGAGAAGGCGCACCCAGTTGCACACCCAGAAAACCGAGAGGCTGGCATGGGGGAGGGGAGAAGTCACAGCCCCCAACTGCACTGGGCTGCTCAGACCTGGGAAGTGCAGGCAGCCCCAGCGGCCGCCCCAGGCAGCTCCCTGGCAGGATGACCGAGAGCCTGAGCAATGTGGGCAGGGAAAGCGCACACGCTGTGAGCGGGGACAGACCCCAGTGTGGCTGAATCACTGTGAGCACACGCCAGTGATATCTGTTTGCAGTGTTCCTCCCTCCCCACAGCACGACTGAACAAGCGAGCCTAAAAAAGTGACCACCATCATCCCCCTTGTGTCAGGGTGGGAAATAGACATTGAAGATACCAGCAAACAGAAGACGCTAAAATAATCAGAACTGACAGAAGTAACAGATTAAATCCCTGCAATTAGCACCGACTACATAGGAAGGAGCCTATAGACCTTGAGAAGTACAAGCCAGACCAAGGAACTATCTGAAAATGAACTGACACCACACTATGCAACAGCTCCAGAGAAAGCCATAGATATATTTTTACTATGCTCATCTTTTAAATTTTCAAAACTTTTTTATTACTGTCTTTTTTAGTTTTTTTATTTTTAAGTCCCCTATAACTCCTTCAGGTTTTATTTTTATAACCATCTATTACCTAGCCCCCCCCCCAAAAAAGAGAGAGACCCTATTTTTTGAGGAAACTTCATATTATATATATATATATGTGAGAATTTCTGTGACTCTTTTTTTTTTAGTTGTTGTTTGCTGTTATTTTTTTTAACCTCTTTTTTCCTTTTTAAATTTGTCTTTTCTTTTTTCTTTCTTTCTTTTTTCAAATTGCATTTTTGAGAATCTAACCTTTACTCTAGATTTTTAATCTTTGCTTTTTAGTGTTTGTTGTCAACTTTGTATGTTTAAGCACCCAATCTTCAGTACCCATTTTTGCTTGGGAGTGAGATCACTGGCTCAATTGCTCTCTCCCCATTTTTGACTCTCCTTTTCTTCTACCAGGTCACCTCTATCCCCCCTCTCCCCCTTTTCTTCTCTACCCAACTCTGTGAATATCTTTGAATGTTACAAGTTGTGAAGAATACTTAGATAACTGATTACTGGCTGGATCTGTCTCTCTCCTTTTGACTCTCCCTTTTCTCCCCCTGGCCACCTCTGTCTCCTTCCTCCCTCTTCTCTTTTTGGTATAACTCTGTGAACATCTCTGAGGGATCCAGACTGTGGAGAGCACATAGGGAAGTGATCACTGGCTAGTTTGCTCTCTCTCCATTTGATTCCTCTCTTCTCCTTCTGGTCACCTCTATCTCCCTCCTCCGTCTTCTCCTCTCCATTGTAACTCTGTGTACCTCTCCGGGTGTCCCTCACTGTGGAGAAACTTTTCATCATTAACCTAGATGTTCTACCATCAGTGCTGTATAGATGGAGGAGTCCTGAGGCTACTGTAAGAATAAAGCTGAAAACCAGAGGCAGGAGGCCTAAGCGCAAATCCTGAGAATACCAGAGAACTCCTGAATCCAGGAAGCATTAATCAATAGGAGCTCATCAAATGCCTCTATACCTACACTGAAACCAAGCACCACCCAAGGGCCAACAAGTTCCAGAGTAAGATATGCCATGAAAATCCTCCAGCAACACAAGAACATAGTCTGGAGCTTCAATACACAGGCTGCCCAAAGTCACACCAAGCCCATTGACATCTCAAAACTCTTTACTGGACACTTCATTGCTCGCCAGAGAGAAGAAATCCAGATCCACTCACCAGAACACCAACACAAGCTTCCCCAACCAGGAAACTTTAACAAGCCACCCATCCAACCCCACCCACAGTGAGGAACCTCCACAATAAAGAGGTAACACAGCAATATAAACAAGATGAAAAGGCAGAGAAATACCCAGCAGGTAAAGGAACAGGATAAATGCCCTCCAAACCAAACAAAAGAGGAAGAGATAGGGAATCTACCTGATAAAGAATTTGGAATAATGATAGTGAAAATGATCCAAAGTCTTGAAAACAAATTGGAGTTACAGATAAATAATCTGGAGACAAGGATCAAGAAGATGCAAGAAAGGTTTAACAAGGACTTAAAAGAAATTAAAAAAGAGTCAAAATATAATGAATAATGCAATAAATGAGATAAAAAACACCCTGGAGGGAACTAAGAGTAGAATAACAGAGATAGAAGATAGGATAAGTTAGGTAGAATATAGAATGGTAGAAATAAATGAAACAGAGAGGGAAAAAAAAAGAATTAATAGAAATGAGGACAACCTCAGAGACCTCTGGGAGAATATTAAACACACCAACATTTGAATCATAGGAGTCCCAGAAGAAGAAGACAAAAAGAAAGACCATCAGAAAATACTTGAAGACATAATAGTTGAACACCTCCTAAAATGAGGAAGGAAATAGTCACCCAAGTCCAAGAAACCCAGAAAGTCCCAAACAGGATAAACCCAAGGCAAAACACCCCAAGACACATATTAATCAAATTAACAAAGATCAGACACAAAGAACAAATAGTATAAGCAGCAAGGGAAAAAACAACAAATAACACACAGGGGAATCCCATAAGGATAACAGCTGATCTTTCAATAGAAACTCTTCAGGCCTGAAGGGAATGGCAGGACATACTTAAAGTGATGAAAGAAAATAATCTACAACCCCGAATACTGTACATAGCAAAGATCTCATTCAAATTTGAAGAAGAAATCAAAAGGTTTACAGACAAGCAAAAGCAGAGAGAATTCAGCAACACCAAACCAGTGCTCCAACAAATGCTAAAGGATCTTCTCTAGACAGGAAACATGGATAGGGTATATAATCTCAAACTCAAAACAATAAAGTAAATGGCAGTGGGATCATACTTATCAATAATTACCTTAAATGTAAATGGGTTGAATGCCCCAACCAAAAGACAAAGACTGGCTGAATGGATACAAAAACAAGACCCCTATATATGTTATTTACAAGAGACCCACCTGGAAACAAGGGACACATACAGACTTAAAGTGAAGGGCTGGAAAAAGATATTCCATGCAAATAGAGACCAAAAGAAAGCAGGAGTAGCAATACTCACATCAGATAAATTAGATTTTAAACAAAAGCTGAGAAAAAAGATAAAGATGGACACTACATAATGATCAAAGGATCAATTCAAGAAGAAGATATAACAATTATAAATATATATGCACCCAACATAGGAGCACCGCAATACATAAGGCAAATGCTAACAAATATGAAAGGAGAAATGAACAATAATGCAATAATAGTGGGAAACTTTAAACTCCACTCACACCGAAGGATAGATCAACTAAACAGAAAATTAACAAGGAAACACAAACTTTAAATGATATAATAGACCAGTTAGACCTAATTGATATTTATAGGACATTTCACCCCAAAACAATGAATTTCACCTTTTTCTCAAGTGCACATGGAACCTTCTCCAGAATAGATCACATCCTGGGCCATAAATCTAGCCTTGGTAAATTCGAAAGAATTGAAATCATTCTAAGCATCTTTTCTGACCACAATGCAGTAAGATTAGATGTCAATTATAGGAGAAACACCTTTAAATATGCCAACATATGGAGGCTGAACAACACGATGCTGAATAACCAACAAATCACAGAAGAAATCAAAGTATGCATAGAAACAAATGAAAATGAAAACACAACAACCCCAAACCTATGAGACACTCAAAAAGCAGTGCTAAGGGGAAGGTTCATTGCAATACAGGCTTACCTCAAGAAACAAGAAAAAAGTCAAATAAATAACCTAAGTTTACACCTAAAGCAACTAGAAAAGGAAGAAATGAAGAACCCCAGGGTTAGTAGAAGGAAAGAAATCTTAAAGATCAGGGCAGAAATAAATGCAAAAGAAACAAAAGAGACCATAGCAAAAATCAACAAAGCCCAAAGCTGGTTCTTTGAGAAGATAAGTAAAATAGACAAACCATTAGCCAGACTCATTAAGAAACAAAGGGAGAAGAATCAAATCTACAAAATTAGAAATGAAAATGGAGAAATCACAACAGACAACACAGAAATGCAAAGGATCATGAGAGACTATTATCAGCAACTATATGCAAATAAACTGGACAACTTGGAAGAAATGGACAAATTCTTAGAAAAGTACGTATTTCTGAAACTAAACCAGGAAGAGATAGAAATCTTAATAGACCCATCACAAGCACGGAAATTGAAACTGTAATCAGAAATCTTCTAACAAACAAAAGCCCAGGACCAGATGGCTTCACAGCTGAATTCTACCAAAACTTTACAGAAGAGCTAACACCTATCCTACTCAAACGCTTCCAGAAAATTGCAGAGGAAGGTAAACTTCCAAACTCATTCTATGAGGCCACCATCACCCTAATACCAAAACCTGACAAAACTGCCACAAAAAAGAAAACTATAGGCCAATATTACTGATGAACATAGATGCAAAAATCCTTAACAAAGTTCTAGCAAACAGAATCCAACAACATATTAAAAAGATCACACATCATAACCAAGTAGATTTTATCCCAGGGATGCAAGGATTTTTCAATATCTGCGAGTCAATCAATGTAATACATCACATTAACAAATTGAAAAATAAAAACCACAAGATTATCTCAACAGATGCAGAGAAAGCTTTTGACAAAATTCAACATCCATTTATTATAAAAAAAAAAAAAAACCTTCCGGAAAGCAGGCATAGAAGGAACATACCTCAACACAAGAAAAGCTATATATGACAAACCCACAGCAAACATTATCCTCAATGGTGAAAAATTGAAAGCATTTCCCCTAAAGTCAGGAACAAGACAAGGGTGCCCACTCTCACCACTACTATTCAACATAGTTTTGGAAGTCTTGGCCACAGCAATCAGAGCAGAAAAAGAAGTAAAAGGAATCCAGATTGGAAAAGAAGAATTAAAACTCTCACTGTTTGCAGATGACTTGATCCTCTACATAGAAAACCCTAAAGTCTCCATCAGAAAATTACTAGAGCTAATCAATGCATATAGTAAAGTTGCAGGATATAAAATCAACACACAGAAGTCTCTTTCATTCCTATACACTAATGAGAAAACAGAAAGAGAAATTAAGGAAACAATTCATTCACCACTGAAACAAAAAGAATAAAATACTTAGGAATATATCTGCCTAAAGAAACAAAGACCTATATATATAGAAAACTATAAAACACTGATGAAAGAAATCAAAGAGAACACAAATAGATGGAGAAATATACCACATTCATGGACTGGAAGAATCAATTTAGTTAAAATGAGTATACTACCCAAAGCAATCTATAGATTCAATGCAATCGCTGTCAAGCTACCAGTGGTCTTTTTCAGAGAACTAGAACAAATAATTTCACAATTTGTATGGAAATACAAAAAACCTCGAATAGCCAAAGCAATCTGGAGAAAGAAGAATGGAACTGGAGGAATCAACCTGCTTGTTTTTAGGCTATACTACAAAGCCACAGTCATCAAGACAGTATGGTACTGGCACAAAGACAGAAATATAGATCAATGGAACAAAATGGAAAGCCCAGAGATAAATCCATGCACCTATGAACACCTTATATTTGACAGGAGGCAAGAATATACAATGGAGAAAAGACAATCTCTTTAACAAGTGGTGCTGGAAAAACTGGCCAACCACCTGTAAGAGAATGAAACTAGAACACTTTCTAACACCATACACAAAAATAAACTCAAGATGGATTAAAGATCTAAACATAAGACCAGAAACTATAAAGCTCCTAGAGGAAAACATAGGCAAAACACTGACATAAACCAAAGCAGGATCCTCTATGACCCACCTCCCATAATATTGGAGATAAAAGCAAAAATAAACAAATGGGACCTAATTAAACTTAAAAATCTTTTGCACAATGAAGGAAACTATAAGCAAGGTGAAAAGGAAGCCTTCAAAATGGGAGAAAATAATAGCAAATGAAGCAACGGACAAACATAAAATATACAAGCACTCCTGCAGCTCAATTCCAGAAAAATAAACAACCTAATCAAAACGTGGGCCAAAGAACTAAACAGGCATTTCTCCGAAGAAGACATAAAAATGGTTAACAAAGACATGAAAAGATGCTCAAAATCACTCATTATCAGAGAAGTGTAAATCAAAACCACAATGAGGTACCATTTCACACCAGTCAGAATGACTGACATCTAACAGTCTACAACCAATAAATGCTGGAGAGGCTGTGGAGAAAAGGGAACCCTATTACACTGTTGGTGGGAATGCAAACTAGTACAGCCACTATGGAGAACAGTGTGGAGACTCCTTAAAAA
The DNA here is from genome assembly GCA_007570785.1 of Antilocapra americana. Lineage (NCBI taxonomy): Eukaryota > Metazoa > Chordata > Mammalia > Artiodactyla > Antilocapridae > Antilocapra > Antilocapra americana. The sequence goes on from ML661343.1 coordinate 13,053,908, forward strand.
ACTGGAAATAGAACTGCCATATGACCCAGCAATCCCACTGCTGGGCATACACACCAAGGAAACCAGAATTGAAAGAGACATGTGGACCCCAATGTTCATTGACACACTGTTTACAATAGCCAGGACATGGAAGCAACCTAGATGTCCACCAACAGATGAATGGATAAGAAAGCTGTGGTACATATACACAGTGGAATATTACTCTCCCACGAAAAAGAATACATTCCAATAGTTCTAATGAGGTGGATGAAACTGGAGCCTATTATACAGAGTGAAGTAAGCCAGAAGGAAAAGCAACAATACAGTATATTAACACATATATATGGAATTTAGAAAGATGGTAATGCTAACCCTGTATGTAAGACAGCAAAAGAGACACAGATGTATAGAACAGTCTTTTGGACTCTATGGGAGAGGGCGAGTGTGGGATGATATGGGAGAACAGCATTGAAACATGTAAATTATCATATGTGAAATGAATCATCAGCCCAGGTGTGATGCATGATACAAGGTGCTCAGGGCTAGTGTACTGGGATGACCCAGAGGGATGAAATTGGGAGGGAGGTGGGAGGGGCCTCTAGAAGGGGAACACATGTATACCCATGGCAGATTCATGTCAATGTATGGCAAAACCAACACAATATTGTAAAGAAAAAAGTCTTTCTTGGATTTGTTACAATAAAAAATAATAATAATTTTTAAAAAGGTGTATAAGGTATGATGATAATACAGAGATAGGAGAACATAATTCTACTGGGAGTGGTCAAAGAAGGCTTTCCAGAAAAGGTGACATATTAACTGGGTTTTGAGTAATGACTAGGCTTAACCATGGCCTTAAGCAGTTATCTCTTCCCACCATACACCTGCTTCATGAACTTTGTGCTACCTACTTTGCCACTCTTAATTACACCATAGATTTTTACTTAACTGCAGTGTCCTTCCTCTGTCAGTTCAGTCACTCAGTCGTGTCTGACTCTTTGCGACCCCATGCACTGCAGCACACCAGGCTTCCCTGTCCATCACCATCTCTCAGAACTTGCTCTAACTCATGTCCATTGAGTTGGTCATACCATCCAACCATCTCATCCTCTGTCATCCCCTCCTTCTGCTTTCAATCTTCCCCAGCATCAGAGTCTTTTCCAGTGAGTCAGTTCTTCCCATTAGGTGGTCAAAGTATTGGAGCTTCAGTTTCATCATCAGTCCTTGGAATGAATATTCAGGACGGATTTCCTTTAGGATGGACTGGTTGGATTGCCTTGTAGTCCAAGGGACTCTCAAGACTTGTCTCCAACACCACAGTTCAAAAGCATCAATTCTTTGGCGCTCAGCTTTCTTGATGGCCCAACTCTTACATATGTACATGACTACTGGAAAAACCATAGTTTTGACTGGGCAGACCTTTGTCAGCAAAGTAATGTCTCTGCTTTTTAATATGCTGTGTAGGTAGGTCATAGCTTTTCTTCCAAGGAGCAAGCGTCTTTTAATTTCGTGTCTGCAGTCACCACCTGTAGTGATTTTTGAGACCAAGAAAATAAAGTCTCCCACTGTTTCTATTATTTCCTCATCTATTTGCCATGAAGTGATGGGACTGGATGCCATGATCTTCATTTTGAGTTTTAAGCCAAGTTTTTCCACTCTTCTTTTACTTTCATCAAGAAACTCTTTCCTCTATAGCTTAAAAAAGAAAAAACTTACTTGTCTTTCAAGGCCTATTTCTAGCTCCCTCTAAACCAGAGGTCAGAAAACTATAGCTTGTGAATCAAATTTGGTCCACTATCAGCTTTTATAGATAAACTTTTATTGGAACACAATTATATACATTCAACTATCGTGTTATAGCTATCTTGGGATTACAATGGCAGGATTAAACAATTGTTTTAGAGAGGGCATGGTCTCTAAAACTATGTCCTTGAAATAATTGTTTTTCAACTTTTATGTTTCAATTTCCTTACAAGTCACATGGTAATAACTATAAAAGCTGCAGCATGTTTTTATAATGGCTAATTGAGCTATTGTATGTTTGGTGGATGCTGTGATGGGGCACCCTGATCCCTCTTCTGAATGAGGATCTATTTCTTCAGTTATCAAAAGATAGTGCTTACAACCTTCTGCTGTATTGGACGAAAACTTCACCTCAGGACATGACACATTTATGGGCACACAGCTTATAATAACTAATTACCCTGAGAAGTATTGACTTACCGCCATACCCCTCAGCTCAGATCCGTTCTAGCACCAGATGGCCCCATGATCATGGAAATTCAGCCTTTTCCTGAGCCCAATCTGGTTCCTTCCCTACTCTTCCATAGGTGTTGATCTCAAGAGCACTTCCTAAACTCCTTCTCAGGGTCTGCACTCAGTGATTCCCAGCTGTGCAGTAGATACCAGGATTGGTCCCCAAGCATAGACACTACGGTGGCATTTTGGGGCTGGTCACCTTCTCCAGGCTGCCACTGCAGGTGCTGTCACTGGTGCTGAACACACATAGCCCGGACAGCTGTGCCAGTGTTTCAACGACAGTGGCTTTCTAGTGGAAGGGGATGTGCTGGCTGATGCTGTGTGTCGGGCATTTGAGAAATGAGAGGAAAATAGTGATCTCAAGGACAGTGAACTGTCTGGCCATTGTCAAATTCCACTGATGTCTTGGAAAAGGATAATGAAAGAGCTGAGATGGATTTATCAACAATTAAATGCTAAGTGTAAAGACCAGAGGACCTTGCTGGAAACATAAGAAAAGCTCTTTAGGTCCAAATATGAGGACCAAGGCGAGGATTTAATGGTAAGAGTAGCTGAGGCAGGTTTGTTATGCCAGGGTTGGGAAAAGTTGGCCTCTGGTACAAGGAATGGCTGTGTCTCTGTTGATGCCCCCTCATGTCCCCCCCAGGAATCTTTAATCTCCAGGTTATCCTGAACTGCCACCCTCTGAAGCCTGCAAAAACTGCCCACTCATCCTCTCTGTTAAGGGTTAGATACACACACACACACACACACACACACACACACACACACATTTGGTGCTTAAATTTAATCCTCTGTACTCATTCAGGATCTTCTCCATCTCCTCACCCAAGCACCAGGTCAGTAACTAGGATTAAATCACAAAATACTTCTGCCAAGGACCTGCTAGAACTTCTAAGAGAGAAAAAGAACTATACTCCTATAGTCTTATTTCAAGACTAATAAACTGGGAAAATAGGCATGGGACTGGATTCTGAGGGTGCTTGACCAAGGTGGGTGGAAGATAAATTTGAATATAAGAGAGTTTGCCAGTATGAGAACATTTGCCAGCAATATAGGATGTAATCATATCCTATAGAAGGAATGTGAGCATGTTGTAGGCTAGCTGCTAGAAACATGGAGAAAGCATTGCCACATACTAAGTGAGATAGAAATGATGGAATTGATGTGCCAGACAGCTTTACATAATATAAAAAGGAAGAATATGTTCAGCAGCTCTTCTCCCTTGACCAATCTGACAGTAAATGACAAGCACAGGAATCCCGGCCTAGTTTTATTATTGCTAAATCATTTCCAAATTGGTAAAGAGGATGCAGATTTGTGTCAAGAATAGGATGCCAAGAATAACCCATAGGGACACAGTAGTCCAGACACACTGAGAGATTCCCAAATCACTGAGGGTTTTGCTGGATCCAAATAGTTGTAGTTCCTGGAATCCTGTTACCTCCCATCACTGCATCCCAACTACATATCCCTGTACCTGTACTAGCTATGTAGATTTGTGACTCTGTCTTATGAGACCCCATTGTGCAGGGCAGCCCTGTATAATTGTGCCTGGCTATGAGATGAGGCCATCATTTCCAAGGACAAAGTGTAACAGGGGAAGAAAAAGAGGAAGGTTGGTGCCCCTTGTGTGATCATCAATTTCAGGAGAACTATTCTTCTCTAATAATAGGAAGTAATTTTTGCTTAGGAAGAAGTCTCTGAGCTTTCTCTTTTTTGGACTCCATCTATAGCATCTATTGATTTGCAGATTCCAGCATGTCAGCTTTTTTACATGAATTCTTTTCTGTTTTAAAAATCAGCAATGTATATAGTTTGGATACTACTTAGACATCCCTAGTGTATTGCTATTTGGGAATATCAAGCTGAGAATGCTTGTTTTTTGATTAGCCAAGTGACCTTAGCCCACAAAGAAATTATTCCCTGTCATTTGTTTTTAAACTCCATGGCCTTCATCATCCTGATTTCCTGTGGGCAGAATGCATTTTCATGCTGGTCACAATTTAAGGGAGGTTATAAAAATTCCCTTATTTTCTGTTATATTAACTGACTTCATAGAAATATAGTCCTCAAAAGTGTTTAAATTCCACTATAATCAACACTGTTGTAACTCTATGAATGGGGTTCAAAGTAGTGACACTGCATAATGCAGTGCTGCTTAATGCAAGGTTCAAGACAAGCCCAGGAGCCTGCAGTGAGAACTGAGTAAGTAAGTAAGTGTTAGTCGCTCAGTCGTGCCCAACTCTTTGCGACCCCATGGACTGCAGCCCACCAGGCTCCTCTGTCCATGAGATTTTCCAGGAAAGGATACTGGAGTGGGTTGCCATTTCCTTCTCCAGGAAATCTTCCCAACCCAGGGATTGAACCAGGGTCTACTGCACTGCAAGCAGATTCTTTACCGACTGAGCTACAAGGGAAGCCCTAGCCAGTCTTAAATCCTGTTACATTGGAATCTGAGCTATCACAGGACTGTGTTACCATCATTTCATTCCACGTTTAGGAAACTGGTCTTTGGTTACGTGTGAAACTCTCCTTGTATTTCTCATTTACCTTAGAAGAGCCTATGAGATTCTTTCTTTACTCCTTGTCTAGAGTGGAAATCATTGTTATAATGGGGAACGGGCCGACCATGAGAAAGAGTATAAGAGGAGAGCAAAGGGAAGGGCTCAGCTAATAAGGATAAACACCAGTTTGGGGCTGAAACAGTTTGCTCAAATAAAAGGCCAAATAAGGAGATTTAGAGCATTTGAATTAATTGCCAAAGATCTTAGGATCTTAGAGAATCAGCATTCCTCCCATCTCCCTCCCCATCCCATCCCTCTTGAACATAACAGCTAATGTTTGTTTATCTTATTCCCTTCATCTGCAAAATGCAAAGTACAGGGCTTGCCTTGCCCATCTCCTTGGCTGATTGTAAAACACAAATTTACATTTCCAAAGACTGCATAATACATACTGTGCTCTAGGAGGCACTTGGTTTTTATTATGGGTTTCTGAGTGTGTATAAATCCTGCCTCAGAATCTTTTGGGAAAGAAGTTGGGTATAAAAGTATATAGAATTGAGTTAATATTTATGAGATATACCAAGAATAGAAGAACTTCTGTTGACAGTTTTGCCTGGTTGCAATACTGGTGTGGCTATTATAGAGCTGAGAATGTCCAAGTTGACCAGACTCCACTGGGGGAACTGTGGTTTTGGTGAAGGAGGTGGTTGGTCCAGATCACATCCATCCATGATGTCTAGTAGCTTGGGTTTCTTGTTGGTTACCTCTCAGGTGAGTGATAATTCTCTGGAATCGCAAGGTTCTATAGTTTAGGAAAAGACAGCGTCAACTAAAAAAGAATTCCTACTCCATTTGTTTTGTTTTTCTACATCAGTACCCACAGTTAGCAATTCATTGGCAAGAATGGCCCATTTCTTAAAAATTTTATTTATGTATTTATTATTATTATTTTGGTTATGCTCAATCTTCATTTCTGTGCACGGGCTTTCTCTAGTTGCAGCAAGTGGGGCTACTCTCTAGTTGCGGTGCTTGAGCTTCTCATTGTGGTGGCTTCTCTTGTTGTGGAGCACAAACTCTAGGGTGCACAGGCTTCAGTAGTTGCAGCTCATGGGCTCTAGGGTGTGGGCTCAGTAGTTGCAGCACGTGGCCTTACTTGCCCCTCAGCATGTGGGATTTTCCCGGACCAGGGATTGTACTTGGGACCCTGTCACTGACAAGTGGATTCTTTTTCTTTGTCTTTTGATACAGTATTCTTTCCTTTTTATTCATAGGGGTTCTTTTTTAAAAATGTATTTATTTAATTGGAGTCTAATTACTTTACAGTATTCTAGTAGTTTTTGCCATACATTGACATGAATCAGCCATGGGTTTACATGTGTTCCCTATCCTGAACTGCCCTCCCACCTCCTTCCCCATCCCATCTCTCTGGGTCATCCCAGTGCACCAACTATGAGCACCCTGTCTCATGCATTGAATGTGGACTGGTCATCTGTTACACATATGATAATATATATGTTTCAATGATATTATCTCAGATCATCCCACCCTCGCCTTTTGCCACAAAGTCCAAAAGACTGTACCATACATCTGTATCTCTTTTCCTGCCTTGCATATAGGGTTATTGTTACCCTCTTCCTAAATTCCATATATATGCGTTAGTATACTGTATTGGTGTTTTTCTTTCTGACTTACTTCACTCCATATAATAGGTTCCAGTTTCATCCACCTCATTAGAACTGATTCAAATGTATTCTTTTTAATAGCTGAGTAATATTCCATTATGTATATGTACAAATGTATTATCCATTCGTCTGCTGATGGACATCTAGGTTGCTTCCATGTCCTGGCTATTATAAAGAGTGCTGCAATGAATATTGAGGTCCACGTGTCTCTTTCAGTTCTGGTTTCCTCGGTGTGTATGCCCAGCAATGGGGTTGCTGGATCATATGGTAGTTCTATTCCCAGTTTTTTAAGGAATCGCCACACTGTTCTCCATAGTGGCTGTACTAGTTTGCATTCCCACCAACAGTGTAAGAGGGTTCCCTTTCTTCCAAACCCTCTCCAGCATTTATTTTTTGTAGATTTTTTGATAGCAGCCATTCTGACCAATATGAGATAATACCTCATTGTGGTTTTGATTTACATTTCTCTGATAATGAGTGACGTTGAGCATCTTTTCACGTCTTTGTTAGCCCTCTGTATGTCTTCTTTGGAGAAATGTCTGTTTAGTTCTTTGGCCCGTTTTTTGATTGGGCCATTTATTTTTCTGGGATTGAGCTGCAGGAGTTGCTTGTATATTGTTGAGATTAATTCTTTGTCAGTTGCTTCATTTGCTATTATTCTCTCCCATTCTGAAGGCTCTCTTTTCACCTTGGTTATAGTTTCCTTTGTTGTGAAAAATTTAACTAGGTCCCATTTGTTTATTTTTGCTTTTTTTTACCATTACTCTGGGAGGTGGGTCATAGAGGATCCTGCTTTGGTTTATGTTGGAGAGTGTTTTGCCTATGTTTTCCTCTAGGAGTTTTATAGTTTCTGGTCTTATGTTTAGATCTTTAATCCATTTTGAGTTTATTTTTGTGTATGGTGTTAGAAAGTGTTCTAGTTTCATTCTCTTACAGGTGGTTGACCAGTTTTCCCAGCACCACTTGTTAAAGAGATTGTCTTTTCTCCATTGTATATTCTTGCCTCCTTTGTCAAATATAAGGTATTCATAGGTGTGTGGATTTATCTCTGGGCTTTCCATTTTGTTCCATTGATCTATATTTCTGTCTTTGTGCCAGTACCATACTGTCTTGATGACTATAGCTTTGTAGTAGAGCCTGAAGTCAGGCAGGTTGATTCCTCCAGTTCCATTCTTCTTTCTCCAGATGCTTTGGCTATTTGAGGTTTTTTGTATTTCCATAAAAATTGTGAAATTATTTGTTCTAGTTCTCTGAACAATGCCATTGGCAGTTTGATAGAAATTGCATTGAATCTATAGATTGCTTTGGGTAGAATACTCATTTTCACTAAATTGATTCTTCCAATCCATGAATGTGGTATATTTCTCCATCTATTTGTGTCCTCCTTGATTTCTTTCATCAGTGTTTTATAGTTTTCTATATATAGGTCTTTTGTTTCTTTAGGTAGATTTATTCCTAAGTATTTTATTCTTTTTGTTTCAGTGGTGAATGGGATTGTTCCCTAAATTTCTCTTTCTGTTTTCTCATTGTTAGTGTATAGGAATGCAAGGGATTTCTGTGTGTTAATTTTATATCCTGCAACTTTACTATATTCATTGATTAGCTCTAGTAATTTTCTGATGGAGTCTTTAGGGTTTTCTATGTAGAGGATCATGTCATCTGCAGTGAGAGTTTTAATTCTTCTTTTCCAATCTGGATTCCTTTTATTTCTTTTTCTGCTCTGATTGCTGTGGCCAAGACTTCCAAAACTATGTTGAATAGTAGTGGTGAGAGTGGGCACCCTTGTCTTGTTCCTGACTTTAGGGGAAATGCTTTCAATTTTTCACCATTGAGGATAATGTTTGCTGTGGGTTTGTCATATATAGCTTTTCTTATGTTGAAGTATGTTCCTTCTATGCCTGCTTTCCGGAAGGTTTTTTTTTTTTATCATAAATGGATGTTGAATTTTGTCAAAAGCTTTCTCTGCATCTGTTGAGATAGTCTTGTGGTTTTTATATTTCAATTTGTTAATGTGGTGTATTACGTTGATTGATTTGTGGATATTAAAGAATCCTTGCATTCCTTAGATAAAGCCCACTTGGTCATGATGTATGATCTTTTTAATATGTTGTTGGATTCTGTTTGCTAGAACTTTGTTAAGGATTTTTGCATCTATGTTCATCAGTGATATTGGCCTATAGTTTTCTTTTTTTGTGGCATCTTTGTCAGGTTTCGGTATTAGGGTGATGGTGGCCTCATAGAATGAGTTTGGAAGTTTACCTTCCTCTGCAATTTTCTGGAAGCGTTTGAGTAGGATAGGTGTTAGCTCTTCTGTAAATTTTTGGTAGAATTCAGCTATGAAGCCATTTGGTCCTAGGCTTTTGTTTGTTGGAAGATTTCTGATTACAGTTTTCTAAGAATTTGTCCATTTCTTCCAAGTTGTCCAGAATATTGGCGTATAGTTGCTGATAGTAGTCTCTTATGATCCTTTGCATTTCTGTGTTGTCTGTTGTGATTTCCTCATTTTCATTTCTAATTTTGTTGATTTGATTCTTCTCCCTTTGTTTCTTGTTGAGTCTTGCTAAAAGTTTGTCAATTTTATTTATCTTTTTAAAGAACCAGCTTTTGGCTTTGTTAATTTTTCAGCATCTCTGGCCTCTACCCACTACATACTACATATACCCCAAGTTGTGACACCCAAACTTGTCTCCAGGCATTACCAAATGTCCCCTAGGAAGCAGACCTCTCTTGGTTGAGAATCACTGTTCCAGACTCAGTTCTCTCTGTGCCTATTTGCTCTTCTGAGACAGTAATCAGTAGAAGTTTCTTAAATATTTATGTCTTATGCATTGTCCATTTGCACTTAATGCACTTAACAAACATCTACAATGACCTTGCCAGATGCTGTATTAAGCACTTAGGCTACAGTGGTAAAGGAGGCAGAGCCAGTCCATACAGAGCTCTGTGGTGGATGGTTGGGATTTTAGGAGTTGAGGGAAGAAGATCCAGACCTGAATATGATTTATCACAGTTAACCTGTGTTCTTGCCTGTTTCCACCATTATTTTGTGAGCTTTCTCAAGGTGAGAAGCTGTGTTTTAAACCTTTGGATTCCCAGGGCCTAGCTGAGTGCCTGGAATACAGGAGGTTCTCAACAAATGTTTGGTGACTGAATGAGAGGGCAGGGGATTAGGTAAGGGCAGGAAGTGGTAACCTACCTAGCACATTAAACCACCATCGTAACATAATCACCCATGTTCAGTTGATTGGGGAAGAAGGAAAATGTATATAGTTTTTGTTCTGTCTTGTGGAACATTAATATCATTGCATCTTTCCATAGTTTCATCATATGTTATTTTTGTGGGCATTGTCCCTTATCCTAATACATCTAGGAATATGATAAAAAGATGAACCAGGCATGATCTGCCACCCCTCTTTCTAGCACTTTACCTTAAGGTTGACAAGGAAAAATCTGACCCAGAAAATGATCAAAGCAATGTGTTTTGCTGTGGCTCATTTGAATTAGACATTTTGAAAATTAGTTCAAATTTTTAAGCCAAAGGAGAATATACTGTCTCACATAACCAAAAGCATAATCTCACTGGCTTCTGGCAGAGCTTGGTTGCCGGTTCAATGTCTACAGCACACAGTTCTTTCTCTCTCTGTCTCCCCTTCTTCCATCCCTCCTTCACACAGACTCAGTTCTGTGAATTGGAATTAGGCATTTTGGTATATTTGGTATAAGTGCAAATTTGCTGCATTTTGTTACCAATCTCAAGAAAGCATGAGGGATAAGTAAGGGTTGGGAAGATTAATGATCAAATTGAAATTGCTTTGCTTTTTGTTTTTAGACATTAAAATATCTCTCCATTGAAAAAAACACAACAAAAAGTCCCATATCTGGAAATGACATAATTTGTATAAAGTAAGCACATGGCAAATAGAGAAATTCTATGGCATCAAAAATGTAAACTGTCTTTCATCTGAGTAATAATGGCTGAATCTCTGACCCAAATCTATGTATTCATGTCCTTCTAAGGAAAGAGCATCTGTAAATAAAAATTAAAGGAGTAGTTCACCGTGCACTTTATTTTTTAAAAGGTCCCTTCCACTTGTGATTCTTAGCTTGTGGATGGAACTATTTCATACTTATTATATCCCACACAACACACAACACATGTTCCTACACATAGTAGGCATAAAACAGAGTTTATTGAAGGAAAACAGAAAGCATGTTGCAATATAATTCAAGTACATCATGTATTCTATCATATTTTACTAATATTTATACCCATTATACAGTTGACCCTTGAACAAAATGAGTTTGAACTATGCAGGTCCACTTATACACTGATTTTTTTTCAATAGATATATTGGAAAACTTTAGTGGAGATTTTTGACAGTTTGAAAAAACTCAGATGAAACATGGAGCCTAGAAATATCAAAGAATTTAAGTAAAATTAAGTGTGTGATGAATATATAAAATACATGTAGATACTAGTTGATTCTTACTTATAAGGTATAAGGTGAGTGATATTTAATATAAATATTAAATTTTATAATATAAAACTAAAAATGTGTTTTCTTACTGTTTCATAACTTTGCTTTCAGAGAATTATATTACTGTACACTATACCTCCTCTAGTAATTAGAGAAACTGCATATCAGACTATCATCCTAGGTAAGTGTTTTTAAAAAACAAATTCTTTCCATACCTATGAATCATGAATATGACTGTAATACTGTATGCCACAACATTTTTATAATGATTCATTCATTGGTATGTAGGCTAAGCTATATAATTGATATGTGAAGCAATTGTATTGATTACCATAAAAGAAACATATTACTGCTTCATTATCAGTGCATGAATTGTTATACGTGTAGATGCTTATGAATTTCTTTTTCATGTTATCTTTTCATTTCTGATATCTAGTATCAATAATAACACCTAAAGTATTTTATATCATAAGACAATTTTGACACAGGTACTGATAGATGATTCAGCTTATAAACAGATGATTCAAACTTATGGTATTGATATAGTACAGTACTGTAAATATAGTTTCTCTTCCTTATAATTTTCTTAATAACATTTTCTTTTCTTTAGCTTACTTTATTGTAAGAATTAAGTATATTATGTATTAACATATGAAATAGGTGTTAACTGAGTGTTTATGTCATCAGTAATGCTTCCAGCCAACAGTAGTCTATTAGTAGTTGACTTTTGGGGGAGTCAAAAGTTATACACAGATTTTTATTTTTATTTATTATTTATTTATTTTGATTGGAGGCTAATTACTTTACAATATTGTGGTGGTTTTTGCCATACCTTCATATGAATCAGCCATGGGTGTGCATGTGTCCTCCATCTGGAACCTCCCTCCCACCTCTCTCCCTATCTCATCCCTCAGGGTCATCCCAGTGCACCAGCCCTGAGCACCCTATCTCAGGCATCGAACCTGGACTGGCGATCTGTTTCTCATATGATAATATACATGTTTCAATGATGTTCTCTCAAATCATCCCACCCTCGCCTTCTCCAAAAGTCTGTTCTTTACATCTGTGTCTTTTTTGCTGTCTCACATACAGGGTCATTGTTACCATCTTTCTAAATTCCATATACATGCATTAATATGCTGTATTGGCGTTTTTCTTTCTGACTTATTTCACTCTGTATAATAAGCTCCAATTTCATCCACCTCTTTAGAACTGATTCAAATGCATTCTTTTTAATAGCTGAATAATATTCCATCATGTATATGTGCCCCAGCTTTCTTATCCATTTGTCTGCCGATGGACATCTAGGTTGCTTCCATGTCCTGGCTATTGTAAACAGCGCTGCGATAAACATTGGGGTACATGTGTCTTTTTCAGTTCTGGTTTCCTTGGTGTGTACACAGATTTCTAATACTTGTGGGTCTGCCTCCAGCCAACCCCTAAGTTGTTCAAGGCATAACATCTCACATTGACTTCTATTGTGATTGCTGTGGGACTGGACATTGGTCCAACTGGGGCAAATAAGGTGACGAGTTGTTGTTTGGAAGGTTGCTTGGGTTCCCCATAACTTGAATGTAAGAGAGTATGAAGTCTAGAGCTGTTGCTGCCATCTTGTAGCCATACGGAAAGAGATGCCCGAGAACTGAGTCTGTATGAAGGAGGTATGGAAGGGGGGGGGGGGGTGCAGAGAGGAGGGAGGGAGAGAGAAAGAACTGGGTGCTGTGGACATTGAACCTGCAACCAAATTCTGCCAGAAGCCAGTGAAATTATGTTTTTGGTTATGTGAGACAATATACTCTCTGGCTTAAAAATTTAAACTAATTTTCTGCCACTTTCAACTCATAGTCTTTACTTCAGTTCAGTTAGTTCAGTTCAGTTGCTCAGTTGAGTCTGACTCTTTGCGACCCCATGAGCTGCAGCACGCCAGGCCTCCCTGTCCATCACCAACTATCTCCTGGAGCCCACCCAAACTCATGTCCATTGAGTTAGTGATGCCATCCAACCATCTCATCCTCTGTCGTCCCCATCTCCTCATGCCCTCAATCTTTCCCAGCATCAGGGTCTTTTCCAATGAATCAGCCCTTCACATCAGGTGTCCCAAGTCTTGGAGTTTCAGACTCAACATCAGTTCTTCCAATGAACACCCAGGACTGATCTCCTTTAGGATGAACTGGTTGGATCTCCTTTCAGTCCAAAGGACTCTCAAAAGTCTTCTCAAATACCATAGTTCAAAAGCATTAATTCTTCAGCACTCAGCTTTATTTATAGTCCAACTCTCATATCCATACATGACCTAAACTCAAGTTAAATTTTCTTTTTTTCTTGGCATATTATAGTATTATGTACACTATGACAATTTTAATGCTTAGGTGGGTGGTGGGGGGAGGGGATGATGAGGAAGCCTGAATTGAGGTTTTAGTATATATAATAAAACATTAATTCATATAATATTTACTGACACCCTATTATATTCCATTGCACAAAGAATTCAGAAAACACAAACCAAACTCATTTTTTTAAATGTTTATTTATTTATTTATTTATTTTCTTTACATTATCGTGTTGGTTTTGCCATACATTGACATGAATCTGCCATGGGTATACATGTGTTCCCCTTCCAGAACCCCCCTCCCACCTCCCTCCTGATTCCCTCTCTCTGGGTCATCAAACAAGGTATTAATGACCCCAATAACCATGATGGTGTGGTCACTCATCTGGAGCAGAATATCAAGAAGTCCTTAGGAAGCATTACTAAGAAAAAAATTAGTGGAGGTGATGAATTTCCAACTGAGCTATTTCAAATTCTAAAAGATAATGCTGTTAAAGTGCTGCACTCAATATGTCAGCAAATTTGAAAAACTCAGCAATAGCCACATGACTGGAAAAGGTTGGTTTTCATTCCAGTTTTGGGATTGGAATGAAAATTTCAAACTACTGTACAATTCTGCTCATTTCACATCCTAGCAAGTTTATGCTCAAAAATCTTCAAGCTAGACTTCAGCAGTACAAGAATTGAGAACATCAGATGTGCTGGGTTTTGAAGAGGCAGAGGAACCAGAGGTCAGTATGCCAATATTCATTGGATCTTGGAGAAAGCAAAGGAGTTCCAGAAAAACATCCACTTCTGCTTCATTGTCTATGCTAAAGCCTTCGACTGTGGGGATCAGAGCAAACTGTGGAAAGTTCTTTTTTCTCTCTCTCTCTCTTTTTTTTAAATTGGTTTTGCCATACAATGACATGAAATCGCCATGGGTTTACATATGCTCCCCCTCCAAAACCCCCCTCCCTCCTCCCTCCCGATTCCCTCCCCCTGGGAAATCTCGGTGCACTAGCCCGGAGCATCAGTCCTGGGCTGGCGATTGATTTCACATATGACAATCAACATGTTTCAATGCCATTCTCCCATATCATCCCACCCTTGCCCTCTTCCACAGAGTCCACTTGTCTGTTCTATAGATCTGCGTTCCTTTTGCTGTCTCGCATGCAGGGTTCTCGTTACCATCTTTCTAAATTCCATATATATGCATTAGTATACTGTATTGTTTTTCCTTCTGGCTTACTTCACTCTGGACAATAGGCTCCAGTTCCATCCACCTGAGTAGAACTGATTCAAATGAATTTTTTTTTAATGCTGAGTAATATTCCATTGTGTATATGTACCACAGCTTTCTTATCCATTCATCAGTTGATGGGCATCTAGGTTGCTTCCATGTCCTGGCTATTGTAAACAATGCGGCGATGAACATTGGGGTACATGTGGCTCTTTCAATTCTGGTTTCCTCGGTGTGAATGCCCAGCAGTGGGATTTCTGGGTCATATGGCAGTTCTATTTTCAGTTTTTTAAGGAATCTCCACACTGTTTTCCATAGTGGCTGTACTAGTTTGCATTCCCACCAACAGTGTAAGAGGGTTCCCTTTTCTCCACATCCTCTCCAGCATTTATTGCTTGTAGATTTTTGGATGGCAGCCATTCTGACTGGTGTAAAGTGGTACCTCATTGTGGTTTTGATTTGCATTTCTCTGATAATGAGTGATGTTGAGCATCTTTTCATGTGTTTGTTAGCCATTTTTATGTCTTCTTTGGAGAAATGTCTGTTATGTTCTTTGGCCCACTTTTTGATTGGCTCGTTTATTTTTCTAGAATGGAGCTGCAGGAATTGCTTGTATATTTTTGAGATTAATTGTTTGTCCGTTGCTTCATTGGCTATTATTTTCTCCCATTTTGAAGGCTGCCTTTTCACCTTGCTTATAGTTTCCTTTGTTGTGCAGAAGCTTTTAATTTTAATTAGGTCCCATTTGTTTATTCGTGCTTTTATTTCCGATATTCTGGGAGGTGGGTCATAGAGGATCCTGCTTTGGTTTATGTCGGAGAGTGTTTTGCCTATGTTATCCTCTAGGAGTTTTATAGTTTCTGGTCTTATGATTATATCTTTGATCCATTTTGAGTTTATTTTTGTGTATGGTGTTAGAAAGTGTTCTAGTTTCATTCTTTTACAAGTGGCTGTCCAGTTTTCCCAGCACCACTTGTTAAAGAGATTGTCTTTTCTCCATTGTATATTCTTGCCTCCTGTCAAAGATAAGGTGTCCATAGATGCGTGGATTTATCTCTGGGCTTTCTATTTTGTTCCATTGATCTATATTTCTGTCTTTGTGCCAGTACTATACTGTCTTAATGACTGTGGATTTGTAGTATAGCCTAAAGTCAGGTAGGTTGATTCCTCCAGTTCCATTCTTCTTTCTCAAGATTGCTTTGGCTATAGGAGATTTTTTGTATTTCCATACAAATTGAGAAATTATTTGTTCTAATTCTCTGAAAAAGACCTCTGGTAGCTTGATAGGAATTGCATTGAATCTATAGATTGCTCTGGGTAGTATACTCATTTTCACTATATTGATTTAAAAACTATTCTTTTCCATTATGGTTTATCAGAGGATATTGAATATATCAATGGTTCTCAGTGCTATATAGTATGATATTGTCATTTATCCATTCTATATATAAAAGCTTATATCTGTAACCCCAACCAATGCTCTTTCCCTTGGCAACCATCAGGCTGTTCTGTATGTTTGTGATTCTATTTCTTTTTAACAGATAGGTTCATTTGTTGTATTTTAGAATCATATAAGTGTTATCATGTAGTACTTTTTCTTTATCTTTTTGACTTTATCTTTTTCACTTACTATGATAATCTCTAGTTACATTCATGTTGCTGCAAGTGGCATTCTTTTCTTCTTTTTTATGGCTGAGTAGTATTCCTTTGTGTGTGTATATATATATATACCATAGTTTCTTTATCCATTCATCTATTGATGGACATTTACATTGTTTCCTTGACTTGGCTATTGTGAATAGTGCTGCTATGAACATAGGTGTGCATGAATCTTTTCAAATTATGGTTTTCTCCAGATATATGCCCAGGAGTGGGATTGCTGAATCATATGGTAACCCTCTTTTTTAGCTTTCTGAGGAACCTCCATTCTGTTTTCCACAGTGGCTGCATCAACTTTCATTCCCACCAGTGGTGTAGGAGGGTTCCCTTTTCTCTACATCCTCTCCAACATTTGTTATTTGTAGATTTTTAGTGATGGCCATTCTGACTGGTGTGGGTGGTACGTCACTGTAGTTTTGATTTGCATTTATCTAATAATTAGTGATGGTGAGCATCTCTTCAAGTGCCTCTTGGCCATCTGTATGTCTCCTTTGGAGAAATGTCTATTTAAGGCTTCTGCCCATTTTTGAACAAAATTGCTTGATTTTTTTGCAGTTGAGTTGTATAACCTATTTATGTATTAGTTTGATATATATCAACCCAGAGTCCCAGAATACTAAGGAGGATTAATCAACAAATTCAAAAGCATGTTCCTTAAGCTGTTACTAACATTTCACAAAGCCTAACAGAATTTGTCCATCTTGAGATAGATTGCATGTGCTAAATGAAATGTTAGATCTGCTTTAGTTTTGAATTATGTTAACTCAACATACTGATGCTAGACAGTTCATACTGATCAGCAGCTTTGATTAGCAGTTAATCTGATCTTTAATGAAAAAGAAGGAAGTAATTTATTCAACACAAATTCATATCAAGCATATATCTTGTCTTCTTGATAGGTAAAATGTTTTAAAACAAAATATTTTAGCAGAATAGATATGAAAATGAATCATTGAAAGTAAAGAGATATGAGACCAGTGACAATATGTAACCTTACATCTTACAGATGAAGAAACCAAGGCCAAAGAGGTGGTATACTTTTCCTAAGACAGCACTGAATAGTAGTGGAGCTGGAACCTGGGCCTATAAATTTTGATTTTATTAGGTTTGCCAAAAAGTTTGCTCTGGTTTTTCTGTAAGATGTTACGAGGAAACCCACATGAAGTTTTTGGCCACCCCAATATTAGTGCTTATCCTTTGGTAGTAGACGTAGAGTAACATCATCTATGTTAGGATAGAAATGGAGACAAAGTGACATCAGGTCAATAGTATTTGCTTTGAACAGGTGGGAAAGTGGCATCGGCTAATCTCTGCTAAGGTGCCATGTGATTCTAAGGGTTAGCAGCATTAGCAGGTGATGGAGATGACTACTTACATGGTACTGAAAGCTTTCCTGCCAGGAAAAATATATTCTTGCACCAGCCTGGCATAAAACCTGGTTGAAGTAGAAATGCAGTCCTCTTGTTTTGCAGTTTTCCTTTCTTAACTAAAATTCAGGTAAAATATATGCCTTTTCTCAGATTTCTCCAAATTTAATTTCTGTTCTACAAAGTAGAGGAGGGTTTCTCTAGCTTAGTTTTCCTTTCTGTAAACTTCTTTTGTCTATTATTTTTGTCTTTTCTACACTGGAACTTTTCTAAGAAAACCTCAAGAGTGCTAATGACTGTGATATATTTGGGTGGTGAGATATGAGTATTTTTAAAAATATTCAAATCTTGAAAAATGAACATATATAAATTTTACAAAAGTAATAAAGTAGCTACTTAAAAATATAGACCTCTTTATAGGAATTTCCTGGTTGTCCAGTGGTTAGGACTTGGCGCTTTCACTGCCAGGGCCTGAGTTCAATACATTCCAGATGGACTAAGATCCTGCAAGCCATGTAGCCCGCCCCCCACCCAAAAAAGGCTTCTTTAAAACCAATAATGCTAAAGAAATCACATATCTCTTCATTGCTATCAATATATATCACTTCAGTTTTACTCTTAGGTGCATTTTTATCATATTCGTATCATTTACAATTAGATATGTAGTATATATGATAATATGTAATTTGTCAATCACACTAGGGAGATATTATGGTAACACTATGAACATAGTTAACTCCTACTCCTAGAGATGATGGAGAAAAAGATTAGTGTAAGTTGCATATGGACAAGACAATATCTGTCTTATGCATTGTCATGTCCATAGAGCCTAGCAGCGTGCCTATCATAATATAAATTTCTGAACTAATAAGAAATTATATAGGGACTAGTACTATATTCTCATAAAAATCAGCTAAATGAGGATTGAGCCATGTCTCTGCTGCCAGTAAATGCAAAAGTGAAGTATTCATAGATATAACTACTGCCACACAGATAAAGTAATTTGGGGGGGGTCAGGGGTTCTCCTTTGATGGGTACGCAAAACTCTGTTCCCACTTAAGAAGTGGAAATATTGAGATCATTATGATTTGCTATCCATCAAGGCTTCCTACTCAGAAGAACACAGTTTTAAAAGGCGTGCATTTATCCCATCTCAGATTTTAGGTGTATGTGTTTTTTTCCTAAAGCATAACGAGCTTGTCAGAGTTTCCATGGTGAACATGGGGCACCATGGAAACTGATAGATTTAGCTACACAAAAAGAATAAATAAAATAGGCAGGCATTTATTTTACCATGCAATGATAACTTCTCTCCCAGATAGAAAAGGAAAGTGGCTTTTCATTTAGCCTGCCTGCCCTTCACTCCCTGTGCCTCTTCAAAGTGTGAATTATTCTCACTAAATCAATTTTACTGACTGATACCGATTGGATTGTTCTTCTCCTAGAGGTCCATTGTTTTTCCTTTGGTTTTTCTTCAGAGTAGATCTGTATGTCACTGGCACCTGTTGAAAAACCAGGTGCAAAGTGAAAGTTGTAGATGACAGCCCACAGTGCAGTGAGCAAGTGAGCCATGGCAAAATTGAATGGAAAATTCTTCACAGTCTACTGTGATGAGACAATGAGTGAGAATATGTCAAAACCCAGTTTTATGTGTTAAAAACCTAGTTTTATTCTATACTAAGTGGATAGTCAAACCAACCACACTGAACCTTGGTTTCCTCATCTCTGAAATTGTTAAAATACATTCTCTTCCTACTTTATATGGTTGTTGTGAGGTTCAAAATGAGATAGTAAAAGAGAAAGCTTGTAAAAACAGTCAAGTTCCATCTAGCAAGAATGACCAGCTACCAGTATAGTTAGACTTAGAAGATGATCACAATGTCATAACTGGTCATACTATGTTCCTGTTCTTTTCTTCAGACAATTAGAGTTTCAGTTATACTGGTCTCATCCAGCTGTTAGTGAGTTTGAGAACACTTGGCTGCATCTGAAGTAGGAGAAATGTGATCTTAAGAAATGAAGCTTTTTGGCTTTTCTATACATTTGAAAATTTTCACAATAAAATGTTGGAAAACTAAATAAATGAAATAAAGCTCACTCTTAAGTGAGCTATGAATTGCTCACTATTATCATATTCCCACTATACTGTCTTTTTTTTTTTAGATTTTTTTTTTTGAATGTGGAACATTTTTTTAAGTCTTTATTGAATTTGTTACAATATTGTTTCAGTTTTCTGTTTTGGTTTTTTGGCCATGAGGCATGTGGGATCTTGCGTCCCTGGCAGGGATCGAACTGGCACTCCTTGCTTTGGAAAGGGAAGTCTTAACTGCTGGACCACCAGGGAAGTCGCTAGCCCTGTATTTTTTAGCACTAAAATTAGGCAATAGAGTCATCACTCGAAATTGAACTTTCATGTCTATTGAGCAGCTCCTATTGGTCAGACACTGTGTTAAGGGGATACAGAAAGAAAAGAGAAGGAAGAAAATGTGGTTCATAAGGAAAACAGCAGTCTTCTCAGGGAGACAGACTGATAAAGAAATACTTAGAGCACCCCCACAAACTCAGAGGAGGAGCATTTAACACCTGAGAAAGAGAGGAGGTGTAAAGATTTCCTGGAAGGGGGTGGGAGTGAGCAATTAAGCTGAGGTATTTAGCCAGAGATTTAGCCAGGGAAGAGTGGGCAGTAAAATAAAGTAGGCACAGTGTAGAGGGGTATCAGGGCACTGCAGGCAGAGATCGTGAGTACAAGCAGATGTATTCTAGGTGGCAAACCGGAAGGAGAATAGCCTGAAGAGGCAGCCAGGGCTTCAGGAAGCATCCATGCCATAGAGAGTCTGTTTCCCTTGGAAGGAAGTGATATGTGGGGGTAGGGCACTGCAAGTGCCTACCACTGTTGGATTTCCTTTTGATGAATTAAGCTGGTGAGGGCTGACTGACAGTGATCCTAGAAAACGGCAGTGAAATGCACATTGAGTGATAACCTCTAATGTTCTTTCAGTTCTAATATTGCATGAATTTTGAACATGGGCTACAGAAAGAGCTTAATAATAGGAAGTGCTATTTCCTTGAAACTTCAGAGCCACAATAAGCATTTGTTGCATGCTTTGCCCTGGGCAGAATAATTATATTAAACAAGTGGCTGGCTTGCAATATACTTGGGCTGTGTTTCAAAGGTGAATATAAAAGCTCTGTACTCCTTGCTTCTTCCAAACCTCAGTAGCCTTGAGAACATTTCCCTAAACAACAAAATGGGCATCAAAATTGCAAGAAGACTAGCAATTTAAAGAAGTCCCCACATTTGAGAGTGGAGAACAGGCAATAGTTGGGAAGCCAAGATTTCCTGATGTGTGACTGAGCTGAGGGTACTGGATCCTAAGTGAGAGGCCTATACCTTGGCTGAGGATGGAAGTGAAATTGTGCCCTGCTTGGAAAAACTAACACTTATCTGAGAAGTGCTAATGCCATGTCACCTGGAGGCCTAGGGCCATAACTTCTGTTTAAGAAGATTAACTTTATTCAAAGCTACACAGTGATTAGTCATTCCATCAACCATGTGTAACAATGTCAATAAGCATCAAAACACTATTTCCTAGTAATTCCATTACCTCAACAGAATGACTGCCATCCTTTGGCACAACTTTTTAATTCTAGCCATTATGCCCTAGGCATTTCCTGATTTTAACCATAGCATAAATGCCATTAAAAAAAACTTAAGGCAAGAATATACAATGAAGAAAAGACAATCTCTTTAACAAGTGGTGCTGGGAAAACTGGTCAACCACTTGTCAAGGCTATGTCTTTCCAGTGGTCATGTATGGATGTGAGAGTTGGACGGTAAAGAAAGCTGAGCGCCGAAGAATTGATGCTTTTGAACTGTGGTGTTGGAGAAGACTTTTGAGAGTCCCTTGGACTGCAAGGAGATCCAACCAGTCTGTCCTAAAGGAGATTGGTCCTGGGTGTTCATTGGAAGGACTGATGTTGAAGCTGAAGCTCCAATACTTTGGC
Source organism: Antilocapra americana (assembly GCA_007570785.1). Lineage (NCBI taxonomy): Eukaryota > Metazoa > Chordata > Mammalia > Artiodactyla > Antilocapridae > Antilocapra > Antilocapra americana. The sequence goes on from ML661343.1 coordinate 13,075,395, forward strand.
CACCTCATGCGAAGAGTTGACTCATTGGAAAAGACCCTAATGCTGGGAAGAATTGGGGGCAGGAGGAGAAGGCGACGACAGAGGATGAGATGGCTGAATGACATCACTGACTCGATGGCCATGGGTTTGGGTAGACTCCAGGAGTTGGTGATAGACAGGGAGGCCTGGTGTGATGCAATTCATGGGGTCACAAAGAGTTGGACACAACTGAGTGACTGAACTGAACTGAACTGACTTGTAAAAGAATGAAACTAGAACACTTTCTAACACCATACACAAAAATAAATGCAAAATGGATTAAAGATCTAAATGTAAGACCAGAAACTATAAAACTCCTAGAGGAAAACATAGGCAAAACACTCTGACACAAATCACAGCAGGATCCTCTGTGACCCACCTCCCAGAGTAATGGAAATAAAAGCAAAAATAAACAAATGGGACCTAATTAAACTGAAAAGCTTTTGCACAACGAAGGAAACTATGAGCAATGTGAAAGACAGCTTTGAGAATGGGAGAAAATAATAGCAAACCAAGCAACTGATGAAGAATTGTTAGGGGAAGCACACTGACTGAAACCGCCCACCCTGGCCAGGCACCATACTATTTGCATGAGTTGTTTTGTGACAGGAGATCCTGGTAAGGAACACGGAACTAATAAGCCACCGCCAACTGGAAGAGTTCAGGAAAGGTCAAAAGGAGACACCACATGTCTGATCACCTCCCAGAATCCTTCTCTCTTGCATCCATCTTGGCTGAACAAGGTGTACACCACCAGGAAGGACTCTGATTCAAAATGATTGGCTAAAGACAACCCAGAAACTAATCCCATCACCATAAAACCCAAGACTGTGCCAGCCATGTGGCAGAGCTGTTCTCCTGGGTTCCCTTACCCTACTGCTCTCCACCTGAGCACCCTTTCCCAATAAAAATCTCTGGCTTTGTCAGCACATGTGTCTCCTCAGACAATTCATTTCCGAGTGTTAGACAAGAGCCCAGTTTCGAAGGGGTCCCTCTTCCTACAACAGAATTAATCTCAAAAATATACAAGCAGCTCATGCAGCTCCATTCCAGAAAAATAAATGACCCAATCAAAAAATGGGCCAAAGAACTAAACAGACATTTCTCCAAAGAAGACATACAGATGGGTAACAGACACATGAAAAGATTCTCAATATCACTCATTATCACAGAAATGCAAATCAAAACCCCAAAGAGGTACCATCTCACACCGGTCAGAATGGCTGCTATTAAAAAAATCTACAAACAATAAATGCTGGAGAGGGTGCAGAAAAAAAGGAACCCTCTTACACTGTTGGTGGGAATGCAAACTAGTACAGCCACTATGGAGAACAGTGTGGCGATTCCTTAAAAACTGGAAATAGAACTGCCATATGACCCAGGAATCCCACTGCTGGGCATAGACACCAAGGAAACCAGAATTGAAAGAGATATGTGTACCCCAATGTTCATTGCAGCACTGTTTACAATAGCCAGGACATGGAAGCAACCTAGATGTCCACCAACAGATGAATGGATAAGAAAGCTGTGGTACATATACACAATGGAATATTACTGTTATTAAAAAGAATGCATTTGAATCAGTTCTAATGAGGTGGATGAAATTGGAGCCTATCATACAGAACAAAGTAAGTCAGAAAGAAAAATACCAATACAGAATATTAACACATATATATGGAATTTAGAAAGATGGTAACGATGACCCTGTATGTGAAACAGCAAAAGAGACACAGATATAAAGAACAGACTTTTGGACTCTGTGAGCAAAGGTGAGGGTGGGATGATTTGAGAGAATATCACTGAAACATGTATATTATCATATGTGAAATAGATTGCCAGTCCAGGTTCGATGCCTGAGACAGGGTGCTCAGGACTGGTGCACTGGGATGGCCCAGAGGGATGGGATGGGGAGGGAGGTGGGAGGGGGATTCAGGATGGGGAACACATGTACACCCATGGCTGATTCATGTCAATTTATGGCAAAAACCACTACAGTATTGTAATTAGCCTCCAATTAAAATAAATTAAAAAAAACTTGACATTTTATTACATGTAATTCCCACAGGGTTGCATATATCCCCTATTGTTTTTTGAAAACTTCATAATATTTTACTAATTAAATGGATTCGAATTCACTAGACTCAATTGTTGGACATCTATGTGACTTTCATTAAAAAATAAATTAGCTGTATTTATTTTAGGAAACCAATACATCTTTTAGAAATGTTTAATTGATTCCAGTTTTACAATAACAGTGAGACATTTTCTTTTCTTTCTGAGGTTTGTGTGTATGTATACAGATCAAGAGGATGTTTCAGTATTCTATCTGTTGGGACTGCAAGCAGGGAGTGTGGTCTGCATAATCAGAAGAAAGCAACAAGCAGAAAGGGCTGATGCCTCCCAGAGGCAAGGGCAGAGCTCTCAGTTTCCTAATCTCAGGACTTCTTAATCTGAATTCTTGGCAGGATGATCACCCGTCTTGGTGAGCCCGGGACTGGTAGTTTCCTGCATGGTGAGACTTTCAGTGCTCCTCCACCTTGGTAAGGAGGAGGTGAAGGAATTGAGAAGGGAATGAATCATTTATATAAGCTACCCCTTGGTCATAAAAGCGGAGATTCAGAGAAAGCCTGTTCATGCATGGCAATGTGAAACTCTGATACTTTATGAAGGAGCCAAAATAGATATTTATCTCAAGTTACTTCTCTGCCCCCCAAAAACCATTCATTCATTTAATATGTAAGAAATATTAGGCACTGTTCTAGGCATAAGATGCCTGGTTTTGTGGTACTTTTATTACTCTGTGTGTCTGTGTGTGTGTGTGTACTGGGGGAAGGGAAGCAGAAATAAATAAAAAAGTATAAAATAAATGAAATTAGCTATGATAAATGCAATAGCAGAAACAAGATAATTTAAAGCAATAGAAACTGCGAGGGATAGGGTTATGCTATTAGCTTGGTGTTGGAGGTAGATTACTCCAAAGAGCTGACATTTGAGGCAAACCAGTGATAAGAAGGGGCTTCCCTGGTGGCTCAGGTGTAAAGACTTTGCCTGCCAATGCAGGAGACTTGGGTTTGATCCCATGGTCAGGAAGATCCCTGGAGAAATGGCAACCAACTCTAGTATTCTTGCCTGGGAAATCCCCTGGACAGAGGAGGCTGGTGGGTTACAGTCCATGGGGTGGCAAAAGAGTCAGACATGACTTAGTGACTACGAGAAGCCAGTCAGTATCCACAGGAGGCATTAGGGTCAGAAGGATCCACATGTGCAAATGTCCTGAGTGGAAAAAAGTTGTTCTTCCAGAGGAACTTAGGAGAGGACTTTGTGCACAGGCTGTAGGGCAGGACTGCTGATCTAGTCTCAGTCTTAGCAACCACCCAGTCCAAGATCCATTTTCACAAACAAGGATGATAAGGATGGGACTTTGTGCACAGGCTGTAGGGCAGGACTGCTGACCTAGTCTCAGTCTTAGCAACCACCTGGTCCGAGATCCATTTTCACAAACAAGGATGATAAGGATGCTGAGGCCCACTTGCATGGACCATAAACTCTTGATTCCTAATCCAGTACTCTTTCCACCAAGCCATGCAACACTGCCATTTCTAGTAACTTGGCTTGAGTACTTAATTTTCTCCCCCTGTATAACTGGAAGTAAATCAAAGAGATTCATTTATTTTAGGTATGAGAAAAATTGGAGTTGTTTGTGGGCGGACACAAGGGCCAAAACGTTAGCCTCAGGTGAAGAAAAGAGCTTTGGGGTCAAGATTAATCTCTAGTGGTGGGACCCCAGCAATTCTGTAGGGCATGCTTCCAGAACATCAGGTTAAGACAAACTCTGCAGCCCACAGAAATGAAAGTGAAACTGGTTGGTAAGGTGAAAGAAAAGTGAAAGTTGTGTCTGACTCTGTGACTCTATGGATTGTAGCCCACCAGGTTCCTCTGTCCATGGAATTCTTCAGGCAAGAATACTGGAGGGGGTAGCCATTTCCTTCTCCAAGGGATCTTCCCAACCCAGGTCTCCAGCACTGTAGGCATTTTTTTTTTTTTACCATCTGAACTACCAGGGAAGCCTAAGAAAACTGGAGTGGTTCTCCAGGTAGGCAGCCATAACAGACCTATCACCCTGGCACTGAACTTGTGCCAGGTAAGACCTTGTGATTGAAAAGGTCCAGAGCTGAGCTACAAATAAGCTAAGAGTTTAAAGGGCAAAGAAAGCAGGTAGATGTGATTCTGAGTGTGCCAATTAAAGAAAGGCGGAGGAGAAAGCAGATGCAGTGACCAGTTAAAGTTACAGGGCTGGAATCCTGAATCCTCCAGCTCCTCCCTTCATCTCCGGCCCCCCGCATGGGCGACAGCCACCAAGGGTTAAAAGAATCGCGACGTGAGCGGTGATTTTGGAAACTCAAAGAGTTAACTGTATCGAAAATTAAAGCAGGGGTGGAGAGAAAGACTGGAGCCAACTCACGGGAGACAAATCCTATTGGTATCGAGGAGGCAGGAAGCCAGCCCCTGGGAGCGGCCCGCAGGGGGCAGGCTATCGCGCGGGGAAGCGGGGGCAGGACGAGGCCGGAGCGGGTGCCGGTTCGGCAGCTGCCCGCAGCCACAGGGAGTCCTCGCCGCGCGTTCGGCCGGTGCGCCCTCCTCCGCCCGCGGACTCCGCGCTGCGCTCCACCGCTAACATGTGTGCCGCCCGGATGCCGCCCCTGGCGCACATCTTCCGAGGGACGTTCGTCCACTCCACCTGGACCTGCCCCATGGAGGTGCTGCGGGACCACCTCCTTGGTGTGAGCGACAGTGGCAAAGTAAGCGGGTGCGGGGTCTGGCGCACCTGGACGGGCGGTGCAAGGAATCTCGCCCGGAGAGCCACGGACCCCGGAGTTAGCTCCGTGAGGAGTTGAACTTAAGGGTTTGGCTCTTTTCGGGAGAGCGCTGGAGCTGGGTTCGTGGGCTGGACTGGAAGTAAAGTGTTCTCAGGTGCTGGGAGATGTAGAGTATGATTGATTCCACAGCTGTGCAGGCTTCGGTGGAAGGGGGAACGAGGCTGTGCCCTCTCAAACCTTGAGATCATTAATAAACTAGCACCTTGCTTCATTCATTTTTGTATTCAGGCTCCTGGCATAGTGCGTAGCACCGCCTAGGCGCTCTGTAAATTTGATTGAATTTATTGTGAACGAAATAATAGAAGGGTCATTTGCTCAGTGTTGTTGAGCCCTTTCAGTGCATTCGAATAAGTTAAGAACTGGTTTCATTCACCGCATCATCCAGCAAACAACATATTGATACTAATGATCCAGACTAGACAATTTGTAATACTAGAACGGATAGTCCGAGAGAAATTTACCGCCTCACCGCCGCACCCCACCCCCAGCCATTTGCATCAAAACAAGCAGTTCCATTTTAAGGTTCAAAATGTCTTCTATGAGTGTATCTTTCGCACTTTTGTTTCCAAAAATCAGGATTTCTACAAAGACGTAGGTAACTTGAGTGTTCCAACACACCAGTGGTAACTGTACTGGCAGTGGCTTGGCCAGTTTCAGAGGAAGCCATTCCGTTTTTAGAAGAAAAATTAAAGATAGAGATGGGATATTTTTGAGCTTTTCCCCAACTACCGGTTTGGTTAGCAAAAGTACACATATTTGTGACTTGTCAGCTTGAAGATGCTATTCCTGACTAAAGATGCTTCCGAGTCAGTGACAGTTTTGAATCATGACTTTTACATTTGGGGATAGCTAAACTCTGTTTTCTTATGGTGCTTAAAAATCTATACTCTGTGTATATTCAGGGAGCCTGCTGTTGTGTTTCCAAGGTGATGAGACTCTCAGAGCTCCTCCAATTGGGAAGACTCCAGTAAAGCCCGTGGCTAATGAATTGTTGCCTTGGGTACTTGACCCTCAAGTTTCAGGGACCCCTTAAGCTTGGGGCAAGTCCCCAGAAGCAAAGGAAGAGAGACTGCTAAACAAAGGAAAGATTAGAGGTATTTGAGTAATCACAAGAAGCTGTTCAACAATTAGATTTCTTTTATGATATACGTTTCCATTTCCAAAATTTGAAATAGTAGGATAGCAGGTGAGAGAATTGGCTAGGGGACTGCCTTTAATCATGGTAAGGAGGAAGAAAAGGAAGTAATTTATCTAAAAAATTTACCTTTCCTGGGGGTTGTACAGAAGAATAAAAGGGAGTCTTGAACATGCAATTAGTAGTTGAGTCAGGGAGTCTATTTATAACTAAGGAGCATACTGAAGTTATACATTTAGAAAAATGCCATTCCTCCACAAGATAAAATTAACTAGGAATTGCATACAAAGGTGAGTTAATCAAGTGAATTAGATTTACAGTATAAAATGCACTAATCGGTGAATTGGTAACTGTTTATCCCTCTCCTCTAGGCGCAAGTAGTTGATTCCTGTTTGTAAAGGGTGGACATGTCACATATATTTTAAGACTTAATTTCCCTCCTTTTGAAAGTGGGACTGCCTGGTCTTTAGAGTTGCTGGGATAAATATATTATTCATTAAAAAGTTTTCAAGGTTCTTACTGAAAATTATATCCCCACGAAGTAAGTAAATATGCAGAATCATCTTTGAATTTTTACTGAGCACCCAAAGCTGTTTCCAAAACTTGGGATGAATCAGAAACATCTGGGGTGTTTGTTAAAATGCCATTTCCTGGGCATCATCTTCCAGAGAATCTGAATCTATAGATCTGGAGTAACTCCTCGGAAGTGGCATTCACAAAAGTCCCAGGAGATTCGAGCACGAGTAATGGATGGGTTGCGTGTTGGGTAACCTCAGTATATAGGTTGTGTGATGGAACTAGTTGTGGGGGGTCTTGGGTGTTCAGTTCTTCATTTTAAGCCCCGGGCTTGTGAAGCATCTCAGAGAGAGGGGACACAATTTCCCCTGTCTTCCTTCTCCCTTCTCCACCTAATCTTTCATTTTATTAACTTCATTTAGGCCCAGGGAATGGTAATGACTAGCTACTTTTAATTCATCAATTAAAACTCATTCAAAATTAGGTTAACTTTTAAAAACTTCTCTAGTCAACAATTCAGTATTAGGCATTTTGAATTGAGTTCGTTTTTCTATTTAAGTAGCGTGTAGCTTTTGAAAGAGAAACTCCAGCATGTGTAATTCATTTGCAGATAGGTAATTGTGAGACACTGTGCGCTCACATATTACTAAATTGTTTAATTCTTCCCACTGGGTCAGGTTGACTTTAAAGATAGGTAAAAGATGTCTTGGGTCTTTCAAGCACATTTACCTGAAAGCAAGAGTGAGGAAGACAATTGTTTTGGAGGTAGTACCTTGGGGTAGCAGGAGCAAATCCTATGCAGACCTGAGTTCAAGTTGGGTCTCTACCACTTACCTGCTCAAAGCCCATGGGTGAGACATTTAACCTCTCTGATCCCCAGTTTCTGCATTTGTGGAATGAGATTTACTTTTGCTAAATATTAAATGAGATAATGTATGAAAATGCCTGTCACTTAGTGGATAGTCAACACATACCATGTTCATTTTGTCCTCTTACTTCCCTCTGCGCCTAGCAAGTCCTTAACTTCTTGCTCACTGTAGCATTTTTGTGTATCTCCACATGGTGGTATTCATGCAGGTGAACAGGAGGAGAAGGAAGCTTGGCCCAAGGTGCATTGTGTGGGGGGTGGGGGAGGTCACTGGACCTCTGGTGTGCAGCCTCACTGCTCATGCCGCTGACCCTCTGGAAAGAACGCTCTAAAGAACATTTGCTGCCAGGTTTCTTAGTACATTACTTCCAGTATCTCTTTTATTTTTCAATGTGATTATTTCCTCTTAAAGTTGGGAAAGTTGAGACTTGAGAAATCAGGCATTCAGGGATGGGTTTTGAATTAACATGACCAAAGCCCATATTCTCTTTGCTAGACTAGCCCACCTCTCTGAGACACAGTCACTGACCTCAAAGAACATGCACTGTTGGCAAGGAAGCCTGGACTTGTACTTACTGTAAAAGCGGACTGCTTCCTGAGCAAAAGACTGAGCTCACTGCTGGAAATACGCTGATGAATGAAATGTACAAACTCCGCCCTGCCTTTGTATGGCTGATCATTTAGTGATTAACAAAATCTGCTATGACCTGTGAGAACTGAAGGTGTGATAATCTAAGATCATGGCATCTGGTCCCATTACTTTATGGCAAATAGATGGGGAAACAATGGCTGATTTTAATTTTCTGGGCTCCAAAATCACTGCAGATGGTGACTGCAGCCATGAAATTAAAAGATGCTTATTCCTTGGAAGGAAAGTTATGACCAACCTAGACAGCATATTAAAAAGCAGAGACATTACTTTGTCCACAAAGGTCCAACTAGTCAAGGCTACGGTTTTTCCAGTAGTCATGTATGGATGTGAGAGTTGGACTATAAAGAAAGCTGAGCGCAAAAGAATTGATGCTTTTGAACTGTGGTTTTGGAGAAGGCTGTTGAGAGTCTCTTGGACTGCAAGAAGATCCAACCAGGCCATCCTAAAGGGGATAAGTCCTGGGTGTTCATTGGAAGGACTGATATTGAAGCTGAAACTCCAATACTTTGGCCACCTGATGCGAAGAGCTGACTCATTTGAAAAGACCCTGATGCTGGGAAAGATTGAGGGCAGGAGGAGAAGGGGACAACAGAGGATGAGATGGCTGGATGGCATCATGGACTCCATGACCATGGGTTTGGGTGAACTCCGGGAGTTGGTGATAGACAGGGAGGCCTGGACTGCTGTGGCTTATGGGATCGCAACTGAGCGACTGAACTGAGCTGAACTGAAGGTGGGGGAGAAGACTTTCCTGGATGTGGAGTGACATTTCAGTGATGTTCTGCAGAATAAGTAGATTTGAATAGGTAGGGAAGGTAAAATTAGAGATAAGGAAGAGCCTTTTAGGTAGAGGGACAGCATGTGCAAAGGCTGTGGGGTAGGAAGGAATGAAAGTGTCAAGGTGGTTAGAATCAAAAGGTCTAGGAGAAGGATAACCCAAGGTAAGTCTGGAGACGTAGTCAGGGCAAAATCTTGGACAGCGTAGAAAGTTTGGGGAGGAGTTGACCATGATCGAATTTTGCATTTTTTTAAAAGATCATTCTAGCTTTAGGATACAGACTGCATGGAGAGGAGTTAAATCCAGGCAAGGAAATTGACAGGATCCTATTGCAGTAGTTTAGGTGAACTGGGATGTGATTTATAAAAGAGGAAATATAATGCATCAATTAAGAAATGATTTATCAGTAATATCTGTATCACTTATTCAGTTCAGTTCAGTTCAGTCCCCTTCACCTCTTGCCCCCAATCCTTTCCAGCATTAGGGTCTTTTCCAATGAGTCAACTTTTTGCATGAGGTGGCCAAAGTATTGGAGTTTCAGCTTCAACATCAGTCCTTCCAATGAACACCCAGGATCGATCTCCTTTAGGATGGATTGGTTGGATCTTCTTGCAGTCCAGGGGACTCACAAGAGTCTTCTCCAACACCACAGTTCAAAAACATCAATTCTTCAGCGCTCAGCTTTCTTCACCGTCCAACTCTTAAGTCCATACATGACTACCAGAAAAACCATAGCCTTGACTAGACAGACCTTTGTTGGCAAAGTAATGTCTCTGCTTTTCAACATGCTATCTAAGTTGGTCATAACTTTCTTTCCAAGGAGTAAGTGTCTTTTAATTTCATGGCTGCAGTCACTATCTGCAGTGATTTTGGAGCCCCAAAATATAAAGTCTGACACTGTTTCCTCATCTATTTGCTATGAAGTGATGGGACCCGATGCCATGGTCTTAGTTTTCTGAATGTTGACCCATAAGCCAATTTTTTCCCTCTCCTCTTTCACTTTCATCAAGAGGCTTTTTAGTTCTTCTTCACTTTCTGCCATAAGGATGGTGTCATTTGAATATCTGCGGTTATTGATATTTCTCCCAGCATTCTTGGTTCCAGCTTGTGCTTTCTCCAGCCCAGCATTTCTCATGATGTACTCTGCATAGAAGTTAAATAAGCAGGGTGACAATATACAGCCTTGCCGTACTCCTTTTCCTATTTGGAACCAGTCTGTTGTTCCATATCCAGTTCTAACTGTTGCTTCCTGACCTGCATACAGGCTTCTCAAGAGACAGGTCAGGTGGTCTGGTATTCCCATCTCTTTCAGAATTTTCCACAGTTTATTGTGATCCACACAGTCAAAGGCTTTGGCATAGTCAATAAAGCAGAAATAGATGTTTTTCTGGAGCTCTCTTGCTTTTTTGATGATCCAGCAGATGCTGGCAATTTGATCTCTGGTTCCTCTGCCTTTTCTAAAACCAGCTTGAACATCTGGAAGTTCATGGTTCACATATTGCTGAAGCCTGGCTTGGAGAATTTTGAGCATCACTTTACTAGCATGTGAGATGAGTGCAATTGTGTGTTAGTTTGAGCATTCTTTGGCATTGCTTTTCTTTGGGATTGGAATCAAAACTGACTTTTTCCAGTCCCGTGGCCATTGTTGAGTTTTCCAAATTTGCTGACATATTGAGTGTAGCACTTTCACAGCATCATCTTTCAGGATTTGAAATAGCTCAACTGGAATTCCATCACCTCCACTAGCTTTGTTCATAGTGATGCTTTCTAAGGCCCACTTAACTTCACATTCCAGGATGTCTGGCTCTAGGTGAATGATCATACCATCAAGATTATCTAGGTCATTAAGATCTTTTCTGTACAGTTCTTCTGTGTATTCTTGCCACCTCTTCTTAATATCTCCTGCTTTTGTTAGGTCCATACCATTTCTATCCTTTATCGAGCCCATCTTTGTATGAAATGTTCCCTTGGTATCTCTAATTTTCTTGAAGAGATCTCTAGTCTTTCCCATCCTGTTGTTTTCCTCTATTTCTTTGCATTGATCCCTGAGGAAGGCTTTCTTATCTCTCCCTGCTATTCTTTGGAATTCTGCATTCAAATGCTTTTCAAATTTGGAATTCTGCATTCAATTGCTTTTTGCTTCCCGTCTTTTCACAGCTGTTTGTAAGGCCTCCTCAGACAGCCATTTTGCTTTTTTGCATTTCTTTTCCATGGGGATGGTCTTAATCCCTGTCTCCTATACAATGTTACGCAAAGAACCTCCGTCCATGTTCATCAGGCAGTCTATCAGATCTAGTCCCTTAAGCCATAGTCAGCTCCCCGTCTTGTTTTTGCTGACTGTATAGAGCTTCTCCATCTTTGGCTGCAAAGAATATAATCAGTGTGATTTCAGTGTTGACCATCTGGTGATGTCCATGTGTAGAGTCTTCTGTTATGTTGTTGAAAGAGGGTGTTTGCTATCACTAGTGTGTTCTCTTAGCAAAATTCTTTTAGCCTTTGCCCTGCTTCATTCTGTACTCCAAGACCAAATTTGCCTGTTACTCCAGGTATTTCTTGACTTCCTACTTTTGCATTCCAGTCCCCTATAATGAAAAGGACATCCTTTGGGGGTGTTAGTTCTAAAAGGTCTTGTAGGTCTTCATAGAACTGTTCAACTTCAGCTTCGTCAGCATTAGTGGTAGGGGCATAGGCTTGAATTACCATGATATTGACTCATTTGCCTTGGAAACAAACAGAGATCATTCTGTCATTTTTGAAATTGCATCCAAGTACTGCATTTCGGACTCTTGTTGATCATGATGGCTACTCCATTTCTTCTAAGGGATTCCTGCCCACAGTAGTAGATATAATGGTCATCTGAGTTAAATTCACCCATTACAGTCCATCTCAGTTCACTGATTCCTGGAAAGTCGATGTTCACTCTTGCCATCTCCTGTTTGACCACTTCCAATTTGCCTTGATTCATGGACCTAACATTCTGTGTTAATTTAAACAAGTTACTTAACAATTCTATTTCCAAGTCTCCTCATGTATAAAATGATGACTATAATTTATCTCATAGGGTTATTAAAAAGATTAAATGAATTAATAATTGTAAAGTGTGTAGAATCAGTTCATTTCAGTCTCTCAGTCATGTCTGACTCTTTGCGACCCCATGAATCACAGCACGCCAGCCTTCCCTGTCCATCACCAACTCCCGAAGTCTACCCAAACCCATGTTCATCAAGTCGGTGATGCCATCCAGCCATCTCATCCTCTGTCGTACCCTTATCCTCCTGCCCCCAATCCTTTCCAGCATTAGGCTCTTTTCCAATGAGTCAACTCTTCGCATGAGGTAGCCAAAGTATTGGAGTTTCAGCTTCAACATCAGTCCTTCCAGTGAATACCTAGGACTGATCTCCTTTAGGATGGCCTGGTTGGATCTCCTTGCAGTCCAAGGGACTCTCAAGAGTCTTCTCCAACACCACAGTTCAAAAGCATCAATTCTTCATTGCTCAGCTCTCTTCACCGTCCAACTCTTACATCCATACATGACTACTGGAAAAACCAAAGCCTTGGCTAGATGGACCTTTGTGGCCAAAGTAATGTCTCTGCTTTTTAATATGCTGTCTAGGTTGGTCATAACTTTCCTTCCAAGGAGTAAGTGTCTTTTAATTTCATGGCTGCACTCACCATCTGCAGTGATTTTGGAGCCCAAAAAAATAAAGTCTGACACTGTTTCCGCTGTTTCCCCATCTATCTGCCATGAAATGACGGTACCAGATGCCATGATCTTAGTTTTCTGAATGTTGAGCTTTAAGCCAATATTTTTCCCTCCTCTTTCACTCTCGAGCACATGCCCAGTTAACATAAACAGTTATCAGCAATGAAGATGGAAGGAGGTATACAGAACTGGTAATTATTTCAGGTCAAATCAACTGAATTTGATAACAGAATTAGGAAGATGTTTGTGAATGTATTAAATAGTATGGTGAGATACAAATTGGTTGGTGATAGGAGAAACTTGATGAAGGAAGCCAAAATTGAACTGGACATTAAAGAACACATAGGACTTGAACATGCAGAAGAGAGTTAAATAGCCATGGTTAAGGGAATGAGTCAGTGTTGTTTAATTTCCAAAACTACTCAGAGGAACAAGAGTTGTATTTCACCTGAGACTGCATCATCTTGCTTCGTTAGGAATTCTCAGATCGTAGTAGTTGTGTATCATCTTTTCCTTTTGCTTAGGCTGGTGAAGACCCATCTTCTAATGAGCTAAAGAGTTCAGAATATCTCATGATCTTGAAGAGGGAATTTAAGATAAGCTATTCCTTCTGAGGCAGCCAGATCAGAGCTTCACTTTCATTAAAAACGTGTCCATGGCCAAATATCACATTTTCATCTTGTAAATTCCCATTTTCTGGAAGGCAGATTGCTTTGTTCAAAATGCTTATGGCAGGCACTGTTGGTTACTCACTCAGTAGCCATAACCCCTTCTTTCTTATTAACAGTTTCTGAATTTGATAACCTGTAATATACTTGGCTCATAGATATATCAAGGTGTAAGCCAGCCACAGTAATCATAATTCTGCTGGTTGGATACTTTTTTTTCAAACTTCCTGGTAGCTAAGGGTGGTCAGTGATGGCATTCCAGCATGCAGGAAGTCATCTCAGAGGATTCTGGGAAATATTTTTCTCCCTAAAAAATAGACACAGATGTGGAAAGAGAAGCCCTTCCTTTATTAGATGTTTTCATGTGAGGAATGGAGCTGCTGCTGCCAGTGCTTGGGTCAATGAGGAAAAAATTAAGAGGTTTCCAGGAGCACCAACCTAGTCCCTCTTTGAATATATAGACATGAATAACATCATTGAACATTTAGCTGTCCCTGGAGGTTTCCAAGAAGTCCCTTGACTTCTTCCATGAAATAACAAAGTGTCTTCATTACCTGCTTCTCTGTCAGTTGCAGCTGAAAGCACCTATAACAATTACACTGCTTTGTCAAAGAATCACATTATTTTTCAAAGAACTGCTAGCTGCTTTGTCCTTTTTTTCATTTCTACCTTCTCCTTATTGGCCAAAAATGTCCGTGTCTCCCCAGGTACCCATGGCAGTACTCAGGCCCCCTAACTGACCCCTGGGATATCTTTGTGCACACCCCTTTCCATTGTCATTGGCCCTGTCCAGCCGTCCATTGTGTTTCCTGAAGTATTACAGAAACCTCCTAACAGTTTTCTCTCTTTTTCTGACTTTGTTCAGTTGCTCAGTCATGTCTGACTCTGCACCCCATGGATTGCAGCATGCCAGTCTTCCTTGTCCTTCACCATTTCCCAGAGCTTGCTCGAACTCATGCCCATTGAGTTGGTGATGCTATCCAACCACCTCTTCCTCTGTCGTCCTCTTCACCTCCTGTCTTCAGTCTTTCCCAGCATCAGGGTCTTTTCCAGTGAGTCAGTTCTTCTCATCAGGTGACCAAAGTGTTGGAGCTTCAGCTTCAGCACCAGTCCTTCCAGTGAATATTCAGGGTCGATTTCCTTTAGGATTGACTGGCTTGCTCTTCTTGCTGTTCAAGGGACTCTCAAGAGTCTTTTCCAACACCACAGTTCAGAGGCATCGATTCTTTGGCACTCAGCCTTTTTTATTGTCCTGCTCTCACATCTGTATATGACTACTGGAAAAACCATAGCTTTGACTATACAGACCTTTGTTGGCAAAGAATAATGTCTCTGCTTTTTAATATGCTGTCTGAGTTGGTCATAGCTTTTCTTCCAAGGAGCAAGTGTCTTTTAATTTCATGGCTGGGGTCACTGTCCACAGTGATTTTGGAGCCTAAGAAAATAAAGTCTGTTACTGTTCTAAATGTTGACCTGACTATTTAGTATGGATAAAGGTCAGGGTGGACTTCTCTCACCTGTAGGAAGAAAAATCTAATCGGTCATGTGTTTACAATCCCCTTTCTGTAGAAAGGATTTAAGGCAGTTCCAGAGGGCATAGGAAGTGATGATGCTTTTATATATGAAAGGGAGAAGAAGTTAGTTGTTGACATAAAACAAAACTATAAATTAAGGTGCATTGTGAAATGACTTACATTCTTACTGGCTTATAACTTTCCTAGGTGCCAGCTGTTAAAAGGATATGTTACTTAATTGGCAATTGCTGAAAGCAGTTGCACAAGGGAAACACAACTATTCTTTTGTTTATTTTGTATTGGGATATAGCTGATTAACCGGAGAAGGCAGTGGCAACCCACTCCAGTACTCTTGCCTGGAAACTCCCATGGATGGAGGAGCCTGGTAGGCTGCAGTCCATGGGGTCGCTAAGAGTCGGACACGACTGAGCGACTTCACTTTCACTTTTCACTTTCATGCATTGGAGAAGGAAATGGCAACCCACTCCAGTGTTCTTGCCTGGAGATTCCCAGGGATGGGGGAGCCTGGTGGGCCACCATCTATGGGGTCGCACAGAGTCGGATACGACTGAAGTGACTTAGCAGCAGCAGCAGCAGCAGCAGCAGCAGAGCTGATTAACAATGTTATTATAGTTTCAGGTGAACAGAGAAGGGACTCAGCCATACATGTACATGTTTCCATTTTTCCCCAAACTCCTCTCCCATCCATGTTGCCACATAGAAACACATCTATTCTTAATCACAGTTTCAGGTTTAGTAGTTGTGATTTGTCTATTCATTTTGTTTCTTCCTGGTTCAGTCTTGGGTGACTGTACCTTTCTAAGAATTTGTCCATTTCTTCTGGGTTGTCCATTTTATTGGCATACAGTTGTTCATAGTAGTCTCTTGAGATTCTTGGTATGTCTATGGAGTCAGTTGTAAATTTCTTTTTATTCATTTCTAATTTCTCACTACTGATTTGATTTTTCCTTTTTTTTCTTGCTAAATCTGGCTAAAGGTTTATCAATCTTGTTTTTTTCAAAGAACCAGCTTTTAGTTTCATCGGTCTTTGTGATTGTTTTGTCTCTATTTCATTTATTTCTGCTCTAATCTTTATGATTTTCTTCCTTCTACTAACTTTAGCTTTTGTTTGTTGTTTTTTCTCTAGTTGTTTTAGGTGTAAGGTTAGGTTGTTTATTTGAGACTTTCCTTGTTTCATGAGGTCAGATTGTATTGCTGTGAACTTCACTCTTAGAACTGCTTTTGCTGCATCCAGTAAGTTTTGGACCTCGCCGCTTTCATCCTCATTTGTCACTAGGTGTTTCTTTTTTCTTCTTTGATTTCTTCAGTGATCCAGTGGTTGTTTTCTAGCATACTGTTTAGCTACCACATGTTTGTGAGAAACACACCTATTCTGGATACTGGGTTCAGATGGGAATTTCTCCTAGGTGGACACTGTGTCTGATAATTAAAGTCTTAACAACTTTCCTGTGCAAGATAGCATTTTGTAGAATTGCCTCTCTTGAGCTGCAAATGTGACAGGAAGAAGAAGGTTCATAAAACCGTTCTGTAGGGCTGAAGCCGTGGGGAAGGGGCTGTGGGAGGTGTTCCAGGTACCTAGGTCTTGGCTGATCTGAAATTGTCCTAGAGATAGGCTTCAGGCTGTCAGAGGGGTGGGCAGGGCCACATGTCTCCCAGGCACTCCTCTTAAAAGTGGTCCTTTTGATGGAGTTATGATGAACACCAAGAAGGAGGAGCCTAGTATTAATAGTTATTGGCATAAGCCTGGAGTGAAGCTGGTTTTCTGTGGCCAGTAAAATGTAGAACCACCTGCTTTTACTAATAATCCAGTTTTGTGGATATTGAGGAGGCTAATAAGAGACTGTTCAATAATTTTAAATTCATTTTTATTAGTGAGAAACACTCTTCCTAGAAGATATGCCAGTTTTGAGCCTGCTTATCGTCCATTTCACTTGAGTGCAAGCTCATTGTCTAAGGCTCACCTCAGGTACCATCTCCAAAATCTTTTTACTACTCCCCTACCCTCAAAGTGTTCTCTCTGTTTTACAACCATCTCTTTTTTAAGTCAATTTTTTATGGAGTATATTTGCTTTAAAATGTTGTGTTGTTTTCTTCTATACAGCAAAGTAAATCAGCTATATGTTTACATATATCCCCTCATTTTTTTTAATTTCCTTCCCTTTTAGGTCACCACAGAGCTTTGAGTAGAGTCCTCCAGGCTATACAGTATGTTCTCATTAGTTATCTGTTTTGCAAATAGTATCAATAGTGTATATGTATCATCTCAATCTCCTGGTTAATCCCACCCCCTTCCCCCCTTGTTATCCATATGTTTGCTTTCTATGTCCGTGTCTCTATTTCTGCTTTTCAAATAAGGTCACCTATACCATTTTTCTAGGTACCACATATATGTATTAATATACAACATTTGCTTTTCTCTTTCTGACTTAGTTCACTCTTTTTGACAGTCTCTAGATCCAACCACATCTCTAAATGGCAAGTTTCGTTCCTTATAATGTCTGAGTAATGTTCCACTGTATATATGTACCACGTCTTCTTTATCCACTCCTCTGTTGATGGACATTCAGGTTGTTCCATGAGCTGGCTGTTGTAAATAGTGCTGCAGTGAATGTTGAGTGAGTATATCTTTTTAAGTCATGTTTTTCTCTGGGTATATGCCCGTGAGTGGGGTTGCTGGGTCATGATAGTTGTTTTTTAGTTTTCTAAGGAACTGCCATGCTGTTCTCCATAGTGGCTATATAAATTTACATTCCGACCAGTAGTGTAAGAGAGTCCCCTTTTCTCCACACCTTCTCCAGCATTCATTGTTGGTGCATTTTTTGCTGATAACCATTCTGACTGGTGTGAGGCGATACCTCATTGTAGTTTTGATTTGTATTTCTCTACTAATCAGTCATGTTTGTGCATCTTAAATAGCCATTTGTCTAAAGAAGACATACAGGTGGCCAACAAACACATTAAAAGATGCTCAACATCACTAATTATTAATTGTCTCTTTTATTATCTTTTCTTCTTACACAGTATGTGTCTACACTTGCTGACTGTGTACCTTATTTATGTATATTTTCACTCAAATTGATTTTAAGTCTAGTCACATGGTGAAAGAAAGTAGAAGAAACCTACTACTTATCAAGCACAGGATTTTGCAAATAATTTAGGTGCTTCAAATGGGTTCTCTGAAGCATTATTAAAAAACTGTTGTACAAATTGTCTCAATCTTTATTGAGAATATTTCTAAACTATATTTGTGTGTACTTTAGAAAGTACAATATTGCATATAATTTAATCTTGTCTCTAGTGACTTGTTACACAAAATGTAAATGTTCAGAAATTAATTCTGTTGATTAAATTTATTCTGGTTTGAGAATGATATTACTTTTAAGAGGTTTTCTTTTTTGTCAAAACACAGGAATTGGAGATTACTTTTTTTTGTACTCTATTACTTACAAATATTTTTACACATTTAATCATTCATTCTACAATATTGAATACCTATTATATGCTATGTGTTTAATATACTTAAGAACTGGATCCTATGGCCAGTGATGAAGTCACAACACATTCCAACCACAGTTCCAGTTCACATTTTATTTCAGGATTTACCACTTAAGGTCGAATTCTCCATGTTGGCCAGGTAAACAGTGAAACTATTTGTGACTTGCTGAGTGGGATACAGCTAGGGAGGAATGGAGCTGGGATTTGAATCTAGATGTTTCCTCTCTAGTATTTATTATTTCTCTAGATTTGATTTTTAAATACCCTGTTTACCATTTCAGCCATTTGAGAACTCTCTCAGCTAGCCTCCTTCCTTTCTGGGCTTTGAACTTCTGGAGAGCAAAACCATGACTAACATTTAGTAAACAAGTCCAGGATCTCCTGCTGTGCTCCTGTTATTCTCATCCTGCTTCCTTCTCCGTTGAAACTGTGCCACCTCTTTCTTGGTCTTTTCCTTCATCCTTGTTTGCTCTGTTCTTGTCATTAAAACATTCTTCAATTCTCAGTACCCATAAAATCAAAATCTGAAAGTATTCCCAATCCACAGCCTTTCCACAACCAAAACTTCCCCAAATTCTTAATCTAAGGATTACTTGTGTTTTACAGAAGAGTTGATGAGATTTTTTTTTATAGGCCAACAGAGATAGATTCAAAATGAACCTCAGATTCTTTTTATAATAATTTTCTTTAACTAGTTAATCCATTAACCTCTCACATTTTCCACCATTGTTTCAATGCCCACATGTGCATTTTCATCAGATCTCAAAAGAGTCAGTGACTTTTGAATGTCAAAAAAACCTCTAGATTCTCTAATCTTGCACCTCAAAGAGGATCATTTCACCTTTTCAGCATCTCTGTCTAGGCTTTATTTAAATGGTGTCAATGATTAAAATACCTACCCATTTGGGTGCAAATAATGTTACTTTCCCCCTCATTTCTCAAATTTTAAGGGAACCTTAAAATGAGCCCTAGCAACACAGTCATTGAAAAGTCCAATATCAGTAACTTGGAGCCTTTTTCTTTCCGTAACTCTGCAAGGATTCTTGGAGACTTTCATGATCCAAGCATTCATTCCCTCCCAGATATTGATTCTGTATTTATTACAATTTCCCAGGTGCTGTTCTTGTTCAGGGTATATAGCTGTGAGTAAGACAAAGCTGCTGCCCTTTTGGAACTTTACTACAGTTCCAGACACCTCGTTTTTAAATGAGGATAGCCCCTGTCTCTATGTCCATGGTGGCCATGGCTTCCCTTTGTGACCACATGATGCTATACTTGGCTTCTCATCCCAGACATTTGTCTGCTATTACTGTTCTGTCCAGGCTGGATCAGCTCAGTGTAAACTCCACACCCCTGAGCTCTGTTTGTTCTAGAACAACTCATGCAGATTGCTATGGTCACACTGACTTTCATATTTAGTTTCCCCTCTAGAGAGAACAATGTATCATTCATTTCTGGTGTATCCCAGGCACTAAGGGAACAAAATACAACGTAAATTTTCAGCTTAACAATACTAACTTTTAAAAAAAAAGTAATTAATTTATTTTAATTGGAGGCTAATTACTTTATAATATTGTGGTGGTTTTTGTGATACTTTAAAAATGAGTTCTATGGTATATTTTAATTGTGATTTAAGAAGTTTGATCCAATGTTCATCACAGCACTGTTTACAATAGCCAGGACATGGATGCAACCTAGATGTCCATCAGCAGACAAATGGATAAGAAAGCTATGGGACATATACACAATGGAATATTACTCACCCATGAAAAAGAATACATTTGAATCAGTTCTAATGAGGTGGATGAAACTGAGCCTATTATACAGAGTGAAGTAAGCCAGAAAGAAAAACACCAATACAGTATATTAATGCATATATATGGAATTTAGAAAGATAGTAATGATAACCCTATATGCAAGACAGCAAAAGAAACACAGATGTATAAAAGTCTTTTGGACTCTGTGAGAGAGGGCGAGGATGCGATGATTTGGGAAAAGGGCATTGAAACATGTATATTATCATATGTGAAATGAATCACCAGTCCAGATTCAATGCATGAGACAGGGTGCTTGGGGCTGGTGCACTGGGATGACCCAGAGGGATGGGATGGAGAGGGAGGTGGGAGGGGAGTTCAGGATGGGGAGCACATGTACACCCAAGGCTGATTCATGTCAGTGTATGGCAAAACCACTACAATATTGTAAAGTAATTAGCCTCCAATTAAAATAAATAAATTTATATTTAAAAAAGCTTGACCCATAAAATGTAAGTAGCACATTTCTTATATTAAGCAGTTGTGCATTAACATATTATGGCCACCTGGTGTGAAGAGCCAACTCACTGGGAAAGACCCTGATGCTGGGAAAGATTAAAAGCAAAAGAAGAAAGGGGTGACAGAGGATTAAATGGTTGGATGGAATCACTGACTCAATGGACATGAGTTTGAGCAGACTCCAGGGGACAGTGAAGGACAGAGAAGCTTGGCCTGCTGCATTTCATGGGGTCACAAGGAGGTAGACATGACTTAGTGACTGAAAAACAGCAACATGAATAAAAAGGAAATAAATTTTATAAGTCATCTTCTTACGTTGCATTAGGCTTCTAGCCCATGACGCTGGGTTATAAACTCGTAGACAGGAGTACACTGATGGTGTTAATGCTCATATTAGAAAGTAAAAAGTGAAAGTGTCAGTTGCTTAGTCCTGTCTGACTCTTTGTGACCCCATGGACTCTAACCTTCCAGGCTCGTCTGCCCATGGAATTCTCCAGGCAAGAATATTGGAGTGAGTAGTCATTCCCTTCTCCAGGGGGTCTTTCTGACCCAGGGATAGAACCCAGGTCTCCTGCATTGCAGGTGGATTCTTTATGATCTGACCCATCAGGGAAGCCCCACTATAATAATACTGGACATTTATTAGATACTTGTTGTATTCTAGGTTCTGTGCTCAGTGTTTTACAAAGCATAATTCTCTGGACTACTTTATCAGTTGAAACTGTTACTGATTCCTAGTTAGGTTCTTTCCTTATCTGGTTTTTCTTCTCATCAATAAAGAGAAATTTCTTTTTTTAGCAGCAAACAGAAACTCTTCATTGGCCAAAGAATGGAAAAGGAGGAACTCATGCTCTAAAAGCACCTCTCCCCATTATAGGCAAGAAGAGCTTTCTAGAGCAAAAAGCCAAAGAGGTTATGGGGTACAGGGACCTTTTATCATCTTACCTGGTGGAAATAGGTGGCAGTTTTCCAGAAAGCAGCTCTTGCCTCTTTTCAGCCTTCGTATGGTCCTTCAGTGTCTGTTCAGAAGTGGGTCTAACTAGTATGGTGCAGGCAGGCAGAGATCTTATTACTGTGAGGTGGTAATAAGCTGTAGAGAGACCTTTGTCCCAATTTTTAAATTCAGTTAGCTTATGCCATTGCTAGCTGATTGATTAATTAATGCCATTAATTTCTTGTTATTAAGCCCTCCTGTTCTAATTATGTAAAAACTAGAAGATACGACTGTACCTTTTTAGTTTTCTCAAGTTTGCAATGGGGGCCTCCCATGTGGCTCAGTGGTAAAGAATCTGCCTGTAATGCAGGAGATGCAAGTTTGATCCCTGGGTGGGGAAGATTCCCTGGAAAAGGAAATGGCTACCTACCTCCAGTATTCTTTTCTGGAAAATCCCATGGACAGAGGAGCCTAGTGGGCTGCAGTCCATGGAGTTGCAAAGAGTTGGGTATGACTTAGCGACTAAAATAACGACAAGAAGAGAGGGTTTACCAGCAGTGGCGGACTTCTTTGCATGTGTGTGTGATCAGTCGTGTCCACTCTTTGTGACCCCATGGACTATGTATATAGCCTGTCAGGATCTTCTGAACATGGAATTCTCCAGGCAAGAATACTGGAATGGGTAGCCATATCCTACCCCAGGGGATCTTTCTTGCCTAAGAAAGGTACACTTTTGCTTTACAGAGACAGCTTAGATATAGATTAAAGACCCTTGACTTGCTTCCCTGGGTGACAAAACTTTTCCTTATTTTATTGACAAGGAAGCTGAGACTCAGAGTGTTAATCCTAACTCTGAAATAAACATCTAATTACTGTGCATTGTGGAGGAGGACATGGCAACCCACTCTAGTATTCTTGTCTGGAGAATTCCATGGACAGAGAAGTCTGGCAGACTACAGTCTATGGGATTGCTAAGAGTTGGACACAGCTGAGCTACTAACAAAATATACAGTACAATGGATGACTTTGCTGTCCTAAAGCCACTGTGTAGCCCTTTGTTTTCAGATAGTCAAATGGCAAAATCATAGGAGCCTCCTGTACTTAAATTGTTAATACAAGCTTAATCTCTAAGATTAAAGGTGAAGACAGATTCTTCTCTTCTGATACATTTTTAAAGATTGAACAGTAGGGAGTTCCCTAACAGTTAGGACTTGACACTTTACTACCGAGGGCTGGAGGCCTAGTTGGGGAACTAAGATCTCATGTCGTGTGGTGTGGCAAAAAGAAAAAAGATTGAGCAATAACTGTTGATCATCTCCCCCAAGGTCCCCAGGGCATTGTTTCCTACCTTCTAAAAAGCCTCACCCTTCTCCTTTATGAAAGTATTGTTTCATTGTCTTTATTACACTAATTCATGGGAGGGAGGTGGGATGGGGTTATGGAAGGGGAACACATGTACACCCATGGCAGATTCATGTCAATGTATGGCAAAACCAACACAATAATGTAAAGAAAAAAGTCTTTCTTGAATTTGTTACAATAAAAAAAAAGATAAATTTAATTATACTTCTCACTGAGATCTGTCTTTCAAAATCTTTTGACTTTTGAAGTTGGTGCCTCTGCTTGTGACATGCTGACTTGTTTTTTATGAATTAGTTATACATTGTAACCTGAAACCATTTCACAATAAGTACACTTCATGTTTTCTCATTATGGTTCTGCTCAGGTTGGCACCACCATGAGACCTGCTTATATAGGCACAATACTTTTTCTTTTCTCAGGCTGTTGTTGGATTTTAAAAATTATTTTGACAGAATGAGCTTTCCTTAGTAACCTCCACTTGAAAACTCAACTATATTGATCTCAATTTATTAACCAGCTATTGATAACATGAGTTAAAAAAAACTTCGAAGGCTAAAAAATTATAAGGTAATTCTAATTTAAAGTGAGTCCTTTTAGACTTACATATACTTATATGTATTGGAATTTTAAGAACACAAGATTTCCCAGTAGTAAAATTTAAATGGACTGAAAAAGTGTATCATATAATCATACAGCACCCTCCACTCACCCACACCCTTGTATACATGCACACAAAACACATTTCTGGAAGGCAATATTAAAATTAAAAACCAAAGTAACATTTACTTTGGTAGAGTAGGAGTGGAGAGTTGGGGATGTGAAGGAGAATTTTCATGGTCTACTTTATAACTTTCTGTATTATTAGTTTGCTGTGTTTTTTGTTTTACTTTTTATAATTTTCCATAAAATTTACCATTTGAAGTGTATAGTTTAGTGTCATTTATTACATTCACAGTGTTATACAATCATCACCACTGTCTAGTTCTGAAATATGTTCATCACTTTAAAGGATTTTCCTTTAGAGTGAAGCAGTCACTCTATATTCCTCCTGCTCTTTCACGTAAGAAAGTGAAGTCACTCAGTTAGTTGTGTCCGACTCTTTGTGACCCTATAGACTATAGCCTACCAGGCTCCTCTCTGTCCATGGAATTTTCCAGGCAAGAGTCCTGAAGTGGGTTTTCCATTTCCTTCTCTCGGGGATCTTTCTAACCCAGGGATCGAATCCAGGTCTCCTGCATAGTAGGCAGACGCTTTACCATCTGAGCCACGAGGGAAGCCTAGTGACCACTAGTTTGCTTTCTATTTCCATAAACTTGCCTATTCTGTATATTTTATATAGATGGACACATATAATATGTGACCTTGTGATTGGCTATTTTCACTTAGTTTAATGTTTTCAAGGTTCACCCATATTATGGCATGTGTCAGAATGCGGTTCCTTTTTATGGCTGATTAGCAATCCATTGTATAGATACAGTATATTATGTTTATTTATTCATTAGTTGATGGACATTTAAATTGTTTCCACTTTTTGCCTATTGTCAACAGTGCTACCATGAACATTCATGTGGAAGTTTATATATATATACATATATATGTATATAAATATTCAGTTTTGTTTAGTCACTCAGTCATGTCCAACTCTTTGCAACCCCATGGACTGCAGCACGCCAAGCCTCCTTGTCCATCACCAACTCCCGGAGTCTACACAAACCCATGTCCATGGAGTCGGTGATGCCATCCAACCATCTCACCCTCTGTTGTCCACTTTCCCTCCTGCCCTCAATCTTTCCCAGAATCAGGGTCTTTTCAAATGAGTCAGCTCTTCGCATCAGGTGGCCAAAGTATTGGAGTTTCAGCTTCAACATCAGTCCTTCCAGTGAACACACGGGACTGATCTCCTTTAGGATGGACTGGTTGGATCTCCTTGCAGTCCAAGGAATTCTTAGGAGTCTTCTCCAACACCACAGTTCAAAAGCATCAGTTCTTTGGTGCTCAGCTTTCTTTATAGTCCAACTCTCACATCCATACATGACTACTGGAAAAACCATAGCCTTGATTAGCTGGACCTTTGTTGACAAAGTAGTCTCTGCTTTTTAATATGCTGTCTAGATTGGTCATAACTTCCCTTCCAAGGAGTAAGCATCTTTTAATTTCATGGCTGCAGTCACAATCTGCAGTGATTTTGGAGCCCCCTAAAATAAAGTCAGCCACTGTTTCCGCATCTATTTGCCATGAAGTGATGGGACCAGATGCCATGATCTTAGTTTTCTGAATGTTGACCCTTAAGCCAGATTTTTCACTCTCCTCTTTCACTTTCATCAAGAGCCTCTTTAGTTACTCTTCACTTTCTGCCATAAGGCTGGTGTAATCTGCATATCTGAGGTTATTGATATTTCTCCTGGCAATCTTGATTCCAGCATGTGCTTCCTCCAGCCCAGCATTTCTCATGATGTATTCTGCATAGAAGTTAAATAAGCAGGGTGACAGTATACTCCCTTTTCCTATTTGGAACCAGTATGTTGTTCCATGTCCAGTTCTAACTGTTGCTTCCTGACCTGCATACATATATTTGTATAATCTATTTATCCGGCTGTGCCAGGTCTTGGTTGTGGCATGCTGGATCTTCAGTCTTCATTGCAGCTTCAATCTTCGGGATCATTAGTTGTGACATGTGGGGTAATTTTCTTTTTAGTTGCAACATGAGAACTCTTGTTGTGACATGTGGGATCTAGTTCCCTAACCAGAGATTGAACCTCAGTCCAACTGCATTGGGAGCATGGAGTCTTAGCCACTGGACCACCAGAGAAGTCCTGACTCATGTGTAAGTTTTTAAAACCAGTTTATTGTTCAAAGTCATTTTATGGTTCCACATTGCTTAACTGTGGGAAAAATCTAGGCCTGGCCTTGCTGACTAATTGACACACCTTTCATATTCATTATGCCTTTGTGTCTTTGTTTTATTTCTTCCTCGTCTTCTAACTGTTGGTTGAATATACCTTTGGAAACTAATTTAAATGTTACTTCCGCAATGAGGATATTGCCAACATTGCCTCCACCCTTCTGTTTGCAGAAGCCTCTTTTGTGCCTCAGTTTTTGCTTGGCACCTCTTTGTGGCTCTTAGTTTATTTTGTGAGTCTCAACCTTAAAGGCAGGTGCCATGACTTGATCACTTTTATATTCATAACTTCTAGCAGCACATAGCAGGCACTCAGATGAATATTTGTTAGATAAACAGTGCTTGGATTTTTGTTTTTAACTGCAGGATAGCCATGTTGGAAAAGTTCACTTTAAGAAAAGAAAAATGTACAGCCAGCTACAAATATCTTCCAAATAATTGTTTGAATAAGAACTCTGGGTTTTTCTAATTTGGATGCTTAATACAATGTGTTTGGCCACTGGGAGCTATAATTAGTTTCATGTCCTAGTGAGTAATTAAGAACCCTGAAGAGCAGATTCTGATTGGAACTCTGAGACCTCATAAAGTTCTCAAATGCCCTTAACTTGGACTGTGTTAAGGATCTGGAATAATGTAGATTATATAGGCCTGCTTACTCCCTTTGGTTTTATATTATGGTTTGTTAAGTGTTCACTTCTTCATAAAATGGTAATTTACTTGAAACATGGCTTGTAAATTGCCACTTATAATGTACATTCCTGGAACATGGTAGAGGCTCCATAAACAATAGCTCTTATTATCCATTTCCTGACCCTCATAGTACTTGATGCTTTAGCCCAAAATCAGCATTCAGTAAATGCTTCTGAGTAAAAGAATGCATAGAATGGGCTACTATACTCTGTACATTATTCCTTTTGATGCCCAGATAGTCCTGTCTGTGTCGACAGGAAATAGTTAATCAATCTTCTCTGCTGGTTGTAGTCAATATGTGTGAAGGTGCAACAGAAGAAGTAACATTCCAGTATTGGAAGGCTGGGGCAGATTTATTGCTTTGTGCTCTTTGACCTGGAAGTTGTTTCCCTCCTCCCCTGTGGAAGGTGGTCTTAAGTAAGCCCTGTTTTTTCTTTTTTTTTGAAGTGCAAAACACAGGGAGACGCCTTTCCAGGTTCCTGGGACATGAGCCTCCAGTTCCAGCAGGTGGACTCACTAGCCCTGTGGAGCTAAGTGCACTTGGAGCTTATAAAAACTGACAATGGCTGATGAAGAGCAAAGACTTACGGGGGGTTAGGATAAAATGGTGAGCAAAAGAAATGCTGATACAGCCTTATTTTTACTCAGAGTCCATAATGAAATGAGCGTGGATAAGTGTATGACCTCTACAAAGGAAAAATGCAGAGTGATATGGAGCTGTGAAGCAAGAGGACCTAGCTGATTTTGAGGAGGTGCTTCAAGATGCTTCCCTAAGGAAGTGACATTTAGTTGAATTTGAAGTCTAAATGAAAGTTAACTAGGCAGCAAAAAACGAGGGGAAAGGCCATGCAAAGACCCTGTGGGACAGAGGAGCTAGGAACCTGTAATAGACAATAGAGTGGAAATAGATGAACCCAGAGAGGTAAGCAGTAGCCATGTCAGTTTCTTTGTAGGGCTTTCTCTTTATCCACAGCAATGGGAAGGCAGTGAAGGGTTTTAGATAGGGGAATATAGATCAGGATTGCATTTTAAAAATATATGAATGATCACATATGTCAGAATGGCTATCATAAAAAGACTCCTACAAATGACAAATGTTGGCAAGGGAGTGGAGAAAAAGGAACCCTAGTACACAGTTGATGGGGATGTAAATTTGTGCTGCCACTGTGGGAAATAGTATGGAAGTTCCTCAAAATTCTAAAAAGGAACTACCAGCAGTTCTACTCTTGGGTCTATAGCTGAAGAAAACAAAAACAGTAATTCAAAGAAAGTCTTGCACTCCAGTGTTCATAGCAGCATTATTTATAATAGCCAAGATATGGAAGCAACCTAAGTGTCCATCAACAGATAAATGAATAAAAAAGATATATATGTAGATGTATATAAATGAAAACAAATAAACCATATATATATGCAGAGTGGAGAACAGACTAGAGCAGGCCAAGATTAGTTGCTATAGGAGAAAAGTTGGAGGGAAATTGTAGTGAAAGAGATAGGTAGGTGGTAGTAGAGTTGGAGAGAAGTGGGTGCATCTGTGAGACAATAAAGATTAAAAAAAATCAATGAGATTGGGTGACAGGTTAGATATGGATTGTGGGGGACAAGCTTCCCTAGATTTCAGGCGTATATAACTGGATGGATATGGTGGACATCGCTGAGTTAGGGAACAGAGGTCTCTTCTAGTCATACTCTGTTGAGGTGTCCTTGTGACATCTACATGGATATGTTAAGTAGGTATTGAATTGCAAGTCTGGAGCTTGGAAGAGATTTTTGAGTAGGAGATGATGGAGTAAAGATTGAGAACAGTAAGTAGATTCACTCCAGTGGTTCAGCTGGAGTGAAAGAGTCAGAGAAAAGCACAGAAGGTAATATCATAGAAGGCAAAGGATGGGAGTATTTCAAGATGGAGCAGAGTAGAGCAAATGTGACATGTTTCTGAGAAGTAGAAATGGGATGATACTGGAAATATATTCAATGGATTTAAGTTCAGTTCAGTCCCTCAGTCGTGTCTGACTCTTTGCAACCCCGTGAATCGCAGCACACCAGGTCTCCCTGTCCATCACCAACTCCCAGAGTCTACCTAAACCCATGTTCATTGAGTCGGTGATGCCATCCAACCATCTCAACCCTCTGTAGTCCCCTTCTCCTCCTGCCTTCAATCTTTCCCAGCATTGGGTCTTTTCCAATGAGTCAGCTCTTCGCATCAGGTGGCCAAAGTATTGGAGTTTCAGCTTCAATATCAGTCCTTCCAATGAACACCCAGGACCGATCTCCTTTAGGATGGACTGGTTGGATCTCCTTGCAGTCCAAGGGACTCTCAAGAGTCTTCTCCAACACCACAGTTCAAAAGCATCAATGTTTCAGTGCTCAGTTCTTTACAGTCCAACTCTCACATCCATACATGACTCCTGGAAAAACCATAGCCTTGACTAGACGGACCTTGGTTGGGAAAGTAATGTCTCTGCTTTTTAATACACTGTCTAGTTTGGTCATAAGTTTCCTTACAAGGAGTAAGCGTCTTTTAATTTCATGGCTGCAATCACCATCTGCAGTGATTTTGGAGCCCAGAAAAATAAAATCAGCGACTGTTTCCACTGTTTCCCAGTCTACCTGCCATGAAGTCATGGGACCCGATGCCACGGTCTTAGTTTTCTGAATGTTGACCCTTAAGCCAACTTTTTCACCCTCCTCTTTCGCTTTCATCAAGAGGCTCTTTAGTGCTTCTTCACTTTCTGCCATAAGGGTGGTGTCATCTGCGTATCTGAGGTTATTGATATTTCTCCCGGCAATCTTGATTCCAGCTTGTGCTTCCTCCAGCCCAGTATTTCGCATGATATACTCTACATACAAGTTAAATAAGCAGGGTGACAATATACAGCCTTGACATACTCCTTTCCCAATTTGGAACCAGTCTGTTGTTCCATGTTCAGTTCTAACTGTTGCTTCCTGACCTGCATACAGATTTCTCAAGAGACAGGTCAGCTGGTGTGGTATGCCCATCTCTTTCAGAACTTTCCACAGTTTGTTGTGATCCACACAGTCAAAGGCTTTGGCATAGTCAATAAAGCAGAAATAGATGTTTTCTGGAGCTCTCTTGCTTTTTCGATGATCCAGCGGATGTTGGGAATTTGCTCTCTGGTTCCTCTGCCTTTTCTAAAACCAGCTTGAACATCTGGAAGTTCATGGTTCTCGTATTGCTGTAGGCTGGCTTGGAGAATTTTGAGCATCATTTTACTAGCATGTGAGATGAGTGCAGTTGTGCAGTAGTTTGAGCATTCTTTGGCATTTCCTTTCTTTGGGATTGAAATGAAAACTGACCTTTACCAGTCCTGTGGCCATTGCTGAGTTTTCCAAATTTGTTGGCATATTGAGTGTAGCATTTCACAGCATCATCTTTCAGGATTTGAAATAGCTCAACTGGAATTCCATCACCTCCACTAGCT
The DNA here is from genome assembly GCA_007570785.1 of Antilocapra americana. Classification (NCBI taxonomy): domain Eukaryota; kingdom Metazoa; phylum Chordata; class Mammalia; order Artiodactyla; family Antilocapridae; genus Antilocapra; species Antilocapra americana. Next base: position 13,105,241 of record ML661343.1, read on the forward strand.
TTGTTTGTAGTGATGCTTTCTAAGGTCCACTTCACTTCACACTCCAGGATGTCTGGCTCTAGGTGAGTGATCATATAGCCTGAAATTATTGTTAAACTTAGGAAGACTTATTTTGGTGCAGAGAGAGGGTGGCAAACAGCTTGGTTTGGGTTTTGGAGTAGATGAAAGATAAGGAAATACAGATAGTGATCATAGACAACTCTTTTGAGATAATAAATATGTAATATTTTTATTTATCATAAAGTCCTTCCAATAGTAAGAAAATACAGGTAAGTTACATGTGTTTTATTCCCCTAGTTATTTGAGAGCTTCTATACAAATGTTCGTGCTTATAAAAGGTACATTAGCATTCTTATATTGCGCATGTACAAACATTAAATTTGAGTGGAAGCCAAAGCATTGGCAAACAAATACATGCCAGAGTTTAGAAGTAGTTGTGCTTAGTTGCTCAGTTATATCTTTCTCTTCGTGACCCAATGGACTGTAGCCTGCCAAGTTCTCCTTAGAAGTAGTTACAGCCTTCCTAATAATTATTTTACAATCTTATTTCAGAAAAGTGATTTAACACCTCAGTGTCACTGGATCTCTTTTGGTACTTAGTCAGTATTTTTGTTTTAAAGTGTGGGATGCCACTAGTAAAGGCATTTTCATTTTCGTAGGATCAAGCATGAAGGCATAATTTTTCTATAAATTTAAGATTATTTTGAAGTTAAAGCAAACAGTAGCAGGTGAGACAATAGAAATAAATGTTACCTGTGTGTAAAATGCACTTTGATCCTTGGGAAGCAGTTTTGGACTTCTACTTTCTCTAAAGGAATTAAGAAAAACACAACCCCTCCCTGTCTCCCCGGTAATGACTTGTGCAAGGAAGATTTAATCAAGATGAGAAAAACAACATATAAATAACTCCCATTTAAAAAACTAAGATCATGGCATCTGGTCCCATCACTTCATGGCAAATGGGTAGGAAAACAGTGGCAGACTTTATTTTCTTGGGCTCCAAAATCACTGCAGACATGAAATTAAAAGATGCTTCCTCCTGGAAGAAAAGCTATGACCAACCTAGACAACATGTTAAAAGCAGAGACATTGCTTTGCTGACAGAGGTTCATCTAGTCAAAGCTATGGTTTTTCCAGTGATCATGTATGGATGTGAGAGTTGAACTATAAATAAAGCTGAGTGCCAAAGAATTGATGCGTTTGAATTGTGGTGTTGAAGACTCTTGAGAGTTTCTTGAACTGCAAGGAGATCATACCAGTCCATGCTAAAGGAAATCAGTCCTGAATATTCATTGGAAGGACTGTTGCTGAAGCTGAAACTCTAATACTTTGGCTACTGATGCAAAAAACTGACTCCTTGGAAAAACCCTGATGCTGGGAAAGATTGAAGGCAGGAGGAGAAGGGGATGACAGAAGGTGAGATGATTGGATGGCATCACTGACTCGAAGGAGTTTGAGCAAGCTCCAGAAGTTGGTGATGGATAAGGAGGCCTGGAGTGCTGCAGTCCATGTGTTTGTAAAAAGTAGGACACAACTGAGCACTGAACTGAACTGAAATAACTGACATTGGTAAGAAAAACTTATGTGTATGAATGGAAGCCTGAATAATCATCCTTTTTTTCTTCCTCTGTCCAGACAATCAAGTAGGAAGAAGAAAAACAAGACTTTTGCTAGATTTTTGGCAACTGAAATTAGAATAAGGAAAGCTATCTCTGTAATCTAGACAGGACTGAATTCTCCAAAAAATGCCAAATCATTGTAGATAGAGAAGACAGGGGAAAATATATGGAAAGGGAATGATTTGATAATTAGGACAATAAAGATACATCAGTTTCCATTTTTTATGTCTTTGGGCTTCCCCTTCTTACTGTCTACACCCTAAATCCCTGAACTTATAACTTACCCATCACCTCCTTCAAAAAACAACCTGCTTTTTCTCGTTCTTAATGATTTCTCCTTTCTTCGAGTTTTCACAGCTCAGTTCCTATTGTTAATTTGGTTCTTAGAAACATGCCTCTGTGCATTGTTCTTAGTTCCCGTCTGCACGTAAATTTTATTTCCTCAGCCAGAAGATAAACTCTTGAAAGGTGAGAATTATTTCTTGTACATTTATCTGAATACTTAACAGTTTGATGAGTATATGATCTACATTTAAGCAGTGTGTTGCCTTGAGTGGTTACCAGGTAAAATGCGTTACTGGACATGACAAAAGGTACGCCAAGATGTATACTTCATACAGCTTCCTGACAAATCTTGGCATTTTTCTTCCTAACCTTTATACCTAATGATTTGTTTGCCATACACACTATTACAGGCCCTTGGTGAGCACAGGTATGATTTTCTCAGATGAACTTGGAATATATTTGTAATTTACTGGAGGTGTATGTCTGAATTTCTAAAGCATGGTGATGTGCCGGCCAGTTATCACTTAATCAACCATTGAGCCCATCTTGTCCTTCAGCATCAACACCTTAATGTAGTTTCTTGCCCTTTTTGTATATGCAGTAACTCTCAGGAAGAAGTTGGAAAAAGAGCCCACACTTAGCATATTTATAAAGTGTTTCAATGTTCTTGAAAAATTGATGACCCCAATCTTCATAGCAGTATTATTTATGATAGCCATGATATGGAAACAACCTATATGCCCATCCATAGATGAGTGTATAAAGAAGATGTGCTAAAAATATATACAGTGAAATATTACTTAGTGATGAAAGAATGAAATCTTGCCATTTGCAACAGCATGGATGGACCTGTAGGATATTATGCTTAGTGAAATAAGTCAAACAAAGAAACTACTGTATGCTTTCACTCATATATGAAATATATATATGAAATCATATATGAAATGTAAAAAAGCGAAACAAACATAACAAAACAGAAACAGACTTACAGATACGAGAACCAACTAGTGGTTGCCAGAATAAAGGCAGTGGAGAGAAGGGTGAAATAGAGAGGATTAAGAGGTAAAAACTACCGGTTATAAGATAAATAAGTCCCAGGGATGTGATGTGTAGCACAGGGAATATAGTCAGTATGTTATAGTAACTTTGTATGGCACATAATCTATAAAATATTGAATCACTATGTTGTACCCTGGAAACTAATATAATATTGCAAGTTATCTGTATTTCAATTACAAAAAAATGATAAGCAAGTGAAGATGTATTGCTTTCAAATTGATGTTTTGCTTTCAAATGAGTTTCTTTTTACTAGTGTTGCTGCTGCCCCAGACTATTAATTCCTTGAGAGCAGGGATTTATGGCTTGTTCATATCACGTTCCCCAGGCTGGACACATCATCTGGAAGATAGACTGTGCTTAGCAAATATTGAGGAATGGATAAGAAAATGATTAATTTCTAAAAAAGGTAAAAGATTGTGCAGCATATATTGTGTGCCAGGCACTAGTCTGAACCTTTACGTATACTAACTCATTTAATGATTACAACTCTGGTTGTCTGAGGAGGCCTTATAAATAGCTGAGAAAAGAGAAAAGAGAAGCTAAAGGCAAAGGAGAAAAGGAAAGATATACCCATTTGAATGCAGAGTTTCAAAGAATAGTAGGGAGAGATAAGAAAGCCTTCCTCAGCAACCAATGCAAAGAAATAGAGGAAAACAATACAATGGGAAAGACTAGAGATCTCTTCAAGCAAATTAGAGATACCAAAGGAACATTTCATGCAAAGAGGGGTGCAAAATAAAGGACAGAAATGGTATGGACCTAGCAGAAGCAGAAGATGTTAAGAAGAGGTGGCAAGAATACACAGAACTATACAAAAAGGTCTTCGTGACTCAGATACTCACGATAGTGTGATCACTCAACTAGAGCCAGACAGCCTGGAATGTGAAGTCAAGTGGGCCTTAGGAGGCAGCATTATGAACAAAGCTAGTGGAGGTGATGGAATTCCAGTTGAGCTATTTCAAATCCTAAAAGATGATGCTGTTAAAGTACTACAGTCATTATGCCAGAAAATTTGGAAAATTCAGCAGTGACTACAAGACTGGAAATGGTCAGTTTTCATTCCAATCCCAAAGAAAGGAAATGCCAAAGAATGCTCAAACTACTGCACAGTTGCACTCATCTCACACGCTAGCAAAGTAATGCTCAAAATTCTCCAAGCCAGGCTTCAGCAATACGAGAACCATGAACTTCCAGATGTTTAAGCTGGATTTAGGAAAGGCAGAGGAACCAGAGATCAAATTGCTGACATCTGCTGGATCATCGAAAAAGCAAGAGAGTTCCAGAAAAACATCTATTTCTGCTTTATTAACTATGCCAAAGCTTTTGACTGTGTGGATCACAACAAACTGTGGAAAATTCTGAAAGAGATGGGAATACTAAACCACCTTACCTGCCTCCTGAGAAATGTGTATGCAGGCCAAGAAGCAACAGTTAGAACCGGACATGGAACAACAGACTGGTTCCAAATTGGGAAAGGAGTATGTCAAGGCTGTACATTGTCATCCTGCTTATTTAACTTGTATGTAGAGTATATCATGCGAAATACTGGGTTGGATGAAGCACAAGCTAGAATCAAGACTGCCAGGAGACATATCAATAACTTCAGATACACAGATGACACCACCATTATGGCAGAAAGGAAGAACTAAAGAGCCTCTTGATGAAAGTGTAAGAGGAGAGTGAAAAAGTTGGCTTAAAAGTCAACATTCAGAAAACTAAGATCATGGTATCTGGTCCAATCACTTCATGGCAAATAGATGAGGAAGCAATGCAAATAGTGACAGACTTTATTTTAGGGGCTCCAAAATCACTGCAGATTTTGAAATTAAAAGATGCTTCCTCCTTGGATGAAAAGCTATGACCAACCTAAACAGCATATTAAAAAGCAGAGACATTACTTTGCTGACAAAGGACCATCTATTGAAGGCTATGGTTTTTTCCAGTAGTCATGTATGGATGTGAGAGTTGGACTATAAAGGAAGCTGAGTGATGAAGAACTGATTCTTTTGAACTGTGGTGTTGGAGAAGACACTTGAGGGTCCCTAGTACTGCAAGATGATCAAACCAGTCCATCCTTAAAGCATTAATAGAATCCTGTTTGGCAAAAATGACTCTCCTAGTACTACATAATCCTGTTCAGCAAAAATGACTCCCTAGTACTATATACACTTTCCTGGTGGCTCAGACTATAAGGAATCCGCCTGCAATGCAGGAGACCCAGGTTCAGTTCCGAGGTTGGGAAGATCCTCTGGAGAAGGGAATAGCAACCCACTCCAGTATTCTTGCCTGAGAAATCCTGCAGACAGAGGAGCCTGGTGGGCTACAGTCCATGGGGTTGCAAAGAGTCGGGCACAACTGAGCAACTAACACATGAGTACTAAATAAAGGATATAGAAAGAAGCAAGGACTTTACGTAAAGACTGAAAGAAAAATAAAACTCATCCCTCTTTGAGTACAGATTTCTTAGAACTTAATAACTGGATTTTTGTGGAGCTTAGTATTCAAAGGAAATTTTATGAATTAAATATTGTAACAAATGTATTAGGCCAGAAGTCAGAACTGCTGAACTAGAGAAAGGGTTCTTCTGCCCATAGGATTGTGTGATCATGGGCTCGTCAGGACCCATTGTGTGTCTTTCCTTCTTGTCTGTGAAGTGAGCTCGGAGATATGGTCCTCCAGAAAGGATTTTTATTTTTTTCTTTTGGGAGCTTGGGACTGTTGGGATCACCATGCGTTTTGTCTGAGATACTAAACAATCTCATTTTGTCTAAGATTACTCAGTAATTTTTATTCATCATTCCTCTTGTAGCCTAAAGTCTGTTTCTTTTTTTTAAACCCTTGATACATATATTCCCACTGTCCTGCAAGAATGCTACCAAAAAGTCGTGTGTAGCATCGAGTTATTTGTACCTTTAGAGTATCTCGTTCCCCTTATTTATGGAAGCAGAAATCACTGGCATTGTGGAATGCTTAGTCTATGTCAGGCATTCATTTGAGCATTCTACTCATGTTATCTCACTTAATGACAATAACAACTTTGTGTGTGTGTGTGCTCAGTCATGTCTGACTCTTTGCGACCCCAGGAATCATAGCCCACCAGGCTCCTCTGTCCATGGAATTTTCCAGGCAAGAATATTGGAGTGGGTTGCCATTTCCTTCTCCAACTTTATGAGGAAGTTTATGAGGAACAACTTTATGAAGACGGTAATATCTTTGTTCTTATCTTATGAGTGAGGATACAGGGGTCTAATGAGATTAAGTAATGATTTGCCAATGTTACACATGTGACAAATGCTTGAACTGGGATTTTGAAAGATATACCAAAAAAAAAAAATCCATGCACATGATAAATTCCAAATTTACAAAAGGATATATGTAGTGGCTAGCAAGTCTTGTTTCTGTTCCTATCTTCCTATCTCCTAGACGTAACAGTGTCTCTCCCAAAAGACAAGCACTATTACTAAATTATTACTAGTTTCTTATGTATTTTTCTAGAGGTTGTGTAGGACATACAGAATCTAATATATATATATATATATATATATATATATATATATTATGTATTCAGATACTTAAATATTTTTACATAATCACTTCCCCCACAAATGGTGGCACACTAAATGCACTGTTTAATGCTTTGCTATATGATGTCAGCCCTTCATATGTTCAGGTTCTCATCCAGAGATACATAGCATCAGCTCTGGGATTGAGCACTTGTTACCAGTGCTCTGTTGTTGAAAAAACACTCTGGTAGCTGCAGGGAGGCTAGATGGAGAGGAATTTCAAAGCAAGAGGATTCTTTTTTCAATAGTTAACACTACTTTCCCCTTCCCTACTTACCATGTGGACAATGTGATCTCATAATTCTTCCATCTCCAGGCACCTCCATCTTCCTTCCACTCCAGCCGCCAGCATGGCCTTACCTAGAATCTTCGCAGCTCTGACCACGAGCTCCCCCTTGCCTCGTTTCCAGCTCTAAGTTTTCATGGGACTAGGCCTTACCCTGTTCTCCTTAGTCTGGATTTGATAGAAAAAGATACAGCTATCAAAACCAGAGTGTAACATTTCTTGAATTCTTACTCCATGCCTGGCACTTATCATTTATTACCTCATTCAGTCTTTTGAAGAATTATTAGTTTAATTGTAAAAGTGAGAAACTGCGCCTTAGAAGTAACTTGTCCAAGGGTTTTCAGTTAGTAAGAAGCAGAGCTCAGATGCAAGCCCAGGTCTTCATGGTTCCTGAACCTGCACTCACAGCCCTCAGAAGATGCTCCCTATGGTTTTTCAGAGGAATAGATGCCCTTCAAGCCCCTGTACTGGGTTAGGGTGAGGGTTAGAGTTAAGGCTGGAGTTAGGAATCATCTTAGAATCATCCCTCTGTCTCTGATGCCCAGGCTGGATGTGGCTGCCCCAGGCTGTTTTGGGATTGCTGGTGCCTGGGTGGGAGTCGGGGAAGTAGGGGGGTAGGGACTGACACAAAGCTCAGCCCATCCAATTACTTTGCATTCATATTGTCAGTTTCACGTTTAAGGATAGGCCTTTATCAGCTGCTCTCTCTATTTTGAAACTCCCTCCCTCTTTTTTCTTCTTGTTTTGATTCGTTTCTTCCAACCTTTCTGCAGACATTTATTTGAGCATTTTTTGTGTCTAGCACTTTGGTGTCAGAAATACCAAGGCCACAGGGCATTACTGTTAAGCACGTATATTAGCTTTCTATGGTGTTACCACGGTCTTGGTGGCTTAAAACAAGACACATTGATTCTTTTACATTTCTGGAAGTCAGAAGTCTGAAATCAGTTCCCCTGGGCCCAAATTAAGGTGTCAACAAAGCCCTGCTTCCTCTGCTAGTTCTAAGGGAGAATCTGTTTCTTTGTATTTTCCAGTTTCTAGAGCTACATTTCTTGCGTCCTTGATTCCTGGGCCTTCCCTCCATCTTCAAAGTCAGCATCTCGCTCCAATAATCACATTGCCTTCTGCTTCCTTGTCAAATTTCCCCCTCCCTCTGTCCACTAAGGATACTTGTAATTGCATTTAGGACCCACCCTGGTCATCCAGAATAACCTTCCCATACCAAGATCCTTAATATAGCCACATCTGCAAAATACCATATAAGGTAGCATTCACAGGTTCTAGAGATTAGGAACTGGATATTTTTGGTGGCAATTATTCAGCCTACCACATTGCAACTGGCAAATACTTGCAAACAATGCTAAAGAGGAATTTATTTAGCTTGAGGGATCAAGTCAGAAAAGTCACCTGAGGAAGTGGCTAACCCTTAAGCTGAATTCTTAAATTGTAGATAGGAGCGAGTATCCATTCATTCCTCTCCGGGCCTGTCTCCCTGACTTGACCTTTTCCAATTCCTTTCCTAACTCCTCTCACCTTTTTAGATTAAAAAAAATTGTTTTTAATATTTGTATTTATTTATTTAGCTGCACTGGGTGTCAGTTGGGACATGCAAACTCTTAGTCTGTGAGATCTAATTCCCTGATGAGGAATCAAACATGGGCCCCCTGCATTGGGAGTATGGAGTCTTAGCCACTGGATCTCTAGGGAAGTCCCTAGACTTTTAAAATCAGCCACAAATCCCAGGCTTCCCCTGTCTGCCCTTCACATTCTGTCTTCTCTTCCCCAGATATATCAGTCTCTTGCATGGGGCTGACATCCACCTCTGCACAGATGACTCCAGTATTCATCTGCAGACCTGCCTGCCCCCAGAGTTTCAGTCCTCTGCCGATATCTGCTGTTTGAGAGTTCTGCCTGCAAATCCTGCTCCCCCGTGTCATCTCTCCTTTACATCTCCAAACCAACATCTCCTAGGGCTCTAATTGTGTCTCTCCTTTTGTTCTCATTCTCTCATTCAGAGACTTGGTGCTTATATGTATCCTCGCCATTCCCTCTAGATTCAGTGCACTGCCAATTTGTGCCCGTCCTTAACATCTGCTCCTGTGGTTCTTCTTTTCTCTCTCTCCGCCTCTCTGCATAGGCCATTGCCTCCACCCAGATGAACCATTCAAATGGTTGGCTAAGGAAGGGTTTTCCTATCTCTGAATTCTCCTCCTAACTTACCCTACAACCACTGCTCCACTAATTTTTATGTGTGACTCTTGTTTGAAAACTAGAAAAAAAAATGGTAAGCTCCTTCATGTGACACTTCAAAGCTCTTCAGAGTCCAGGCCCTACATCACATTCATTTATTCATCCATCACATCTTTAGTAGCATTTCTCATGTGCTGAGACTATGCCAGGAAGTGGAGGTATAACAAGTAAAAATAGACATCTCTACCTTTGTGGAATTTGTCATCTAACGGTAAAGACAGATATGAATAAAATAATAATTATGAATATGTGTGAAATTGCAACTGTTGTAAAACAATAGCTCAGACTTAGGTAATGTCTATGATGTGTCTGTCATCAATCTAAGTATTTTACCTATATTGTTTCATTGAATTTTCACATATTCAGAACTATTATCCCCATGTTATAGATAGGAACACAGGCACAGACAATTTAAGTAACTTGTCTACATTTACACAACCAGAAAAGATTGAAGGCAGACAGCCTGGTTCTGGATTTATGCCTTTAATAATCACGATGTTGTATTTTCCTAAGGAGTAGGTGCCTAGTGCTTTGTGAATCATTAATTGGGGGTGGGGATATGTATGGGGGGAGTTGTAAGAAGAATTTGAGCTCACTGGGGAAGGCTTCTTAAGGAAGAACAGCTGAACTGAAATAGAAGAAATCAGTTTGGATTAATTAGGCAAGAGGAAAGGAAAGGTATTCCATGCAGAGCAGGGGGAAAGGCCCGATGGTAGGGAGAGCAGGGTGCTTACAGAGTCTGAAATGGGGCTACTGTGGTGAACCAGTGTGGTAGAGCAGAGAGAAATGGGGAGGGAGGAACAGAGTGTGGGATCTGGCTGAGGTGGGATTAGGCTGGGAGGCAGGTAGATGCCAGTCCCACTGTAGACCATGTTTTGAAAAGTTTTCTTGACTCTAAAAGCACTGGGGAACCATTGAGGTTTTAATGGTTTCTCAGGGGTAAGAGTGATGTGACAAAGGTTTCTGGATAGCACCCTAAACTGATGTGGTCTCATTCTGTAGAAGAACAACTCTGGAAAGGGACTTGGTTTAGGAATAAGATCACGGACTTTGTTTTGGACATGTTGACTTTGAAGTGCTTTGTGAGAAATACTAATGAGATATCCAGGACAATGTCAGATGTTGGAACCTGGAGTCCATTTAGAAGATGTCTGGGCTGGACCTTTAAGTTTGGGTGAGCAGATGGTACCACGTTGAAGGAAATAGAAGGGCTCAACCTTATATCATTGATCGGTTTTGACAGAGAGGTGAATTTGTTGAAGGAATTCTCTCCCGCTAAAGAGTACTTTATGACCTATTTGTGAGGTCTGTGTTACTCTTTTGCAGCAGATTTGAATGTGGGTTGCTAATCAGCCAGAGTGGGAGGAATTATTTTTAGATTCCTTCTCTACTTTCTACTTTTTACAACAGAATACTATTGATAATCATTTACCCTTCAATGATAGAAACTATTTTTTGAAATACTCATTTGAGTGTATTAAAAAGAGATAGGCAGGAAAAAAGAAACAGAAAAGAAAACAAAACTCTTGTGAGCAGGCTTATTTAGACTACAATACAGCCTCATTATTTAGATCAAAATATATAGTATTTGCTAGCTATTGCTGCATAACAAATTATCCCCCAAATTTAGGGGCTTAAAACACCAACTTAACTATCTTACAGTTTTTTTGGGTCAGGGATGCAGGAGCAGTTTAAGCTCAGGGTCTCTCATGAAGTCTCCTTCAAGATGCTGCTGGCTAGACTGGAGCTGAGGGATCCACTTCCAAGGTTCAAGTTCATTCACATGACCGTGAGCTGGTGCTTACAGTTGTGGATAGAAATCTGTGGTTTCACCCATGAGAGCTTCTCCCAGGGCTTCTTAATATCCTCAGGGCAAAACTGGAGGCTTCCCCCATTATAACAATCCAAGAGTGCAAGAGCCAATGGAAGCTGTCCTTTTTATCAGTTTGAGAAGTCACACAGCATCATGACTGCTTCATTCCAAGCACATTACTAAGTTTGGTGAACCTCGAGGCACCTCTTGAAGAGAGGAATGTGTAAGAATTTGTGGACGTATTTAAAGTCACCACATGGCTGTTTAGATCTGAGCTCTGGATGGAGCCTCCCCTCTCACCCGGTGTAGGAACTAAATTCTGCTACAACATCCCTGACAGATGGTCAGCAAGCCTCTGCTCAACACTTCCAACTAGGAGGAATTCACTATATTGTGAGTCAGTGAGTTCCATTTATATCCAGTTCTGATTGTTAGAAGCTTCTTCTGTTCATGAGCTTGAAAACACTATTGCTGACTATTTCATTATTGAAGCCAGTTATACTGCTCTAGAATGGCACTTTTATGTGGTGACTTTTTCATTATTTTCAATCTTCTTGACTTCTCCTTCGGACAAAATAGTCAGTTCCATTCAGAATTTATTCTCATGTTTTGATTTCAAGGCCCTTCTACATTTTGGTCATTTTCATGTAAAAATATTTCAATTCAGTTCATCCTTCCACAACTGAAGATCAACTAGTTCTGTACCCCAAGCTAAGTATAAAATAAGGTAGTCTTCACGTTGTACAATAAAGCAGGATAGAAAGAAGGACCCTGAAAGCTGAAATCATGCAAGTAATCCTAAAAATTAGTGTGAAAAATTGTGATTATTCTGAGACCTTTTAAAACTTCTGTTGGGGGTGTGAGTTCGATCCCTGGTCAGGGAACTAAGATACAGTGTTGCGTGGAGCAGCCAGAAAAATAAGTAAAAGTCATCTTATTAAAAAATAAAAAATTTCCATTAAAGCATTAAAACTTTTTTTTCACATCTAAATGCATGGGAAGATGAAAGAAACAGTGAAACCAGTGTTCACTTAGTATACTGTAATTTGAAACATTAGAAACATAAGTAATTAAAGTGTTTTATTTCTTTGTTTAAAAAAAACTTAGCAAGAGTAGTTTGAACAATCCTTGTCTTTTTCATGTCATAAAACTGATAATACAGAGTGAGCATCTTTTATCTGTCTTGCAAACTGTCATCTTGCTTTTTAAATCTGGATCAGCTTCCTCCATTTTATTTTTTGAGCTCTGAATGTTATGAATGTCTCTGAGATACATTTCTGAGAGTTTCTTTAACATAAAGCTTTTTGCTGGTGTTGCTTCTTCTGAGGCATCTTCAATCACAACCTCATTTGTGTCAGTAAGTTTACCTCTGCTAAGTTTCTGGGGCCGTAGATCTAGAATATCTTGAATGGTGGCAATGCCAACATTCTTGGTGGTAAGCTGTTTCTTCTGTAACTCCATTTATGTCAGATTCAGGTTTTACTGTTTGTGCTGCCACTTTTCATTTCTTTGTTTTGCACCTTCATCGTTGTTAAGCAATTCACTCTTTCAATTATTTGTTTTGTAAAATGCCATGTAAGTTTATTGCTGGACGACAAAGAGGCAATGCAACTACATGCATTATTGTCTATGTATGAACTGATGCCCAGGGACCAGTCACCTCACACTTTGGAAGAAGTAATGTGATTGCTTGTCAATCATGATTCACATCTGTTATGTTATATAATGGTTTCTGGAATGAAGAGCGAGAAGCCAAGTTTGTACTTTACTCAATCACTCACAATTAATATACCAGGGTAACTGGTATTTGAACCATGTTGTTGGGGGACTCATTTAAATCTTAGTACCTGAAATTTGTGTATATGAGAATCATGCAAAACAGGGACTGCCTGTATTTATACAAATTTGACCTTAGAATCTGTTTTTATAGGCAGCTATTCCACACTGCTCATATTAACTCATGATTCTTGCTCTTATCAAGTCTCATAATCTTTATCTTGTGTATTTGATTTTCCTTAAACATTAATGTTGGATTTTACTTGCATTCCCATTAAGCTTCATCTCGTTAGTCTTAGCCCATGGCTATCCTTTTGAAACTTAATTGTTTGATCTAGGGAACAAACTGACCCTTCCACATTGTTATCCTTTTCATATATAAGCCATTAATAAGTACATGGCTGGGCAGAGCTCAGTGATATGTCTCTAGACTCTCCAGCCATGCTTCCCTCATCCTATTAATCAGCCCTTTGAGTAGGAGTTGACATCCAGATATGAATTTCTCCAAATCTACCTATTTTTGAACTTGTTCAACAAAGTTAACTTCCTAGTGCCATCAGAATCCTTTCTGAAATCAAAGCACACCAAGTCAGCACTTGTCTCCTGAAATACCACTCTGGTTACCATATCAAAAGTTAGCACTATTCATAATACTTCATGGAGAACTTTTACAGTTCATGGAGTATTTTACATATCTCCAATAAAAATATTTTGTCTTTGTAGCATTAAGAGGAGATATAGCAGATATTACTATATTTCTAACAATGGTAAGTCAGAGGCTAAGAGATTTACTTTGTTCACAGAGCTAGTAAATTATAGAGTCTTGATTTTTTTAGTTAACTCCAGTGTACCTTCTTTTTTAGTCACCTCTTAGATGAGGTGCTTACAGGGAACACAGAGAGTTTCTGCGATGTTTTTCCTTTGTTGATTTATTAGACCAGTCTAATAATCCCTTCTCCCATAGGGTCTTGAATTAGTTTGCTAGGTCCACAAGCTGGGTGGCTTAAACAACAGAAATTTATTGTTTTTCAGTTCTGAAGGCTAGAAATCCAAGATCAAAGTGGTGGCAGGACTGGTTCCCTGGCCCTGAGGGAAGGATCCTTTAAAGCAGGCCTTTTTCCTTGTCTTGTTGATGGCCATATTCTCTTGGTGTCTCTTCATATCATCTTCTCTCTAAGTCATATCTCTGTGTCCGCGTTTTCCCTTTTTGTATGGGCACCGGTCATATTGAATTAGGGCCCAACCTAATGACCTCATTTTAACTTGATTACTTCTATAAAAACCTCATCTCTAATTATAGTCATATTCTGAGGTACTAGGCATTTAGAACTTTAACATATGAATTTGAGGGAGATGATTCAACCTATAACAAGTCTCAAAGGCAGATTTTATACTTAAAATAATGATCAAAGGAGCAGGCTTGTGAGGCTGGTGTAGGTAGTATGTGCCTACATTTTCTCATCCATATCTATGTATGTGATGAAGTCTGTTGCAATAAACTTTATGATCAGTTGATATCACTTTTCAGTTTTCAAAAGAAAGAGTAGGTGCTTTTCCTAAAGTCATTCTCAGTTGTCCACTTGCTGACCTTAGTCTCTGAAGATGTCTTTTGTGAGGCAGCTGCTGAAATTATTAACTTGTTTAATGATTTTACAATTCAAATGTATCATAACCTTAGCTCTGAGATTCATGGTGAATTTGACTCTGTGCTTAGTATTGATTAAACACCCATCTAAATGGATTCCTTATTCCACAAATTAGTTAGGGCATCAAAGGATTCTGAATTCAGGGTACAAATAAATTAGGGAGTAAGAGTTTGTACCCCCAAAGTATTCACAAACTATCAGGGGCATGTAACGGTTGCTTCACATATTGCTGTTTATAAAAACAAGGGACAAATATAATCATTTTAGATTTCAAGCATCTGCATACTATAAATGTTGCATCAGTGTCATTTTGTTTTCTCATTGCCTGTAATTTTAGTAATTTTACTTTTTGGTCATTTTGAGTTTTTCACAGATTACCAACATGAGCATTTCATATGATACAGATTTTGCTGTTCAATAAAATAACATTTAATATGAGTAGAGAATTTGTTTTTGCTCATATATTTGCTCATATAAGAAAAGAACAGTTATAATGTTTCTGTGAAGTGTAATGAATGAAGACATGGTGAATGCTTCTGTTTTCTTTGAAATTGATAATCCTCCCCATCCAATTTTCTTTCCTTCCACTCTGGTGGAATCACTATCCTAAATTTTATGTTATTATGTCCTTACTTTCCCTTATAGTTTTCAAGTATTTGTGTTTCTAAACTAATATACTGTTTAAGTCTTTTAGTTAAATTTTTTAAACTTAAGTCATTGCAAAATTATTTTAAAAGTTACAGGAAAAGTATAAATATCTCACATATAGCCTTCCACATTTCTTAATGTTAACATTTTACCATATATGCTTCATAGTTCTTCCCCACTCTCTCTAGATATATGTAGATATACATATATGCATACATATTTTTTTTCCGAGTAAGTTATAGATACCCTGTTCGAGTCTAAATACTTCAATGTATATTTCCTTAAAAAAAAATAACAGTAAGGATGCTGTCCTACATAATCACTTACAACCATCTAGATCAAGAAATTAACATAGATATAGCTACTATGTAATCCACAAAGCCATTCAAACTTTGCCCGTTGGCCCTATAATATTCTTGATACTTTTTTTCTTCCTTCTGATTCAGGAACCACTCCAGCGTCACAATTGCCTTTAATTGTTGTGTTTCTTTAGTTGCTTTCCATCTGGAAAAAGTCTTAAGTCTTTCTTTGTCCTTTGTGTCCCAGATAATCATCAAGAATACAGAATAGTTTTTTTTTTTCTTTTTTTTAGGAGTGTCTCTCAATTTGGGTTTTCCTGATGTTTCCTCATGCTATGCATTTTTTGGTAGGGATGATGCAGTGTTCTTCTCAGTGCATTATATCAAGAGGCATATGACACTGATTTTGTTCCATTATTCTTGATGTTAACTTTGTTCACTTGGTTAAGGCAGTATATACCAGATTTATCCACCACAAGTTACTATTTTTCTTTGTAAACTGAATTTTGTGGGAGATACTTTGATATTATGTAAATATCCTATTCTTCAACAAATTTTCACCCACTAGCTTTAACATTTATCTGTGACTTTTACATGAATCATTTGTTACAGTGATGGCTGCCAAACATTCATTTTCTAATTCCTTTATTCCTTCCATAAGTATTTTACTATAGGGAACAACACTCCATTCTTCATTCATTTATCTAGATTCATAGATTCCTATTTTATTCATTGGGTTTTAATTCAATATTATTATTTTGATGCCCAAATTGGCCTATGTTTGGCTAGCAGGAGCTTCTTCAAGAGGCTCCTGTTGTATCTTTAGCATTTTCTCACTTTTTGATAGTTTTATTCCAGATTTATCTTGCACTTTCTTTGCTCCATTTCTAGTATCATTCTGTTTTTTTTCTAGTGGAGAATGATTGGAGCATTAGGGGTGCTCATTAATAGATGTGATTGTTTATAGGCCCCTTTAGCAAATAAAGCTGGGAAATACATACATCAACAGACACACGTACATAAGTATTTTTCTTCTTGGTCATTTAGGTGTTCCACAGATTACCAGTGTGAGCATTCGATATGAAATGGATTTTGATGTTTTTCAAAAGTAGCATATAGTAAGCAGAGCCTGTGTGTGTGTATATGCATACATACACCTGTGCGCATGTGTATATACACCTGTGTGTATGTATATCCTTCTTAGATCTATCTGCATATATGTGTGCATACATGTACTTACTTATTGATCTACTTAAATTAAAAATCATTAGTTGACACAAATACCTCCAATTCAAATCCAGTATGACACAGGTTGTTTTGTTGTTGTTCAGTCACTAAGTTGTTTCTGTCTCTTTGTGATCCCATGCACTGCAGCACGCCAGTTTTCCCTGTCCTTCACTATCTCCCAGAATTTGCTCAAACTCATGTCCATTGAGTCAGTGATGTCACTCAAGCATCTAATCCTCTGTCACCCCTTCTCTTGCCCTCAGTCTTTCCCAGCATCAGTGTCTTTTCCAATGAGTCAGCTCTTCGCATCAGGTGGCCAAAGTATTAGAGCTTCAGTTCCAGCACCAGTCCTTCCAATGAATATTCAGGACTGATTTCCTTTAGTATTGACTGGTTTGATATCCTTGCTGTCCAAGGGACTCTCAAGAGTCTTCTCCAGCACCACAATTTGAAAGCATCAATTCTTCGGCATTCAGCCTTCATTATAGTCCAACTCTCACACCCATACGTGACTCCTGGAAAAACCATAGCTTTGGCTGTATGGCCCTTTGCTAGAAAAGTGATAGCTCTGCTTTTTAATACACTGTCTATGTTTGTCATAGCTTTTCTTAAAGGAGGAAGCAAGTCTTTTAATTTCATGGCTGCAGTCACCGTCTGCAGTGGTTTTGGAGCCCAAGAAAATGAAGTCTGTCACTGTTTCCACATTTGCCCCATGTACTTACCATGAAGTGATAAGACTGAAAGCCATGATCTTTGTTTTTGAATGCTGAGTTTTAAGCCAGCTTTTTCACTCTCCTCTTTCACCTTCATCAAGAGTCTCTTTAGTTCCTCTTCACTTTCTGCCATTAAAGTGGCATCATCTGCATATCTGAGATTGTTGATATTTCTCCTGCAATCTTAATTCCAGCTTGTTATTCATCCAACCCAGCATTTCACATGATGTACTCTGCAAATAGGTTAAATAAACTGAGTGACAATATACAGCCTTGGCACACTCCCTTCCCAATTTTGAACCAGTCTGTTTTTCCATGTCCAGTTCTAACTGTTGCTTTTTGTCCTGTTTACAGGAATCTCAGGAAACAGGTAATGTGAGATGCGAACACCAGACCACATTACACATATTCCACAGTTTATTGTGATCCACACAGTCAAAGGCTTTAGCATAGTCGAGGAAGCAGATATTTTTTTTAATTCCCTTGCTTTTTATATGACCCAGCATATATTGGCAATTTGATCTCTTGTTCTTTTACCTTTTCTAAGTCCAGCTTGTACATCTGGAATTTCTTAATTCACATACTGCTAAAGCCTAGCTTGAAGGATTTTGTGCATAACCTTGCTGGCATTTGAAATGAGTGCAATTGTACAGTAATTTGAACATTCTTTGTCATTGCCTTTCTTTGGGATTGGAATGAAAATTGACCTTTTCCAGTCCTGTGGCCATTGCTGAGTTTTCCAAATTTGCTGGCATAATGCGTGCAGTGCTTTAACAGCATTATCTTTTAGGATTTGAAAAAGCTCAGCTGGAATTCCATCACCTCCACTAGCTTTGCTCATAGTAATGCTTCATAAGGGCCACTTGACTTCACATTCCAGATTGTCTGGTTCTAGGTGAATGACCACACCACCGTGGTTACCTGGGTCATTAAGAGCCTTCTTGTACAGTTATTCTGTGTATTCTTGTCATGTTTTCTTAATCTCTTCTGCTTCTATTAGGTCCTTGCCATATTTGTCCTTTATTGTGCCTAGCTTTGCATGAAAGTTTCCCTTGGTATCTCCAATTTTCTTAAAGAAATCTGTGTGTGTGTTTGCATGCACGTGCGTGTGCTTAGTCATGTCTGACTCTTAGTGACCCCATGGGCTGTAGCCCGCCAGACTCCTTTGTCCTGGAATTTCCCAGGCAAGAATACTAGAGAGGGTTGCCATTTCCTACTCTAGGGGATCTTCCTGACCCAGGGATTGAACCCGCATCTCCTGCATTGGCAGGTGGATTCTTTACCACTGCACCTCCTTGGAAGCTCAAAGAGCTCTCTAGTCTTTCTCATTTTGTTGTATTCTTCTGTCTATTTGCATTGTTCACTTAAGAAGAGTTTGTTTAAGCCTCTCCCTTTTCCATTTTTGAAACTCTTTTCTGAGAAGCCTGGCTCTCACTATTCACAATGTATTTACATACCTACTTATTACCCTCATGTGTAATCACCATGATGGCTATCTCTTTAGCCACATCTCTGTGCACCTAACCTGGCTTTTTGACTCTGTGCTTCTCCAGTTCTAGTTGCCTTGAGCCTATTAGCCTTCTCAGTCCTGATTATCCCCTGAACCCCATCTGCCTCCATATTCCTGGCCCTAGCAGGCCCACCAGCCTGGGCTACAATAGGGGAAGAGAAGAAAGAGGAAAGACTACAAAATATTTTATAAAGAAAAAGAAAAGAAATGGGAGAGATGTTTTATTTATGTGTGAAAGTTTTAAATATATATATAGCATAGCATTTAATTGCTCTTACCTTGAGGCTGACTGTGGTTCACAGTCAATTTCTGACTGTGATTCACATTTACCACCTACCAGCTATGTAATCTTGGGCAAGGAACTTAATATCTCTGTGCCTCAATTTTCTCACCTGTAAAGTGGGGCTAGTAACAATACCTGCCTGGTGAGGTTTAAGAGAGTTGATATGTGTAAAGTATATAGGATAGTGTCTTGCACACAGTAAGTACATTTAAATATTTTTATTATTGGGTTGACCAGAAAGTTTGCATTTTTCCATAAGATACTATGGAAAACCCAAACTTTTTGGCCAATCCAATATGTTGCTTTTTTTCCCAATTAAAAAATTACTAAGTACCAACGAATCATTAGTGATGTCTTAAGTGTGTCTTACTAAAGTAAGTAAGTAAGTAAGTGATGTCTTAAGTGTGTCTTACTAAAGTAAGTGAGTAAAGACACATTAGTGTCTTTAAAGTAAGTAAGACACATTAGTGATGTCTTACTAAAGTTACTTTTTCATCTGTCAAAAAGGGCATGTTTTCTATGTACATGGGGCTTATAGGTGGCCAAAATTGGTACTTTTCCAAGAGTTTTTCCACTGCAGTAGGAAATGGCAACCCACTCCAATGTTCTTGTTGGGAAAATCTCATGGACACAAGGAACCCTGTTGGGCTACAGTTCATGGGGTCACAAAGAGTCAGACATGACTGTGTAACTTAGCATACACACACAAAAATCAGGCTCTGAAATTAAAGGAAAAATCATTAAAAGTTATTGCCAATTGAAGATAAAGCTTCTTAGAAATACTAGTGTAAAACTACTGGGATGGTTTTCAAATTATACAGTTTTAATTAGCATGAATCTTTTTAGGAGTTTACATCAGAAGCTGACAATCTGTGTCCCACAGGTCAAATCCTGCTCACTATCTGATTTTATATAGCCAATGAACTGAGTATGGGTTTTACATTTTTTAGAAAATATATTTACTTTTATTGAAGTATAGCTGATTTAAAATGTTTTAGTTTGTGGTGTGTAGCAAAGTGACATAGTGTATATATATGAAACTGAGTATATATATATGAAACTGAATATATATATATGAAACTGAATATATATGTATACACACTTTTTTTCATGTACTTTTTCATTATGGTTTATTACAGGATATTGAACATAGTTACTTATGCTATACAGTAGGACCTTGTTTATTTTATATATGGTAGTTTGTATCTTTTAATCCCAAGTCCCTAATTTATCTCTATTCCACCCCTTTTCCCCTTTAGTAACCAGAAGTTTATTTTCTATGTCTGTGAGTCTGTTTCTGTTTCAAAAGTAAGTTCATTTGCGTTGTATTTTAGATTCCACATATAAGTGGTATCATATAGTATTTGTCTTTCTCTTTCTGACTTACTTCACTTGATATGATAATCTCTAGGTCCATTCATGATGCTACAATTGTGTTAGTTCAGTCTTTTTATGACTGAGTAGTATCCATGGTATATATGTACCACATCTTCATCTATTGATCTGTAAATGGACATTTAGGTTGCTTCCATGTCCTGGCTATTGTAAATAGTGCTGCTATGAACATAGAGGTGCATGTATCTTTTCAAATTATGATTTTGTTTGAATATATACCTAGGAGTGGAACTTCTAGGTCACATAGTAGCTCTATTTTTAGTTTTTTAAGGTGCCTCCACATTGTTTTCCAGAGTGGCTATACCAATTTATATCCCCACCAACAGTGTTCTCTGTTCTCCACACACTCTCCAGCATTAGTTCTTTGTAACCATTTTGATGATGGCCATTCTGACTGGTGTGAGGTGATACCTCATTGTAGTATTGATTTGCATTTCTCTAATAATTAGTGATGTTGAGCATCTTTTGACATGCCTACTGTCCACTTATATGTCTTTGGAGAAATTTCTATTTAGATTGTCTGCCCATTTTTACATTTTTAAATGGCTTTAAAAAGTAATAATTGTTTATAACAAGTGAAAATTATGTAAAATGTGAATTTCATTTTCTGTAAGGGAAGTTTTATTGGAACAAAGCCATACCTATTTGTGTATATCTTGTCTATGGCTGATTTGGCTCTACAGTGATGGGGTTAACTAGTTAAAACAGAAATAATACAGTCCACAAAGTCTAAATTATTTACTGTTTGGCCTATTGTAGAAAGTGTGCTGACTCCTGGTTTATACTATATTAGAGAAGCAGTGAAGGAAAGTTACATGGCTCAAAATAGCCTGGAGTTAAAACTCCCCTCCAGACCCACCCCCAAAGAAAAAAAAAGGGACATTAGGTTAATTTCACCCAGTTCCCAGCCGGTCCAGCCTCTGGCCAATCTCCAAAATTCCTTACTTCAGCCATTTAAGAGATAACTACACCGAACAACCTTGGAGAAGAACAGGCCCCCTTAAGACAGTAGCTTTCCACATACATGCCAATATATACTTACTCTTTTCTTAAATAAGTGCAGCAGCTCACTAATCTGACTGCTGCCCCTTCACGCTTCATTAAAGGTGATCTTTTCCTGTAAAGTGCCAGTCTCATTCTTATTCTGAGCTTTTCCTTCTCTAACGCTGTACCCTACAAGCAATCATAGAGGTCTGGAAGAATCTCAGGATAGATGGGTAAAGTCCAGGTACTACTGCCTTGTCTGGTGACCCTGAACATGTCATATATCCTGCTTTGTTTACTCATCTGTAAAATGAGAATATTGTACCTGAAGATCTAAATACTTCATGATATCCTTTCATGATTCATAACACAAATAACTTTTGTTTCTACCTTTATAGGCTGACATTTTTCTTAAAGGCATTATATCTACTTCTGTGGGCAGGAATCGCTTAGAAGAAATGGAGTAGCTAGCATAGTCAACAAAAGAGTCTGAAATGCAGTTCTTGGATGCAGTCTCAAAAATGACAGAATGATCTCTGTTCGTTTCGAAGGCAAACCATTGAATATCATAGTAATTCAAGTCTATGCCCGGACCAGTAACACCGAAGAAGCGTAAGTTGAACAGTTCTATGAAGACATACAAGACCTTCTAGAACTAACAC
>ML661343.1:13132258-13185518 GCA_007570785.1 Antilocapra americana
TCCAGTCCCCTGTAATGAAAAGGACATATTTTGTGGGTGTTAGTTCTGGAAGATTTTGTATGTCTTTATAGAACTGTTCAAGTTCCACTTCTCAGCGTTACTGGTCAGGGCATAGTTTTTGATTATCATGATATTGAATGGTTTGCCTTGGAAATCAACAAAGATCATTCTGTCATTTTGGAAATTGCATCCAAGTACTGCATTTTGGACTCTTTTGTTGACCATGATGCCTGTTCCATTTTTCTAAGGGATTCCTGCCCATAGTTGTAAATATAATGGTCATCTGAGTTAAATTCACCCATTCTAGTCCATCTTAGTTCGCTGATTCCTAGAATGTTGAAGTTCACTCTTGCCATCTCCTGTTTGACCACTTCTAATTTGCCTTGATTCATGGACCTAACATTCCAGTTTCCTATGCAATATTGCTCTTTACAGCATCACCAGTCCCATTCATTTCTGGGTGTTGTTTTTGCTTGGCTCTGTCCCTTCATTCTTTCTGGAGTTATTTCTCCACTGATCTCCAGTAACATATTGGGCACCCACTAACCGGGAGCATTTATCTTTCAGTGTCCTATCTTTTTACCTTTTCATACTGTTCATGGGGTCCTCAAGGCAAGAATACTGAAGTGGTTTGCCATTCTCTTCTCCAGTGGACCAGATTCTGTCAGACCTCTCCACCATGAGTCAGCCGTCTTGGGTGGCCCCACATGGCATGGCTTAGTTTCACTGAGTTAGACAAGGCTGTGGTCCATGTAATCAGATTGGCTAGTTCTGTGTAATCGTAGTCTTAGTCTGTCTGCCCTCTGATCCCCTCTCTCAGTGCCTACCGTCTTACTTGGGTTTCTCTTACCTTGGACATGGGGTCTCTCTTCATGGCTGCTCCACCAAAGTGCAGCCGCTGCTTCTTTTTTTGTTGTTGTTGTTTGCAAATTATAATGAGTTTATTGGCATTTTTTTCTTCCTTGTGACCTTTCATTCACTCAAGCTCACAAAGTAGTTATACCTACATGCCTTCAGTTGAACTATTTTTTTAATTTTCTTTACATTATCGTGTTGGTTTTTCTGTACATGACATGAATCTGCCATGGGTATACATGTGCTCCCCTTCCAGAACCCCCTCCTACCTCCCCCCTGGGTCATCCCGGTGCACCAGCCCTGAGCATCAAACCTGGGCTGGCGATTGATTTCATATATGATAATTAACATGTTTCAGTGCCATTCTCCCATATCATCCCACCCTTGCCCTCTCCGATAGAGTCCAAAAGACACTGCTTCTTACCTCTGATGCAAGTTAGCTCCTCTTGGCCACCACCCCTGCCCTTGGCCCTGGGTAGCTTGTCTTGGCCGCGTTTCCTAAAAGCACATCTCAAGGCCACGACTATCAAAGCCCCTTGCTACCTCCTCTATCTGATTTTTTTTTTTTTTTTACCACTCTTTCTTCTAGTCTTTATACTGTATTCTTACTTGTCTTTCTGGTGTTTCCAAACAGGGCAAACATCTAATTTAAATTTGACTCAAATATACATATCAGGGTCCTTGTACTGGCTGTTCCCTCTGCTTGGAATGTTCTTCTAAGAATATGTAAGTGGTTTACTCCCTTCATGCTATCTGTGTTCAGACATCATGTTTCAGAGAACAGCTCATCACACATCATACTTTATCCACTTATTTTGCTTTATTTTTCATCATAGCACTCACACACACACACACACACACTATTCTTATTAAAACATTGTTATCATATGTTACGTAGTAACTTGCATTTTTAAAAAAAGTCTTAAGATTGTATTGAGAATAATTCAATAAGTACATCTTCACTGATAGTTTTAATTGCTGCAGTTTAGTCATATTTAACCAATCCCTTATTTGATTGACTTTGAAATTATTTGCATTTTTTAGCTAGTGCAAATGTTTGATAAATGTATTTTGGGGTAAGGAGAGTAAAAGATTTGAAGAGAGGGAAATTTTAAATTATCATAGTGGAGGGCTAGAACATGAGTTGACTAGAGAAATACTCTTCATGGTTTATTTTTTTACTAATATGCCCCCAAAAGAATTTTGAAAAAAAACCTATGCGCTTTTGCATTTTTAAAAGTTGATACATATAGTTTTTATTAAATTTTGAAACATATAAAGGTTATAATTTTTAGCAACTTGTAGATATATACATGTTAAAATAAAGCTGTGCTATTACTTTTTAAAATATGTCTGATGGAATCAAAACATAGTGATTTTATATCTACCTTAATCTCTTTCTCTAAAAATCATGAATTAGTTCCTTATTAATAATGAAATGCTATATAGACCCTTTTTCTTCTAGAATTACTAATTCTATTCTCCTTTCCTTACAGTTTGTGCTAATATAGTGTAGTTTTACACTTTTAAGTCTTTTATTGACCAACCATTGCAATAAAATTTCTGTGCATAAATTTAAATATTTTAAATTTCTTGGGACCATAAGAAAAATTTTAAAAATATATCATACATTTTGAAAAGTGATTTGTTAAACATAAAAGTACAAAAAGGCTGGTTTTTTTCTTCCAACTACATAATGTATCTATGGATGAGTATTACTTGTTGGTAGAATTAACCTGGAGCAGCATCAGTGATTTTCATATTTTTTCATTTTTATAGATGTAAGTGCTGAGAAACATTTTTCACATAAATCAAGAAGATGGAAATGGGAGAGGTTTTGTTGTACCAATAGCCCTCAATTCTTTGAACTCCTTTTGAGTTATTTGATTAAAAAACTGTGTATTAATCTATTACCAAAAAATACTTCTAATTATCTATCAGTGGATAAGAATTTAGGCCTTCAGTCAGTTTTATTGACAGTAAAGACAAGGCTAGAGAAATGTTGTAGGGAGCAAGGTGCAGACACTGGTTGGAACACCTTCAAGCTTGATAACTATGGATATTCCATCTACTGTGTGGTGTGCTTGCCCCAGTGCTGCTTGACTCCTCAGGTGCAGCCTAGAGAAGTAGGGCTGGTTGTAATCAGGGTTAAAAATTTATTATAGGTGTGTCACCTAAAGGATATAAGAAATATGAAATAATAGCTGATGTAATCCAAATTGGACAAGGAAAATGGCAAAAGAAGATGGTTGAGGGACTAGGGGAAAGTAGAGAGGAGAAAGGAAAGGGAAGGCTTTTTAAGGTGGATGATTGTTTGAAATAGCTGAAATGGCAGACAGGGAAAAGAGGAAATGGTGGTCAGTTGTGTGATTCTGTGGCTTTAGAGGTAGAGCATTTATAAGTTATGAAAATGCCTGATCTATAGCCAGGATGTGAAGTTCATAAACTTCATGTGCTCATAAACAGATCACTGAAAATGAGTTCATAGAAATAAGTCCTGTTATCTCAAAAGGACTGTCCATGTTGAGATGATAAGGAGTGAAGGCAGGGCTTGCAGTGGACAGAAAGAGTGTGGGGCAGGCATCAACAGATGGGAACAACGAGAGAGGGGCTGGTAAAGCAGAAGAACAAGAAGAGGAAGAATGGTTTGAAAGCCAAGAGGAGCAAGTCTTAAAGGAGCTTTGTAGGTTTACAAAAAGCTTCCAGAAACATGGTTTAGAAATGGCCATCGTGGGTATGGAAACTCATTGCCTGACCCTCATATATGAATACTTGCCATTTGAGAAGTGTAAGGAGGCCATGTCCTCAGAGAAGAACCCCAGTTATCAGGAGGGAGAAACTCAGAGGAGATATTGAAGACACAGGGGAATTTGCTACTTATGGATGGGCAGTAACAAGAGGTCATAGTGAAGTGGAGAGTGGTGGGAGCAGCTCAAAAACAAGGTAGTAGTACAGAGCTTTATGAAGATAATGGTATAGATCAGGATCTTTGCTGTTTATTTGAGAAGTAGGTGAATTTAAGTTTTCATGTTGACTGAAGGAAACAGAAAAGAAGGCAGATGGATATATTCCGATGGTCTCTGAGGAGTAGGGCCCTTGCATAACTATTTAACATTAGCTATAAGTTCACTGAAGGTGTGTCTTGCTTGGTTGAAGTAATTGAGTCTTATATACTGCACACATGCTGAATTATTATTTTAACATATTTTTGCTTTTTATTGTCAATATATCATTGGGATTACTTTTGCATCTGTTGTTGTTCAGTTACTAAGTCATGTCTGACTCTTTGCGACCCCATGGACTGCAGCATGCTTCAGTCTTTCCTGAAAGACTTCCCTGTCTTTCACTGTCTCCCTGAGTTGGCTCAGATCATGTCCATTGAATTGATGATGCTATCTAACCAGTTCATCCTCTGCCACCCCCTTCTCCTTCTGCCTTCAATCTTTCTCAGCATCAGGGTCTTTTCCAGTGAGTCGGCACTTTGCATCAGGTGGCCAAAGTATAGAAGCTTCAACTTTAGTCATTCCAATGAATAATCAGGATTGATTTCCTTTAGGATTAACTGGTTTGGTATCCTTGCTGTCCAAGGGACTCTCAAGAGTCTTCTTTAGCACCACAGTTTGAAAGCATCAGTTCTTTGGCACTCAGCCATCTTTATGGTCCAACTCTCACATCTGTACATGACCACTGGAAAAACCATAGCTTTAACTACATGGACCTTTGTCGGCAAAGTAATGTCTTTGCTTTTTAATATGCTGTCTAGGTTGGTCATTGCTTTTCTTCCAAGGAGCAAGCATCTTTTAATTTCATGGCTGCAGTAACTGTCTACAGTGATTTTGGAGCCCAAGAAAATAAAATCTGTCACTATTTCCACATTTTCCCTTTCTATTTGCCATGAAGTGATGGGACTGGATACTGCAGTCTTAGTTTTTTGAATGTTGAGTTTTAAGCCAGCTCTTTCATTACTTCATTACTAGCTCTTTCATTTCACCTTCATTAAGAGGCTCTTCAGTTCCTCTTTGCTTTCTGCCATTAGAGTGGTATCATCTGGGTATTTGAGGTTGTTGATATTCCTCCCCGCAATCTGGATTCCAGTTTGTAATTCATCCAGCTGAGCACTTTGCCTGATGTACTCTATATAGAAGTTAAATGAGCAGGGTGACAATATACAGCCTTGATGTACTTCTTTCC
This sequence comes from Antilocapra americana, assembly GCA_007570785.1. Taxonomy (NCBI): domain Eukaryota; kingdom Metazoa; phylum Chordata; class Mammalia; order Artiodactyla; family Antilocapridae; genus Antilocapra; species Antilocapra americana. The sequence goes on from ML661343.1 coordinate 13,137,305, forward strand.
CAATTTGGAACCAGTCCATTGTTCCATATCCAGTTCTAAATGTTACTTCTTGAGCTGCATCAGGTTTCTCAGGAGACAGGTAAAGCGGCCTGGTATTCTGAACTCTTTAAGAAATTTCCAGTTTGTTGTGATGCACATAGTCAAAGGCTTTTGCATAGTCAATGAAGCAGAAGTAGATGCTTTTTTAGAATTCTCTTGCTTTCTCTATGATCTAATGGTTTTTGGCAATTTGATCTCTGGTTCCTTTGGCTTTTCTAAATCTGAAAGTTCTTGATTCAAGTACTGCTGAAGCCTAGCTTAAAAGATTTTGAGCGGTACCTTGCTAGCATATGAAATGAACACTATTATGTGGTAGTTTGAACATTCTTGGGCATTGCCCTTCTTTGAACTGGAATGAAAACTGACCTTTTCCAGTCCTGTGGCCGCTGCTGAGTTTTCTGAATTTGCTGACCTACTGTTGCACTACAACAATATCAGTTTTTAGGATTTTAAATAGCCCAGCTGGAATGCTATCACCTCCACTAGCTTTGTCTATAGTAATGCTTCCTATAGCCTACTTGACTTCACACTCCAGGATGTCTGGCTCTAGCTGAATGACCACATCATTGTGGTTATCTGCGTCATCAAGACCTTTTTTGTATAGTTCTTCTGTTGTGTATTCTCCACCAGGGAAGCCCTTTGCATCTGTATTATTATTATTTATTTAATAGTTATATTGCAGAGGCATTGGGTTATCATAACTTTCATTCTCTGTGTATCTGTTTTTATGTATGTCTGTGTGTATTGTCAGGTTTTAGTATGAGGATTGTGGTAGCTTTGTAGAAATAAAGAGGTGCCCATTGTTTTCCAAGCTCTGAAACTCTTAGCACAGACATTATCTGTTCTTTATAAGCTGGAAAGAACTTTGTCATAAAATTCTATGAATGTGTGCTATCTAATATGGTATAATAAGCACCTGGAATATGGTTAATATGACCGAGGAACTGAACTTTTAAATTTTATCTTTATTTTAAATTTAATTTCTTATTTAAAATTGATACTTATCTTCAGTGTTGCAGTCTTTTAAGGACAACCTGGCTATGTGAGTCTATGTTTTGTAGATTATGTTAAGTCAGAATATATAGATGAAGTATTTCTAATGAAAATTTATCAGCCAGATTGAAATACGCTTAAAATATAAAACATACCTTGGATTTTAAAGACTAAATATGAAAAAAAGTAAAATTAAAAACTTTAATGTTGATTTTATGTTGACATGATAATCTTTTACCATGGCCACCTATGTTGATAAATAAAACATGTCATTAAAATTAATTTTACTGTTTTATACTTTTATGCTTTTAGTGTGGGTATTAGAAAACTTAAAATTATAAATGTGGCTTGCATTTGTGATAGGAATTTTACTTCTATTAGACAGCATGGTTCTGGACTATGAGCTTTCCTAAGTGGTTAGTAAAACTTCCTTAGTTTCTCACAGAATTACTGGTTCATTCAGTTTTCCTATATCTCTAGAATAAATTTTGATCATTTATGTTTTCCTGAAAAGCATTTGTTTCAAATGTATGAATGTAGTACTTCACAAATATTTTCTTCCTCCCTCCCTCCCTTGTTTTTGGTAATGGTAAATGGTAGATCAGCTCTGGGATATATTAATAAGTTCTGTTTTGTGACTTAATTAACTTTATATCTGCTTTGATTTATTGATTCAAAAATATTTTTGGAATCATCAATTTACTTTTTATTATTTGTAAGAATTACATTTTTTATTTTCTCTTCCGATTAAAATCCCTATTTTTTAAAAAAGACATCATCAAAGAATAGAGAAGTCAGTATTTATTTTATTTTCTTATTCCACAAACTTTCCTGCACAATATTGTCTTGCTTCTAATTGTTTAGATATTTTATATAAGTATTTTCAATATTTCATGTTCCATGAAACATTTATTTTCACTAATGGGAAAATATTTGAAAATAATGTTTATTGCATAAACAGGTTATTTGTTCACATATATTTCATTTTTCCTTGTCCTTTCTTGCTTTACAATCCACTTTTGTAGAGAAAGCAATCACACTCTACTTAAAAAGAATAAACAGAAAATAATGTATCTAGCATTTAACATGTTTCAAGGATGTGCTAACTTCTTAATTAAAATTAAGAATATTTGATCTTCACAGTCACTTTGTGAAGTATGTATTGATGTTAGCCCCAGGTTGCAGATGGGAAAAACAGACCAAGAGGAACTGAGACCCATCCAAGGTTTCTCACCTGTTGCTCATGGACTCACAAGTCCCATGTAAGAGATCATTCTGTTAGTGTTTCATGCACAATACTAGAAAATATGGCAGACCTCTTTACAATGGATGCCTAGCATCAGATCATAACATAGTTCATGCTAAGACTCCATTGTCAGGCTTTATCACATGCAGTCATATTCAGTGTTAATAAACTGTCCTACGATGTATTCCTGTTGTGCTCTGGGCTTGGGTTCCCTATAACAGCCTAACAAAAATCATTCAGCAGCACTGAGGTGCTTTCTATAAACAATTGATTCCCTTAATCATTTTGTGTGTGGGAGGGTGGAAATAGACATAAATTATCCATTTTTAATACTCTGTATCTTCAAATTAGAATTTCTGAAGTCTTACTTATATCTATAGAATGGCAGAAAAGGAGAAATTTCATGCAGTTTATTTCTTTGGAAAAGCAAAGACAGATCTCTGTCTTTACCCCTAATCTGTATCCCATTTGGTGTCAAATACTCTTTAAAATTAGTTCAGCTATGGTATAGTCCCTTGAAAAATTTAGATATTTAATAACAACAAATGGCTATGGTTCATTAATTTATGATTCTTTTCTTTCTTTCTTTCTTTTTTTTTTAAAGATAGTGTTTTTGGAAGAAGCATCCCAACAAGAAAAGCTGGCCAAAGAATGGTGCTTCAAGCCGTGTGAAATAAGAGAACTGAGCCACCAGTAAGTCAGTCAACTTCTTCCCTTTTACTTGATGCTATTAACTAGTTTCAAATGCTAAGAACCTGTCTTGAGAGACAGAGAGGTCTTTCTCCTTTTTTGAGGATGAGTTGGGCAAGACAAGGTAAATAGAGAACATGGAGCTGAAAGAAGTAAACTTTGAGAACTAGAGGCTTCCATCATTCATTTACTTCTTTAGAAAATATTTATTGCATGTATTATGTGCAAGAATAGGATCTGGAGGTGAAAATGATATACAGAGTATTGGTCCTTACTGGGTTTATGGCCCATGGCAAACAGAGAGCATAAACAAGTGCACAGAAGTAAGCATAACAGTGATGCCTTCTGTAAAGGAAGTAATTAGGGAGCATGATAGAGATAAACCAGTGGGAGGTGAGAGGAGGTTTAGGGTGGAAAAACTCTGACAGCATGCTTAAGTAAGTTGTTTTTCAATCTGTCAGTCATGTATAACTCTTTGTGATCCCATGAACTGCAACACACCAGGCCTCCTTGTTCCTCACCATCTGCCAGAGTTTGCTCTAACTCAAGTCCATTGAGTTGGTGATGGCATCCAACCACCTCATCCTCTGTCATCCCCTTCTTCTCCTGCCTTCAATCTTTTGAGCATCAGCATCTTTTCCAATGAGTCAGTGCTTCACATCAGGTGGCCTAAGTATTTGAGCTTCAGCTTCAGCATCAGTCCTTCCAATGTATATTCAGGGTTGATTTACTTTAGGATTGACTGGTTTGATCTCCTTGCAATCCAAGGGACTCTCAAGAGTCTTCTCCAGCAACACAGTTTAAAAGCATTAATTCTTTGGCACTCAGCCTTCTTTATAGTCCAGTTCTCACATCCGTACATGACTACTGGAAAAACTATAGCTTTGACTATATAGACCTATCTCCAAAAGAGCACTTAAGCTATGATTTTATATTCCAACTACTTTAGTGGTACAGGGCTTCCCAGGTGGCTCAGTGGTAAAGGAACCACCTGCCAATGCAGGAGGCATGGGTTCGATCCCTGATCTGGGAAGATTCTCTGAATAAGGAAATGGCAACCCACTGTAATATTCTTGCCTGAGAACCCCATGGATAGGGGAGCCTCAAGGGCTATAGTCCATGGGGGTGGCAAAATGTCAGACACAATTTAGCCACTGAACAACAACATTTGTACCAAATATGTTTCCTGTGATTGGCCCACTCTCTTTATAGCCTGGGTGATTTATCTTATAGAAATGGGGATAAACTCTAACCAGAAAACCATGACAAGCCACTAGTCCAACCCTACCCACAGGGAGGAACCTCCACAATAAAGAGGAATCACAAACTTCCAGCATACAGAAAGGCCACCCCAAAAACAACAATCTAAACAAGATGAAAAGGCAGAGAAATATTCTCAGATAAAGAAACATGATAAATGCCCAACAAACCAAAGAAAAGAGGAGGAGATAGGGAATCTACCTGAAAAAGAATTCAGAATTATGATAGTAAAAATGATCCAAAATCATGAAAACAAAATGGAGTTACAGATAGTCTAGAGACAAGGATTGAGAAGATGAAAGAAATGTTTAACAAGGACCTAGAAGAAATAAAAAAGAGTCAATCAATAATTAATAATGCAGTAACTGAGATGAAAAACACTCTAGAGGGTACCAACAGTAGAATAACTGAGGCAAAAGATAGGATAAGTGAGGTGGAAGACGGAATGGTGGAAATAAATGAAGCAGAGAGGAAAAAAGAAAAAAAGAATTAAAGGAAATGAGGACAACCTCAGAGACCTCTGGGACAATGTTAAACACACCAACATTTGAATCATAGGAGTCCCAGAAGAAGACAAAAAGATGAGGAGAGGGTGTGGAGAAAAGAGAGCCCTCTTACACTGTTGGTAGGAATGCAAATCTGTACAGCTACTATGGGAAGGATTGGGGGCAGGAGGAGAAGGGGACAACAGAGGATGAGATGGCTGGATGGCATCACCAGCTCGATGGACATGGATTTGGGTAGGCTCCGGCAGTTGGTGATGGACAGGGAGGCCTGGCGTGCTGCGATTCATGGGGTCGCAAAGAGTCAGACATGACTGAACAACTGAACTAAACTGAACTTATGGAGAACAGTGTGGAGATTCCTTAAAAAACTGGAAATAGAACAGCCATATGACCCAACAATCCCACTGCCGGGCATACACACCGAGGAAACTAGAATTCAAAGAGATTCGTGTACCCCAGTGTTCACTGCAGCACTGTTTACAATAGCCAGGTCATGGAAGCAACCTAGATGTCCATCAGGAGACAAATGGATAAGAAAGCTGTGGTGCATGTACACAATGGAATATTACTCAGCTTACAAAGAATGCATTTGAATCAGTTCTAATGAGGTGGATGAAATTGGAGCCTATTATACAGAGCAAAGTAAGTCAGAAAGAAAAATACCAATACAGTATATTAATGCATATATATGGAATTTAGGAAGATGGTAACGACCCTATATGCGAGACAGCAAAAGAGACACAAATGTAAAGAACAGACTTTTGGACTCTGTGGAAGAAGGCAAGGGTGGGATGATTTGAGAAAATAGCACTGATACATGTATATTACCATATGTGAAAGAGATTGCGAGTCCAGGTTCGATGCATGAGACAGGGTGCTCAGGGCTAGTGCACTGGGATGGGATAGGGAGGGAGGTGGGAGGGGGATTCAGGATGCGGAACACATGTACACCCATGGCTAATTCATATTAATGTATGGCAGAAATCACTATAATATTGTAAAGTAATTAGCCTCCAATTAAAATAAATAAATACATTAAAAAAAAAAGAAATGGGAGTACTTCAAAGATTTCATCTGGGTTTAGGCCAAGTATGTTTCCAAAGTCAATAAAAGTTCCAAAGTCAACCAAATAGTGTTCATTCTACAAACACTTTTAGGGTTTAGAATAATGCAGTGAGAACACTGAATTAGGAATCAGAACACCTGGCATGAATCCTCACCCTACAGCTTTGCAGCTGTTAGATGGAAAGCAGGCACTTCCCCTCTTTGAGCTTGTCTCCTGGGGTCTTAGCAAAGGATTGTCCTAGATGGTGTAGACACCTCATCCACTGCAGCACATCTGTGAATTGTGTTCCCTCTAAGGCTTTGAGGGAGAGAAGCTGGTGACAATCCAGAGAGATGGGGGGCTGGCCCTAAAGTTTTGTTGCACTTTACATTTATACTCATATCTCTTACCTCCTTCTCTCTCCCTGCTGCCACTCATGGGCTTAGAAGTATGCCAACAATAGGCATGAGGATGAATCAGTGGTCATGGAGATCATTTCCCCTCTGCTGTTATCATCTGCTTCCTCTCGGAGCATTTTCACCAGGATATATGTTGAGGAACGATTGATATTTATAAGTCACCTTCTTGCATGCTTTTATCATGAAGGATCAGAGGAAGCTTTGGGAGTGGATGAGATGGAGGATGGGAAAGTGAGAGGATGGTTGAGTGTTTGGAGGATGTGAATAGAGGTGAATGCATCTGTTGATTTTATATCTTCTTGTTCCCTCTTTACGAGGCTGCTCTTGGAGTTAAATCTATCTAACAAATGAATATTCCAGGAGACCTATATGCACTACACATGGAAAAGTGACAAGGGAAGAAAAAATTAAAGCAGCACGGTGTGGATTTTTTTTTAATGAAAATTATAACTGGAGCACTCAGCAGTGCTTTGATAGTGCTTTGGATCAGACTGTGACCATGGACCAGACAGACGTGACAGAGCCAGGATTAGGGTGAGGCAAGTGAGGCATTCACCTTGAACACAGGAATGTAAGGGTAGAGAGGGCAAAAAACTTAGTAATCAAGATAAATAATAGTGTACTGTAGTATTTAAAAAAATTAAAATTAATGCAAAAACCCCACAATGAACAAATAGCAAAATTTTTAAAAAGTACAAGGTGTTGTTGTTATATCATACCCTTGCATTTTTTTGTGCAGTGAAAGAGTGGTTTTCAAATAGCCTGGAGTTCCCAGGCCCTTGAAACCAACATCCCCTCAGGGCATGTTGATGAGGGTAATAAATAGTGTGAGGGCAGACAGATTGGGTAACTCGGACTTTTAAATAGAGTCATGTGTCTTGATTGTAAGGTAGGGCTTTTACTAGCATTTTCCAGTTGATTAAAAGACAGGTGAATGTTCTTATAAATGTACATAGGAGCACATATTGTTCTTTTTCCTCGGATTCTAATCAGGCCTAGCTAGCACTCCAGATTTAGAATGTGAAGTTGATGGTTTTTATCAGGGCAGAGCTGAGATTTTTCTAAGGAAATTAGGATAGTGATTAAGTGAAAAGAGGAAAGTGGAAGAGTATAATAGGATGAGAAAGGAGAGCTTTTTCATCTTATCCTGCTGCAGCCTCCAAACCCCTCTGCTTTGCCTCCAGTTTCACTTTTGATGATGACAGTTTAGCGACAAGTGATGTCTTGAGTGGAGAACTGAGTTCTAAGCCTGGCTGGGCCACTAATGAGATTGCCATCCTCACACTTCCTTTCGTTCTTTCGGTAAAGTGAGGGGCTGGGCTCAGTGACTGCTTATCTCAGTGCAGCCCTGACAGTCCACCTTCCTGCATGTACTGCTTTCTGTATTAATCTTGGACTCCAACTTTGATCAAGTGAATGTTTCTGTTAATAAGCATTTCATAATACTTTGTTTCCTAAAAAAGGATTGCTGGGTTTTCTGGACGAAAGTTAAACTTCTGATATGATAAATCCTCACTCCCTGTTGCCTCTGAAGACATTGTCCCCTGCCTTATGTCCTTCTTCCATCTCTGCTATCTTCATAACATGCTCAGGTTTCTCCTACATGGGGAACAAAAGTGACTTTCACTCTTCCCCTATATTACCATTCTAACCTTCACTACCAAGCAGTTTTTGTCCAGTCATTTCTGTCTCCACTTGTCTTTTCTGTCTCCACATGGCTCTCTCGTCAGCACCTAGGACAGTAACTAAGACATACTTGGACTGGCTAAGTAGTTAGGTAATGAAGTGCTTGCCCACATGAAATCAGGTGTCTCCCCAATCACTGTATGGAAATGAGCTCTCTCAGGGTCCTGACTCTTGCAGTTTTTGACAGTGGTCACTATCCTTCCCTTCACTGCCGTCCTTGACATCTGTCTATCATGGGTCTCTATCTTCCTGACAGTGATTGTGCCTAAATTGAGCATGACCTTCTCTTCCTCCATCTTAGTCTTTTAAGTGGAGGGTACTGCTCAAGGCTTAGTTTTAGTTTTGTTCTTTTTTCTACAGAAATCTCTTATACCACCAGCTTCTAGGGTTACCTAATCAGGGGAGACTGTCAGATATGAATCCCATTTATAACTCAGTGACCTCTTACCCCATGTGTTCAATCATTTGGAAGTCATACTTTGCAGGCTTAGTATGACATTCCCCACCCCCCCGCCATAATGGACTTTCCTGATAAGTTCTCTGTAGTTTGTGTCATATGTTCAGCCTCACATGCTCAAAAACTTACTCTCTTTGACTCTTTCCTCTCCTCTGCTACCTAGAGCTAATAAAAGATCAAGTTCTTTTCCTCATACTTATATTTTTCCTTTATTCAGAAATGCTCTCATGCTTAACAGATTGAAAGGTGTCCCCATGCACGCCAGTCACCACCAGCTTTATCTTCCTGAACCCAGGGTTAAATATGTCACAGTTCTGCCAAAGAAAATATAAAACAGAGGATCAAGTATTCTCTTGATTCCCTCCCTCCTAGCTGCAGAATAACAAATATATGTTAATTCACTAAATTGAGTATTCAACCCCTTTTCTTTAAAAACTTTTGTAACTGTTTTTTTAGGAAACATTTTTATATAATAAAGCACCTAGATAGTTATATAATTTGATACATTTTGAGAAATATATATTTGTCAGACACACCAATCACGATATAAACCATTCTTATAATCCCAGAAATTTCCCTCTTCCAGTCACTCTCCGGCCCCTCATCAGCAGCTACTGTGTGATTTCTGTCATATTGATTACTTTTGCCTGTTTCTGAACATTATATAAATGTAATAACTCAATATGTACTCTTTTGTGTCTGGATTCTTCCATTCAAATTGTTTTTTAGATTCACACATATTGTTGTATATATTAGTAGTTCAATCTTTTTCATTGCCAAATAGTATTTTGTTGTACTAATATTCCAGTTTGTTTATCTGTTTTCTGGTGGTATTTGGATTGGTCCCAATTTGAGACTAGTATAAATAAAAACCATATAAACAGTCTTATACAGTGTTTCTTGTAAACATATGATTTATTTCACTTGGGTAAATTACCAGGAGTGAAATTGCTCCTTCTATCTCTCTGTCTTGGTCTCCATCTTTTTAGGTTTGCCCTCCCTCTCTTTTATACACTCACACAAATACACACACACACACACACACACACATAGAGATGTCTTCACTCATCCCTAATCTCCTCAAGTAAATTATAATCTCTTTGAGGACAAGAAAATGTCTTATTTTTCTTTGGACTCAATGCTTAGCAGAATTTCTTAAACATAATAGATACCTGGGAAATATTTGATTGAACAGCTCAACTACAGGAAGAAGTCACACAGCCATTCCATTTTATGCTGAGTCCTTCAGCCCCAAGGACTAAAGTATCTTGGTGAGCACCTTCTCCCTCTATGCATGCCCCCACATTGTAGACTCATTTCACACTGCCTTCTTAACATACTTGGAGATTATCACTGCTTTTCATTTCCAGCGTGAATGAAAAATTCAGAGGGTGGTGACCAAGACTATTGAGGCTACTGCCTGGGTTTGAATCTAGGCTTCAGAGCTGACGTTGAATGATAACATTTTTCCAGCTATTTAAATTTCCCGGGCTTTAGGTTTACTCTTTTGTGGCTGGGGATTACAGTACTACTTCATGTGCTTGTTGTGAGCATTACATCATCTTCACTACTTTTTTTGGTGCTTTCCATTACCGAGGCACTGTGTTTACAAATGCTAACTCAATCCTCACAACAGCCCTATTGTGAAACTGCTACCTCCATTTTATATGGGGAAACTGAGTCACAGAAAGGTTAAATAATATGTTGAATATCCTACTGCCATTTTATGGTGGGGCCTAAATTCAAAATCAGGCAGTCTTAGTCAAGAATGTATATATGTAACCCCTATAATAAACTGCTTTCCACAAATGATATACTTAGAATGCTGTGCCCCGTGCCCAGTACATGTCCAATTTTAGTAAACATTACCTGCTGTCACCATCATCTTTATCATCATCACCACCATACATAGTTTTCATTAAAAAAAAAACCAAGCATTTATAGATACTAGTGGCTTTGTCTTTCATTAGATGATATACGTTTGAATTGGTCCTATGAGGGATTCTTTGTTATGTCAAATTTTGAGTTCAAGTTCTTTATGTATATCAAAATGTAACTCATATTTACTTGGAGTGATGATGATGGTGGTGCTTCCTGTCATTTAACAAACATCTGCTTGGATGTGATTAGACACTAGATACCAGTGAGCTGGATTATTTCTTTGGAAAAGCTTTAAGTATCTATTAGCATTGGGCTGCCTCAATTCTGACGGTAGTGTCTCTCAAAACTCTGAAAACACATTTCAAGGACTTTCTGTTATAAGAGTTAATAGAAATAGGAAAATTGATTGGTGCAACAGTGGGAGTGATCAGAAGCTTCTGGAGAATGGTTGTCATATCACTGCCACTGGTATGTTCACTTAGCTGTTTATGCCACTCACCCACTGACGTGCTCATCTTCTCAGATTGCCTGTCCCTAACCAGCCTCATTCTCTTGCTACTTCTATTTCAGAATGTAACCCCTACATCACATGGAGAAGGACTAGATTTCTTGTAGTAAACCAAGGTCCAGATGACCATTGGGAGTAAAACTGTGGACACTTTCTCTCATCATGAGTCATCCTTAGTGACTTGTGTGTAACTCATTCTGGCTCTAGAAGTTTTGACTTCCTCTCTCATCTTTGCTCTCTGTTCTACAACCCCTAGTTTTACGAACAAAATCATACAGTTAAACCATAGCTTCACACCTTTTTGGGCAATGACTGCTTTGCTTCTGCTCAGTGCTGTGCTTTTTCCTCTTTGTAACATCTTTGGTTAACTTCACACCAAGCCATTCCAATTTAGGGCTGTGTCTCCCGTAGCAGAGTTTCATTTTTATTTTCTGACTTCTAAATAATAAGATAATTTACATTCATCTCATTGCATCTACTCTGGGTGGAATAAAAAATTACTGTCTAGAGAAAATATGATTTAAACATATGGAAAATGACTAAAGATGTTATTAAATTATTTTCTCCCTATCTTAATTTCCAGTGAGTTCTTCATGCCTGGGCTGGTCGACACACACATCCATGCCCCTCAGTACTCTTTTGCCGGGAGTAATTTGGACCTCCCACTTTTGGAATGGTTGACCAAGTACACATTTCCTGCAGAACACAAATTCCAGAGCATTGACTTTGCTGAAGAAGTATATACCAGAGTTGTTGTAAGTATCCTGCATATGAGTACTGGTGTATTTATATTCAGTCACTATAGAAACATCCATTTCTTGGGGGGCAGATTTAAGTTATTAAAAACAGTCAGCTAAGACTATCATGGACTATAGAGATGTTTTTAGTTTTTTCACAGCTCAGTGAGTTTTTGACCACTTCACCTACACAGCTAATCACTAGCCAAGGAAAACCTGAATCTAAATCCTCAAATCCCCTGGGTTCTCATTACTCTCTATTTTTTTTTTTTTTTTTACTAAATTTGGGTTAATGCATATGTTTATTCCCTTACTCCTGCCAACCCACAGTGCTGTTCTGGGTACCATATGGAATAGCTGTGTAACCTTTGGAAAGTTCTGTGACTCACTTTCCCCATCTGTAAAAAAAAAAAAAAAAAAAGATAATGACATAATGACAGTACCTACTTCTTAGGATTGTTATGATAATTAAGCAAGTCTATACTTGTTAAGCTCTTAAAATAGTGCCTGACATATGTATTTGTTTTAAGAAATATCCAAGGAAATCTAAAGTTAAAATTAGTTAGAAGGCTATCACGTTATTTTGGTAGCTTTGAAAGGTAGGAAACTAGGATGGTCCCCTTGTTGCAGGGCACGTGGGAATGTGGTGAATATTAGCCCACTAGAGGGAACTATGGAGCTGGTTTGGTCTGAGGACAGCGGCTGTGGTGTGTGCCAGCTATGGGCTGGCTGAAAAGCTTGTTTGTGTTTTTCCATAACATCTTACAGAAAAACATGAACAACTTTTGTGGCCAACCCAGTTGATACTAAAGGCCCTGAAATACCCTTCCTTTCACTCTCTGAGGCAAACCAGCTCCCTTTATCTACTCCAACCCTATGCCCAATTGATTCAGCAGTCAGAGATAACTAATGCATTTGAGAATTAAAGCTGCAAATATCTTATCTAACCACTAACTCTTGTCATGTACAACACTTAGTCTGAACATTCCTGCATTTTTGTTAGACCCATTGATGGGTTTTCTCTTAAAGTAATGCTGTGATGGTGATAATATAATAAGTCTTATACAGTGACCTAGCCTTCCTGCCAGTTTCCCACATCTTGCAGCATCCAAGCCTTGCACAGTAAAAGCAAGTGTTGTCATATTTGCCTTGCTTAGTTATAAATTCAGTGTAATTGTGGATTTTACATATTTAGCATGGATCCACATGACACCAGGAAAACTGAGAAGGACTAAAGCTGTGTAGGAAGTAGCTAGTGCATTGTGTTAATGAATCGTTTTAACCACACCAAATCTTTTTATTCTCAAAATTTATTTTTACCTTGCATTGTTCTAAAAAGGGTTAGAGATATATCTTAAAATTGCATTGTGTACAAGAGAAGAAAATGAGTCATGAAACCACAGCAAAGGAAAAAAATATATACAAGCAAAGGAAAAAATATATACAGCAAAGGAAAATATATATACAAGAAAATGTGTACTATGGGGGTCCATGCATTTGTTAGACTCTGTCACAAATTTGGCTTTAACTGAACCAGAGAGGGAAATCAAAATATTTGCTGTCAGTGAGTACAAAATAGGAGAAATAGGTGTTACTCTCAACAAGTATTTTCAGTGTACACATCCTCTGTTTCTGATTGTGAGCCAGGCCCATAGACTTTAAGAGTTGGATGAGCTGAGAGTATAATGGACACCTGCCTAAGAAAGTTAAGATTTGCTAATTAGAATCTGTCCCTTAGGCTGAAGCTGGCCTGTGGCATTGCAAACCAGGGTGCTGAGGCTGTACCTGTGAACCAAAACATCTTTTGTTTTGTTTTTTTCATTGTCTCCCTCAGAAAACAGCTCTGGATCTACAGATAGGCAATCAAGACCCCAGAGTTTTGCACAGTGATAATTTAATCTGAAAATACTTTAAAGTATATGTTAGCAAACATCTCTCAAGATTGTTAAGAAAAAAATTCCAGTAAGTCAGTCCTGGAATATCTCCCTTTAAACATTGCAAACTGGGTGAGAGATTGAAATTTCAAATTGGATTTTGGACTGGAATGAATTAGAAAAACTGGAAAGTTCAGGAATTGGTATATTATATAGATTAATATGAGTCAAAGGACTGGAGAATGAGATTCTTTGTAAATAAGAATCTCTAAGACAAACTGGTTGCAAATATTCTCCTGGATAATAGAATGAATATGTTACTCAATGGGGTTATTGGAAATTCAGCAGATGAATTGTTAATTCTGAAGAGGTATCAAATCATTAAAGTACAAGGTAAAAAGACAAGAGATTAGGGCCACTCTATTCCCCTATTTTAGCTTATGGAAATTATTTAATCTGATAAGGGGCTTGTTGATAGTGGCTTTGAAGCTCATGGTCATATTAACTTTTTTTTTTTTTAATTAGGGATTTCCCTTGTGACCCAGTGGCTAAGACTCCAAGCCACCAATGCAGGGGGCCCAGGTTTGATTCCTGGTCAGGGAACAAGATCCCACATACCCAACTAAGAGTTTGAATGATGTAACTAAAACCCAGCACAGCCAATTAAATAAATATATACATAAATAAATATTTTAAAAAATAAATTTATTAAAAAAATTTTTTAATACCAAAACCATTTTGTATTGGGGTATAGCTGATTAGCATTGTTGTGGTAGTTTCAGGTGAACAGCGAAGGAACTCAGTCATACATATACATGTATCAATTCTCCACCAAACATCACTCCCATCCAGCCTGGCACATAACACTGAGCAGAGTTGCACATCCTATATAAGAGTTGCACGTCCTAGGTCCTTTCTGGCTATCCATTTTAAATATAGCAGTGTGCACATGACCTTTCCAAATTCCTTAACTCTCCCCTCCCTCCCTGGCAACCGTAAGTTCGTTTTCTAAGTTGGTCGAGTCTATCTTGCAAGAAAAATCATTTGTATCATTTCGTTTTTGATTCCACTTAGAAGGGATGTCATATGCTATTTCTCCTTCTCTGTCTGACTTACTTCACTCAGTATGACACTCTCTAGGTCATCCATGTTGCTGAAAATGGCATTATTTCTTTTTTTAATGGCTGAGTAATATTCCATTGTATATATGTGCCACGTCTTCTTTATCGTTCCTCTGTTGATAGACATCTAAGTTGCTTCCATGTCTTGCTATTGTAGACAGTGCTGCAATGAACACTGCAATGCATAGATCTTTTCAGGCCATGTTTTTCTCTGGCTATATGCCCAGGAGTGGGATTGCAGGGTTATATGGTAGCTCTATTTTTAGTTTTTTAAGGAACCTCCATACTGTTCTCCATAGTGGCTGAACCAATTTACATTCCCACCAACAGTGTAGAAGGGTTCCCTTCTCTCCACATCATCTCCAGCATTTGGTCATATTAAGTTTGCAATCTATTCTGAGCTCAAAAGGCTTGGTCTCAAGAACTGACAATTCTTATCAAGGATTAAAAGCTGGGGAAAGGTTGGGCAACACAGCCACAATTTTGATGTTATTCCTGCTAGATTTCTTTATAAATGGGAAAAACATAAAATTGATCATTAATGGAAGAGCCCTCTCAAAAGCTTATGAGAAACCAGGGGGAACAGGGGCCTGGGACACCCAAACATAGAATATGTGAAAAAAAACATTAGCTGCATTTTAAATGGCTTATCCAGTAAGATTTTAAAACTGGATTCGTTCCTTGCTTTTTAAATTACATACAGAAGGCACCCACAATTGGCTGAACTTAGTGGGTACCGATATGAATAGCTTTGTGGGTTCCTCCTTCTATTCTTCCTTGCCTCTCTTCCTCCCCCTACCTTTCCCCCCCACCTTCCTCTGTGGGCTCTCTTTGTCCTGTCCCTTAAATGTAATTTGAGCCAATTCTTGAACTTTCTAGTCTCTCTAGTTTGTTCCAGTCTGGTTTGAAACTGCAGTTTCTCATCTAGAAGCCTTTCTATTTGAGACTCTTTATCCCCCCTGACTCAGAAAGGACTTGATCTTGGTCTCTGGTAGTATTACTTCCACTGTCATCATAGCTAATTAACTGAAATTTTCCATTTGATCTCTTCTTCAAACCTGTTTTAGAAAGGTGTTTAAAGTGTTGAGAATTTAGAAAATGTCAGATTACACTTCTGTTTTGAGTTTCATTTTATTCTGGTTAGTAAATGTAACTTGTGGGGTTATTTTTCTTGGTAATTGGATGGATGGATGGTTTAGTCCCTAAGTCATATCCGACTCTTGCAACCCCATGGACTGTAGCCTGCCAGGCTCCTCTGTCCATGGGATTCTCCAGGCAAGAATATTGGAGTGGGTTGCCATTTCCTTCTCCCTTCTTAGTTCACTGTTATTTTATGACCTAACAAAAGGTCAACTTTTGATTATTCTGTACACTTTTAAAAAGATTGTTTTTTGTCTGTCAAAATGACTTTTGAAAAAATATCTATTAGGTTAGGTTGTTCTAAGTGTTACAAGTCTTCTATCATTTTCCTCTATAGTCTCCCATTTAATGGGATAAGAAACTTAGTCTTCTTCAAGATAGAACCTCCTTCACAATGTCTTGTGTTATATCATGTGAGATTTTAGTTCCAATTTTTTTTCACCATCTAAATTTAAAAATGTTTTAAATTTGGATCCCCAGTCTTTCTTTTGGATGCATTTTCTTAGAATATAGATGATGATAATCTTTTCCAGTAAAGTGGGTGATAATCCAAACCCTTGAATTACCAAAAATTTGTTATGACTCTTGAATGATGCACTTTAGCTCTAGAGAGAATTCTTGATTTGCTCACCAGCATCCAATGTACCAATGTAAATCTGATTTTCTTTCCTTTCTAGTTAATTTGCTGTTCTACAGGATTTTCTTCATCCTTGATGTTCTGATAGATCTGTTTCCTTTTTTTCAGCTCATTTTCTTTAATATAGTATCATTTCCATTTTGGGAAATAAATCTTTCTCATGCACATGTGCTCATTCAATTTCTCTGCCTCTTATCCACACCCCCCACCCCCACCCCCACCATTTCTCTTGCTCTTAGTGTATTTTCCCTTCCAATGTGCTCTTTCTTTGGGTAACTCTTCTTAGAAAAACAGTGACATTTCTGCATATACTTTTATGCTACATTCTTAGAGAATGCCAGTAGCCCAACTTTGCAAGTCATTAATTCACTGTTGCTGCTCAGTAGCCTGTTTCTCTTTCAAGGATACTTTGTCCTATTATATACATGTAACAATGCTAATTTTAGATCATTTTATGCCTCTGATTATTTTAGTTTGGTCTGCTTCCTCATGTGTTCATTCAACAATATTCACTAAGCCCTGGCTTCCTTGGTGGCTCAGATGGTAAAGTGTCTGCCTGCAATGCGGGAGACCTGGGTTCGGTCCCTGGGTCAGGAAGATCCCTTGGAGAAGGAAATGGCAACCCACTCTAGTACTCTTGCCTGGAAAATCCCATGGACGGAGGAGCCTGGTAGGCTACAGTCCATGGGGTCGCAAAGAATCGGACACAACTGAGTGACTTCATTTCACTTCACACTAGGATGCAAGCATTTTCCTAGTAGATGGGGATTGAATTCAATGCCTCTGTCAAGGTGTTGACTTTCTCTTCAGTGTATGATTCTGGCAGAAAGCTAGTGCATCCTTTTCTGTAGCCAACAGTTTCTAAACATCCTTTACTCACAATCAGACATTTTATTTCATGTGCAAAGTGTCTTAAAATGTGAAAAAACTGACATAAAAATCCAGTTTTCCTAATTCTCTTGACCTCCAAGATGAACTGACATCACTGATCTCTAACAACTGGCTGAAGCTGAGTAGAGGCTGCTAGGATAGGGTGTGTTCTTTCCTATTATCTTAAGCCCAAATTATTTTCTTCCTGCAGGCATTTACATTTCTAACCCAGTCCAATTCTAGTCAAAAGAGTCCCCTTATTTCATAAATGAGGAAACTGATGTTGAGAATGTAAAGCAGTTTTCTCAAGGTCACACAGGTCATAATATGCAAGAAGCAAGAACTCCATGAAGTTTTTCTCTGCACTTTAAAAAGCTTCTTATATAATTTAGAAAGATGGTAACAATAACCCTGTATGCAAGACAGCAAAAGAGACGCAGATGTATAGAACAGTCTTTTGAACTCTATGGGAGAGGGCAAGGGTGGGATGATATGGGAGAACGGCATTGAAACATGTAAATTATCATTTGTGAAAACAATCGCCAGCTCAGGTTTGATGCTTGATACAGGGTGCTCAGGGCTGGTGCACTGGGATGACCCAGAGGGATGGAGTCGGGAGGGAGGTGGGAGGGGGGTTCTAGAAGGGGAACTCATGTCAGAGTAATGTCAACGTATGGCAAAACCAACACGATAATGTAAAGAAAAATAAATAAATAAATAAAATTAAAAAAAATAAAAAGCTTCTGCTGTGTGTGGGGGTTGGGGGGGGGGTAGATGGGCTATCTCTGTACCTTCCTCCCAATTTGCTGTGAACCTAAAACTGCTCTAAAACATGTTTTAAAATTTAAAAACTAGAAGAGGGAAAAAAAAAAGCTTCTGCTTAAGGCAGACCATACTCAGGTAAATCAGTTCTTTTCCAAGTGTCCAGACAAATCAGGCAATATCAGTTGTGATTTGTTTCTCACAATCTTCCCACTCTTCTGTTTCATTCTGGATGAGATTGTCTCTCATACTATTGTAATCAGGGGATTCCCTTTGCTTCTCCTCTGTGTTTAATTCCCATTTTCTCGACCTGGGAATTCTTTTTCTTTTCATCACTCTCACATTTTGTTAAAAGCACATCTTCTAGAAAATTCCTAAGCTTCTAAAGCGGAAAAACATTCAAGACTTTGTATCTAATCATATCTCTATTTGACTTTCACACTTGACTGACAATTTACCAGGGTATAAAATTCTACATTTAAAATGATTTCCCTCCTTAAATCAACTATGCTTCAGTAAATAAATAAAAAAATAAATAAAACAACTTTCCTCCAGAATTTTGAAGGCATTTGTTATGCTTTCAGCATCACTGGCGATAACGCTAGTGCCACTGTGATTCCCATCATTTGTCTGTGATGATTTTCCTTCTGTGGAAGCTTTAGTATCTTCTCTTTATTTGTAGACTTAATAGCTTACAGTTATATGCCTTACTTGGTTTCTGTTTTTCATTCACTGAACTGAGCATTCTATGAGGAATTTAAGTTTGGAGACTAATATTTCTCAGACAATTTCACCTCCTCCATTTCTTTTTTTTTTTAAAGAAAATTTTTTTCTTCAGAACTCTTATTCTAAATGTTGGATTTCCTAGACTGAGCATATTTTTCTTATCTTTTCATCCTTGACTTTCAGCTTTCTTTCCTGAAAAATCCTCTCCTAATTTAACCTTCTGTTGATTTCCATATTTCATTTTTTAGTAGTTTTACTTTTGGAGAGTTCTGTTTTCTGATTTCCACAGCACTCTGTCTCTTGTGTGTGTGTGTGTGTGTGTGTGGATACAATACCTTCTTTTATTTCTTTGAGATTGCTAATCGAATTTTTTTTTAAATCAAGCTTCCTCCTGATGCTACAGATTGGCTGTTTCCTCCAATATTTCTTTCCAGATTCTTTCTTCCTTTCTCTCTCCCCCTTTTTTATGGTAGCTTTCTACCAGTGTCCATTGAACCTTAAATGTACAGTAATATTTGAGTGTGATGCTCTAAGATGTTCATCGAAAAAGGTGAGGTCACACTGGTTGCCTGGTAAGCTTCATTATAGGATGAACAGCAAAGGCAGTGAATAGCCATTTTAATTGTGGATCCTAAATGTCATTGTGAGGACATCTTTCTTCTAGAGCCATTTATCTTCTCTAGAAAGAAGTCCTTCAGTCCTACCAGAACTGGTGGAAGTAGTGCATGTGACATTCTGGGGAAGATGACCATGGGTCCCAGAGCCAGCCACCTATCTACTTAAGCCTCTTCTTTTCAGCCTTGTCTTTTTGGGCTTGTCTTCTCTAAATACTATCCAATTTCTGCAAAGAGTAAATCTCTTTTGCCAGGAATGGATGATTTCAACAGGAAAGAGTCCTGCCAAGGTTTAATCATCTGTATGCATACTTTCAGCCAATTCCCTGTTAACAACCACATGCTTCTTTTTCCAAGTTGCCCCCAGGTTTTTATTCATGTTTTTTCTTCTGTGAAGATGTTGAAAAATTTCCCCTGCTGATGTCTCCTCTCTTCTTATTGGTTAATAAATGTTACACTCCATTACATTATTTTAGTGGAGATTTCCTGAGGAAGAGAGATAGATACATGTGATCAATCTGCCAGTTTGAACTAAATAGCTGGCTGAATAATTTTATCCTGTGATTTCTAGAAAAAAAATCGTATTTACTCCTTCCCAATAAAGTTTGCATATCCATAAACAATCCTAAAAAGTCAGGAATTAGTATCACATTTTATAAATTCTGCAACACAGAACCTTGTGAATCTAGGAAATCAAAAGTTCTAACATTTTTGAAATATAAATACTTTTGCCATTTACCTTAATTACATTTCATGTCGAGATGGCATTCCTTTAAGTAAAAACATCTTAAAATTGAAAACCAAAATTTCATCTTCATGTGTATATGCCATGTGACTTTTCTGGGCACAGGCAATTCATGGTTTTTGTGATTTATTTTTAGAGGAGAACACTAAAGAATGGAACAACCACAGCTTGTTACTTTGGAACAATTCACACTGACTCATCACTGCTTCTTGCGGAAATTACAGGTGAGGAGATAAAAAGATGATTTACGGGCACATGAAGCAGATAGGAGGACCCTGTTGGCAGGGACTTATACTTGTGAGCAGTCCTGCTTTTTAATTGCTAGAATTTGAGCATTGCATGTCTTGCAAGTGATTAGGTATTAGTGTATTACTGTGGCCCTTGAACTTTTTCTGTTGTTTAAATAATTTGATTATTTATTTTTTGATTTTGGTTGTAGGATGATGTAAATAGGTCTCTATTAATTTAGGGCTTTTGGGAGCAGATTTGCTAATTCTAGCAATGACCACAGTTTATTATAATCAACAGATAGTTCTTGGCTGTTGGCTAGACTCAGGGCACTGTGCTAGATGCTGGAAACACAGTAAAATGGAAAACAGTCTCTGCCCTTGAGGAACCAGATAGGATTAACTGATTAATAGGTACACATATTGATTAATGGTCTTCCTTCATGGCTTAGTGGTAAAGAACTGGCCTGCCAGTGCAGGAGACGTGGATTCGATCCCTGAGTCAGGAAGATCCCCTGGAGAAGGAAATGGCAACCCACTCCAGTCATCCTGCCTGGGAAATCCCACAGACAGAAGTCTGGTGGGCTACAGGCAACGGGGTTGTAAAAGAGTCAGACACAACCTAGCGACTAAACAACAACATAGATCGATAACTTCAGTAACAGCTGTAGTGTTCCTACTAGATGCCTGGTATCATGCAAAGCATTCTACATGGATTAGATCAGTTTAGCTGTAAATAGTCTTCTGGGACAGTTATTCATGTCCCTGTGTTACAGATGGATAAGCTGACCCTCAGAGAAGTTATGCAATATGCCCAAGTCACACAGCCAGTCAGCAGAGGTGAGACTGAATTTAGACAATTCCAAAACTTGTACCCAGCACATTGCCTACACCTAGCAGGTGCTCAGTAAGTACTACTGACTGATGTGCTGACACTACTGTTTTGTAGGCCAAGGTAGTGTTATGCGGAAGACCTCAAGTGTGACACTGAAAGTAAACATTGTGAATTTTGGAGGAGACAGAATGAAGCCAGAATTGGATCATCTGGAAAGATTTCATTGAAGGGACCTTTAAACTGGACTTTCAAGGGAGATAAGGAGAGAGGAAAATGCCTTTAAGACAGGAGAAGTGACATGGGGGTATGAGTATGGGGTCAGGAATGTCCATGGTGGATACAGGAAGCAGGGGACAGAGGAGTTGAACTAAAGGGAAGGATTCATTGCATGGTGGGATGGAAGAAGTTGGGCAGAGGGGATGATTCAGACTGTGGAGTGATTCAGATATGCATCAAAGACTCAAGAAAGGTTTTGAATCAGATAAGGTATGTGATGAAGGTGGTGATTTAAGGAAGCATAATCTAATGGCTAGGTATTACAATGAATTACAAGGGAAAGAGTTAGATGTAGAAAGATTTCTGAAAGACTCTTATGACAGAGGTAGAGATGTTAAAATAATGAACACTGCCTCACATAGCATCAACTTTCTAACTGAAATAGAATTCCTCTAGCACCTCTGATACTCATCAGGTTCTTCAGTGCTGAGAACTTCTAGTAGGATTAAGCACAATTCCCCACAGGTAACAATATTGGCAATGGAAACAGTGAGAAACTTTATTTTCTTGGGCTCCAAAATCACTGCAGATGGTGACTGCAGCCATGAAATTAAAGGACACTTGATCCTTGGAAGAAAAGCTATGACAAACCTAGACAGCATATTAAAAAAGCAGAGACATTACTTTGCCAACAAAGGTCCACCTAGTCAAAGGTATGGTTTTTCTAGTAGTCATGTATGGATGTGAGAGTTGGACCATGAAGAAAGCTGAGTGCCAAAGAATTGATACTTTTGAACTGTGGTGTTGGAGAAGACTCTTGAAAGCCCCTTGGACCGCAAGGAGATCAAACCAGTCCATCCTAAAGGAAATCAGTCCTGAATATTCATTGAAAGGACTGATGCTGAAGCTGAAGTTCCAATACTTTGGCCCCTGATGCGAAGAACTGACTCATTAGAAGAGACCCTGACATTGGGGAAGATTGAAGGCAAGAGGAGAAGGGGATGACAGAGGATGAGATAGTTGGATGGCATCACTGACTCGATGGACATGAGTTTGAGCAAGTTCTGGGAGTGGTGATGGACAGGGAAGCCTGGCGTGCTGCAGTCCATGGGGTCGCAAAGAGTCGGACACAACTGAGTGACTGAACTGAACAATACTGGCACTGCTATAGTTAAGAATAGTGACAGTATCTTTTCTAAGCCCTATGTGCCAGACACTTTATATACATTATTGGGTATATTCCTCATATCCTTGCACATAGTTGAGGACATTGCATACATCTGAGTTTAGACCTTAAGCATATAATATCCTTTGTCCTGGGTGTAAACAGAGGAGTCAGGTGCCAATGGGAGAATCTTTACTACTTACAGAATTAACTGGCTTTTTAAAAATTGTTCCTAAATGGTATGATGATCTTTTATACTCTCACTTATGTTTTCATAATGATTTTAATTTAAAATGTTTTTAAAGGGCTCAGGAAGTACATTTTAGGAAAGAAACATGACTTGAAATTGTTTCTGTTTTTCTCACAGATAAATTTGGGCAGCGGGCATTTGTGGGCAAAGTTTGCATGGATTTGAATGACACTGTTCCAGAATACAAAGAAACCACTGAGGAATCAATCATAGAAACAGAGAGGTATGTTTGTCTTGATTTATTTTATGGATGGAGTTACAGATGGAGAGAAGAAACCCCTTTAACCCAGGAAGAATGTGCACATATGTCACTGACTGGGTTTGTGTAACTTTCATGAAATTGACCTGATCCTTAGGAAAATGTTGCGTGTCAATACTATTTTTGTATATCAAGTTATATTTTAAAGCCTCTGGATACTAACTATACTTTAGGAAGTGCAAGTCCCTTTTTAAAATGAAGGATTTTTTAAAAAGTGAATGATTTACTTACTTCATTATAGATCTGGGCTTCTCCTGTAGGTTAAACTTGTGTTGAGTGTCTAGCCTGCTCATTAAATTACTTTGGGTTATAGGTCATGCTATTGCTTGAGATCATGTGCTTTTGTTATATTCTTTTTATTTTACATGGGGATATGCTACTGATGCCATAGGTACTTTTTCTACATATATATATATATATATATATATATATATATATATATATATGTAACTTTATTTATTGGCTGTGACAGGTCTTCATTGCTGCACTTGGGCCCTCTGTAATTGTGGCAAGTGAGGGCTACTCTTCTTTGTAGTGTGTGGGCTTTTTATTCTGGTGGCCTCTCTAGTTTTAGAGCATGGGTTCTAGGGCACGCAGGCTTCAGTAGTTGTGGCTCCCATGCTCTAGAGCACAGGCTCAGTAGCTGTGGTGCACAGGCTTAGTTGCTTTGCAGCATGTGGGATCCTGCTCCCCAGATCAGGGATTGAACCTGTGCCTCCTGCATTGACAGGCAGACTCTCCACCACTGAGCCACCAGCGAAGCCCTTTTCCTACATTTCTTTAATGGATTTCTCATGGTACCTTGAGGATTTCACAAGGAACTGTGTTGTATGACACTTAACATCCAAGAAATATAGAAGAAAATTCTTTAGCTCTATACCTTCTCCAAGACCAAATGTATCCTGATGCAAAGTTCGAAAAGTCCAACTTCTCCATTCCCCAGGCCTCCACTTTAAGTGTGTCCTCTGAAAACAGTGGTTTAGAGGTTTCTGTGTGCCCACAGAGAGAAGGAAGCACACATTTTCCCCTTAGCATTGGGCCATATGCTCAACTTTTCTAGGAATCTGTGTTTGTGGGAATGTGC
This sequence comes from Antilocapra americana, assembly GCA_007570785.1. Lineage (NCBI taxonomy): Eukaryota > Metazoa > Chordata > Mammalia > Artiodactyla > Antilocapridae > Antilocapra > Antilocapra americana. The sequence goes on from ML661343.1 coordinate 13,161,297, forward strand.
GGTGTGCTAAGTTGCTTCAGTCGTGTCCGACTCTTTGCAACCCAATGGACTGTAGCCCTCTAGGCTCCTCTGTCCATGGGATTCTCCAGGCAAGAATACTGGAGTGGATTGCCATTCCCTTCTTCAGGGGATCCTCCCAAACTAGGGATCGAACCCAGGTCTCCTATATCTCCTGTGCTGACAGGCAGGTTCTTTACCACTAGTGCCACCTGGGAGGCCCTGTTTGTGGGAATAGTGAACCCTAATTCACATTTTATTCCTAAACTAAATAACATCAGAAGGCAGGAAGCTATAGTTCATAAATATTTCCAGCCAAGGCAGAAATAGTCATTTCATAGGCCATATAGCTATCATCATCCCCGCTGATATAATTGGTAAGATCACCACCCCTGTCACTACCTGTTTCACAACCATGTCTATCCTAGTCCTTCTGTTTTACTCCAACATCCATGCCCAGTAGGACCTGGCCTTTGAAAATAAATGATGCTATTGTGACTGTGTGGGCAAGCGGCTTCTACTTTAGGGAAACTGAAAGTACAGAGTCCATGGCTTCTAAACACCTCCAGTTACATAGGACCCCATGACCCTAATGTCCATGGAACATAAACATACAGTGATATTCCGTGAAACAGAGCTTAATCTATCTGAACACCTTGAGTGCTGTGGGAATAATTGTGAACAGCCCAACTGATGGTAGACGATAACATTTTATTTCCCTGTGATTTTGCACTCCATCTCTTGGACTACAAACGAGAGAACAAAGTAATTACTACTTGTTAATCCTTAATTAGTGGTAGTGAAACATATCCAGCATTAGAAATGTTTATATTGAAATTAGGACAGATGTTAAGGATCATGTTTTCATCTGTTTAAAAAATTTATTTGAAAAATGCCTAAATTTTCTAATGTTACATTTGTTGTTTTATTTCAGATTTGTGTCAGAAATGCTCCAGAGGAATGTAAGTAAACTTGTTCCTAGCTCACTTTTGGATTGCCTTTGTGTTGACTGTAGGATTTGTTGTTTTTGGTAGAGGTTAGTCTGTATGGTTAGCTTATTTCATGCATGCAAAAATATTTTCCTAAAACCTTCAATTGTTTTCATGAGGAATGCATCAACTCAGCTTAGTAAGGTCAGGCATTCTTTTACTTTTTCAGTGGTCTTCCTTCCCTCTCCTCTGAGACCTTCTAATTTCATAGGATGGGTCTGTGGGAAGTGGGAGAGGGCTTCATGGATGTAGACAGATTGGTGGCCACTAGACGTGGTGTGGTTTCTTAGCTATATCACCTTTGGCTCTGGCCTCTTGTACCCCCGATTGGGTCTGAAACACAGGTGGTGTCCAGGGCAGATGCCCCTGCCAGACTGCCTTGGTCCACAGATGTGTGGCATGTCACGTGGCCTGAAGGCCTCCGCCAGGCGCCCCCTTCACAGCGCCCTGGTGTTGTGAGCCTGTGGAGGCAGTGCCGTCTTCTGTCCCACCCCCTGCTTCCAGCAGGCTGGTCTCTGGCTCTACTGGGCAGATGGTAGCCACAGGACACCTCAGTATTTCTTTCAGTCTAATCTTGGGAGACCTAGATGCAACTTAGTGGATCCTTAGCCTCACCACTGCTCTAAGATGTAGAAAGGGGAACAGACTACCACCCCATTTTCAGTCTCCCCAGCACTCTCCTTTGAAACATCTCCTCTGCTGCCTAATTCTCTTCATAAAAACCACTCAGTCTGAGCTTTCACGTGTCTTGCATTTGAGATGGGATCTTCTTCCATTGAACTTGGTGGTACAGAAATACCATTCCTTGTCCTCAACCATGAGCCATTTCCATGAAACCCATCCACTACTCTTGGAACGAAGGACTATCCCCAGAGATGAAGATATAAAATCATGTTGTGGTATGACATGCATTTGGAGTATGCTACACATTCAGATGTCCATAGTTTCTTTATCAAGTGTTTTTGATGATTTCCAGTATTCTCGAGTGCAGCCCGTGGTGACACCGCGTTTTTCCCTTTCCTGCTCTGAGACTTTGTTGGGTGAACTTGGAAACCTCGCGAAGGCCCGTGATTTGCACATTCAGGTGGGCATTTTTCTCCTGTTAGTGCCTCTGTCTAGACCTGCAAGACTTCTCTGTACTCTAAATTCTGGCAGTAATTTCATAATCTCCAAGTCTTCTACTGTGGAAGAGGTAGGTGTCCCCTCTTTCCTCTTTCAGTTCTTTTGACTGGCAATTAACATAAGACAGATTAACAGGAGAAAACAAAATTTATTATGTGCACACAGGAAATCCACATAAGTATGAGGATTCCAAAGACAGTAAGGCAAGGTGTGATACGTATACGTTCTAGACTAAGAAGGAAGTAGGGGTCTCAGGCTTCAGGCAGAAATAAGGTAAGGCACTGAAAATAAAAAGTTAGTATTTGGTAAGCAGATATGTGCTGAACCATTGTGAGCAAGTGGGTTTTGCTAGGTTCCCCCTGTCTACATACCTAATACCTTACTGTAGTTATCTCTGATAATAGCTCTTTCCTGGGACAGGCTTCTGATATTAAATAGGTGGTAAGGAGGAAGTTCAAAGCTTCTTCTGAATCTTTTGGGCCATGATTAGTTTTTAGCTCAAAATAATCAATATCCAGAGTGGCACACTTGGGGGCAGCCTGCCCTTAGCCTCATAAGACCTCCTCAAGAATAGCATCATAGGATATAAGGTTCCTTAGAGGTATCACCTATATCTAGCTTGCTATTTAGCTAAGAAACCTGAAGGTTCCTTTTGCCCTCAGTTATCTCCAATCTGGCTCCCAGAGATGAGGACATCTTAAGTAACCAGGCAGGATTAATGACAAACTGGTTACCTGCTCTCCATAGGATACATCTAATGCGTTTCTTTCCTGCTTCTCTTTTGATACTTTCTCAGTGTTCTAGCCCTTCCTTTTTGGAGGAACCATCTATTATTTGAAAAGCAGAAAGAACCTAATTTGCACCTTACAAAAATGGATTTTAAAGCCCTTTTGTTCCAAGCTTCTTAATTTAAAGTCAGGAACAAAAAAAAAATATATCTTACTTTGTCACTAAGTGGTTGCACTTAGGAATAAAACACTTTCTAAAGCTTCCAGCTGGGTTAAAATTGGGAGTTGGGAGCTTCCCTCCTCCATTCAAGCTACATTATATACCGCACTAAAATTTTCTCTCTTAAGAGCTGACTATCCAAAAACAAAGGGCATGTCAGGGAAAGGCAACACATTGATCCTTTTATCATTTTGTAGGATGGAGGATTATTAAAATTTATCTTGTTAGGGTTCATTAACTATTTTTGTCTTTCCCCATTTTTTGGGTGGTCTGTGATATTTTAAAATTTTTATTCAATCCCACACAATTGTAGGGAAGGAAAAGATTATCCTTTACATTTCTTGGGCCCCTGACTGGGCCTGAAAACTAAACTAACAAAGATGGATTAACAGGAGAAAAGCATGCAAGTTTATATAAGTTTTATATGATACAAGAGCCTCATTAGGAAACAGAGATGCAATGAAACATACCTGAGTATTTTTATGTTAGGTATGGTGACCAGTGTACAGTCCTGGAGGAGCAGGATGGGTTAAGGAGTATGAAGCAAGCACAGTAAACTGGGGAAAACTTAGCAAGGCCTGGTTCTTGGTTTCCTTTGTCTTCAGAGATAAGGAAACTCCTTTCCTCTAGGTATAGGGTGGGAACCTCTCATACAAGGGTTTTATGACCTGTTTCAGGAAAAAAGGGGTGAAGGCAAAATCAGAGTGAACCATCCTACTTTTACCTTTTCTCAAATTTCTTCGGCTTAAAATATTCAGTATTCCAGGATGCCATATTTTGGGTTAGTGTGTCCTGAACCCTATCAACACACAGAAAACTCAAGTATTTACTTGCTGTAGGTGTATATACATGATATATGTGCATATTTACTCAAATTTATCAAAATTTCACAAACCATCTGGTTTTCCTTTCCTCTCTTCCAACGTCCATGCCCATTTCTCAACGGTCTGGATTTCCTCAAGGCAGGGAGAGAGTTCATTCTTCAGATGGAACATTCTGTTTTTAGTCCATTGTTGTTTTTTATTTATTTGATTATTTTATACTCTACCTCAGGGAGGAAGGGAAATGGCATTGCCATTTCTGGAAGTAGTAACTTGCTCATGAGTTATTATAACATATACTATACTCATCACTGGTTGGTCAGAAGTGATTTTTGTTTTAGGTGAGGGCTTGGTATGGTGACACTTACATCATGTCTCAAAAACACTTTATACCATCTCAGGTTTTGTGGTTCCCTGGAGAAAGGACAGTGTTGGGGCCCAGACTCGCTTGTTTTGCTTGTATGTGCATTCTTATACGCTCTTTCTTGATAATGTCAGGACTGTTTGTCTCCTATTTTCAAGCTATTTCCTGAAGAAGAACTCATTCTGGAAGCTGATAAAGGGGACAGAATGGGAGCAGGGTCCCAGAGTCCAAACCCTGCTTTATTCTGTATGGCAACTCATTTATGCCTTTTAAATATTGAATATCTATGAATTTTTATGAGAATAACACATTGAAAGCTAAAAGAATTTAGAAAATCACTCATCTTGCCCAACACTTTTATTTGCAAGATGAGAAAATGGAGGGGCAAAGAAAACAACCGATTTACCCTAAGACACATATGTAGGGTCAGAACCTGGGCTAAAATTCAACTTTTTAATTCATATTTCACCTTTTTTTATCAGTGAACCATGGTCTATCATTTTAATGGCCAATGAACTCTTTTCTTAAATGGCCAGCACCAGAAAAGGCTGGTGACTTATGAATAGCTAGGCTCCTGATTCTCTTCAATTAGTATTTTTTATTTTTACTTATTCTTGCTATAGTTTGAAATTTGAAAAGACTGCTAGAAAGCATTACATGGGTTAGGGTTAGAATAGTACATGTTCATATAATTATACATTCATAGTTTCATTGTCATATATATAATAAGAATCATTTTAAATAAAATACAAGAACCATCCATTATTTTATATAGGAAAGTAGAAACCATCCACATCATTTGGGGGTAGGAAGTGTAATTTCTAATGGTATTTTACATTAAAAAACTGAAAATGTTATTTCTTTTCTTGTAGAGCCATATAAGTGAAAATCGTGATGAAGTTAAAGCTGTGGAAAACTTATACCCTGGTTATAAAAACTATACAGATGTGTATGATAAAAACAATCTTCTGACAAATAAGGTAAATTGAAGTAGGGCATATTTACCTAAATTTAAAAATCTCAGTAGTAATCATCAGACTTCTGTAACACATGCATTTCTCAAATAAAAGTACACAGTGCATGTGTGCAGACAATTAAAAATGGGCCTCAAGTTTCATCCCTAGTGAATAAGTCATTAACTGTATTGGTAAACAAATCTGAAAACTTCTTTGAGGGTGGGAATGTCATTTGGTCCAGGGACATTTTGTCAGTATCCATTAGAATGTAAATGTGTATCTCTGAGTTAGCAAATGTATTTCTGAAGATCCGTTCTGTAAGGAATATGAATAGGGATGTTAATTACATATGAAAGTTAAAAAATGGCCATCAGTGAGGAATTGTTTAGATTTTAGAATGTAGATAATTAGAATTTTATCCAACATTCACAAAGAATGAGGTATACAGACTTACAAGGAAGCGTGTTTGTAGAAATATTGTTTGAGTGTGTGTGTATATGTGTGGGTACATGCTCACTTAGCAAACACTGCCTGGAAGACACACACTGAATGTTAAAAGTGATCCTTCCTGAAGAAGAAAGCAGAGGACTTTTGACATTTTTAAACACTCTAAGACTGCTTTTTTTAAAGAAATGAGTATGTATTACATTTATAATTAAATAATTTTAAGTTAACTAAAATTAATATGAGTGAGGAGAGACCTCATTACAGCAATATATCCCCTGGCCTTGGCCTTTAACGAAATATATGCACTGCATGGAGAGTTTAATTATTATGGCAAATGAATTCTTAGGGACTATGTGAACGGAGATGTGAATATGATTGGTTTCAAAGGTTAATACTCTGCATAGATCTTGTTTATGCTACATCGTAATTTTCACCCTACTCTACATCTATTTCCATATGATTAATAAATTAGCCTTTAATTTGCATGTTAATTTTATTTGCAGAGGTTGGAAAGATTTTATTTTAATGATAATTCTATGGTTATTGAACCATGCTCCCCAAAGAAGAAAGCTATTTAAATACAGGTTTTATACTGACAGAAGAAGAATTTTGCAAGAGTAAAATCTTATTCAGGAAAACCCACAAATATTATCAGGATTGAAAATTGAGAAGTCCCATATGTGTGCAGTGCCTGCCTTCTTGAATCAATTTTGCCAGCTAAATACCTGGTTTTGAGTGAGGACTAACTTAAGCACTTTGAAGTGGTAGACTCCACCTGGAATGCTCTTCTCTCCAGACAGTGATGGCACATGGCTGCTACCTTTCTGAAGAAGAACTGGATGTATTCAGGGAGCGAGGAGCGTCCATCGCGCATTGTCCCAATTCTAACTTATCGTAAGTAGGCAATTATGGATTGATAGGTTATGAACGTTTGGATTGCAAAGTAGCAGCCAGATATCTTTTGTTTTCTGTCATTCCTCCAGTATCTCTCTTCTGTAGTTATGTTCAATTGGGATGTGAACTAGACAGAAGGATGCCTGCCTGTACTACGCTGAGGAGACTGAGAGCACTTAAAAAGAGGCTATTTTTTTTGCAGAGTATACATTTGAGGAGCAACCACATCTCTTAAAATTTCTGAGTTTGCACAAAACAGAACAATAGGAAACAGAGTTCAAAACCAATAGCACTGAGAATTTAGAGCTAAAGCCCAAAAGAGTGCATGTGCCAACCAGGTGTTCTAGAGAGAGGGTCCTGACCTCCCATGACTTCGTGTTGTACAAACTGCCAGAAATGGTGCCATGCTACCGGCAGCCACCCCCCTTCGGTAGACATCATGCTGTTGTACCTGACGAGATGCGCTCAGGAGGGACCCTGTCCTACTGTTAACTCCCCAGGATGAGGAACACTTTATTTACATTTTTCAACCTTTTGAAAAGTAAAGGGAATCAGATGAAAGTTGCCTCTATCTTCACGAAAAAAAAAAACCCTACAGACATGAAAATGCTGCATCTAATTTTGGGGAATTCATGGATCCCATAATGACAACCCATGAATGCTAGACTAAGAGTTCCTGTTCCAGGATTTCATACAGAAAGGATCTCTCAGAACAGAAAGAGAGGCAGGTTGCGGTGGATCATTCATATATTCATTCAATAAATTTCTTAGTTTCTGTTAGATTTTCATTTTTTTGAGGATTACTTTATATCCTTCCTCATTTTGAGTTCTTGCAGAAGCAGAACATGGCATAAGGATTTATGTGCAAGTAATTTATTTGGGAGGTGATCTCAGAAAGCACCTTTCGTGGGGAGAGACAGAGAAGGAAAGGAAGTCAGTAAAGAGCACATTGCCAAGCAGGTTATCACCATGGGCCCCTGGAATTTAATCCTCCTGGAATACTCAGGGAGCCAACGTAGACCTCAAGGACACCCTGCCCAAGAGGTCGGGGAGCTGAAGTAGTTTTACCCAAACTTACCAGTTATTGGTGGAGGGCTGCTGGGTCAGGGTGAAGGGGCATGGAGTCTCTGCAATTTCAGACCTTCCCCAAAAGAGGGCAGAGCAGGCTGCATTTTTGCGAGAGAGCCTCCAGGCAGAGAGGAGATGGTTCTGGCTTTCGGAAGTCTCTGGACTCTGTGAATGAAAAAGTTCTAGTGTGGCAGTATAGGAAATGCACGTCAGCCATGGCAATATATTTCTGGAGTGTTTTGAGAGGTTCCAGAGGCTTTTACTTTTCAGACATAAAGTGGTCATACCTAACACAGAATCTTGCCTATGTACATCTTAGTGACCATAATTGAGTTTAGTTATGCAACACCTAAATGAAAACATGACTCAGCTTTGCAAACTGAGGTTTGATGTTAAATTTTTCTTTATGGCTAATGTTTTGGCTTGAATGGTCACTGCTATTCTTTCTCCAACAACTTTGAGAGATTTCTTGAACATGAACTGGGCTTTGAAAATGATAGTTACGTGCATTTTCAAGCAAACCACTTTGACCTTTGCATCCTCACAGACTTCTGAGGATCGCTTTAGTTTTTGTCTCTTTAGAAAGGTGGCAAATTTATTGAGCTCAGGGTCACGACGTTTGAAGTCTCTCCTAGTTGCTGTCCTCAGAAGCAGCATTTGATCCATTAGGCCCTGACTTACAGCCTGCATCCCCTCTTCCAGTTTTACCCCTCTTTCTTTGCCCTTGCAAATCCTAGTCATTCAAGGCAACAAATGATTCCAGGAAGAGAGGAAACGAAATGCTTTATAATTTCTACTTCATAGCATAGAAGGATGGGCTGCTTGAAAAAAGTAATTTTTTTTACAAGTTGCTAACATTGTATAATTGAAATTTGTTGAGAGTAGAACTTGTAGGTTCTCAACAACAAAAAAAGGTAAATCAACATGAGGTGATAGATGATTCAATGGGGAGAAATCCTCTCCCAGTGTATACATATATCAAATCATCATGTTGTATACTTTAAATATCCTATAATTTTGCCATTTATATCTTAGCACATTATTGACCAGGGGATTTTTGCAGAAACTAATGCTTGTGGCTGGTGATTTGTTATATAAGTGAATGTTGAAATATTTTCAATCAATAACATTCAAGTAACAAAAGATGTATTAATACGTCTCTGGTCAATAAGTTGTTTATAAAGCTGGAAAATAAATTTAAACTTGCTAAAACCATTGAACTAATTGCAAGATTTAAGTTCTTATTTATTTTTCCTTACACATAATCCCCTGCTCTCCTTTCTAATTCTTGCTGCTTTGTGCTCTCCTAATAGGAACCTCTGCTCAAGGTTTTTGATGCTTTTTTACTCCAGGATTCAGATGGTCAGATGTGACTAATGTGTTTGTGTCAGCATGAGAGCTGAGACAATGGGAATCACAATTTTCAGTGACACCACCATTGTTACTGTTAGTGTCCTTCTCTTGTTGGACCCACGTGGGGGTCTCCTCCTTCTGACCATCTCCTCTCTCTGCAGGCTCAGCAGCGGCCTGCTCAATGTGCTAGAGGTCCTGAAACATGGAGTGAAGACTGGGCTGGGTACAGGTTAGTAGCTTCCCATTAAGAGCCGTGGCAAAGTGGTTGATAAAGTGCATAACTTTCTACTGTGATTAATTTTCAAGTAACAGTTATATGTTTAAAAAAACTTATTTTCTGGCAGTCACATCTTGTGATAATAAAATAGTAAAGTTGGAAGTGGTAAGAAAATATATGCAAAGGGAAAAGTTTTGGTGACATTAACCTCTTGAAAGCCATTATCCATGTTTATATTCAGACACAGGGCTATAAAGGATAAGCCCTTCTCAAGTGTTTTTAGAGATTCTTTTTAAGAAGTCCTTGTTCTTTTTTTCCTTTTGTTTTTTGTCCTTCTTGCTAAATTTCAATGGCTTAGATTTTTATGTTTTTAGTCTGAAGTAACTGTGTCATCACAAATACTGTCTCAAAAGAAAATTATTCGACCTTGTGAATAGTGAGCACAAATTCAGTCTATGCCATAATGGAGAACTCTGAGATATATTTAAAAACGTGCTTTGCTTTTAAGAAGTTTTTAACAAAATGAGATTCTGATTCCCCCAGGCAGTCTGATGTTTGCTAGGCTGAAGGACAATCCAGGTGGCTGACGAATTAGTGATGTCTCCTTTTTCGCACAGTACATTTGGATTGCATTTCCTGAGTATGTGTAGTGCCGCTCACTTTGGAAGGGAGTCAGGCCCAAATGTCTAGGCGTCTGCTATGACCTTTCTTTAATCACTGGGTATGAATGAACTAGAAAAAATATTTTAAATGGCTTTGGGGCACAAGGTATTATTTTTCATTCTTGATTCATTTGTCTTACTGATTTGTAAGAGCACCAGGATGTTTGCATATTGAAAATAATGGCTTTCATCATTTTTTGCAACAACTCAAGTCTCAGTTAATTTTTGTACCAAACAATATTGGTATGACTACAATAATAAATGATTCATTTATAATTTTAAAGAGGTGTGCTAGATTAGAAGTTTTCCTCAATTTTACATGAATCAAAGCAATTGAGGTATTTTTAAAATTTGAATTTAAGCGTTGAATCACTGAGATTGTGTAATACTTGGATGTAGTTTCAGGTATTAAGGTAGGAAACCAGTTGTTTTTACTCTAACAGAAAACCTTTAATGGGTAAGAAAAAAGTGGTCAAGAGTTTTTGACAATGGAAAATTTAGTAGAAATGCAAAACCCAGATGTTGCTTTCAGATTTTCAAGGAATTTGGTCTCTACAACTTTAATTCCTCACATGACTTCCAGTTCTTGAGTTTGGGTTGCATAGTGATTACGTAGAGCTCTGTCACTTATTAGCCATAAGACCTTGAGCAAAATACCTTAATTTTCTAAAGATTCATTTCCTAATTTCTATAACAAGAACAACAATAATTATAACAATATCTATGCTACATGCTTGTTTTGAAGCTTAAATGAAAAAAATGCATGTGATGTGGTTAGCAGATACCTGGAAGTTGCACTAGTCAATAAAGATTGGCTTAAAAGGGAAAGAGTAAAGTTGGATTCCTGATTAAAGGTTTGATTTAATATGATATATTCTCATATGTTAGCTTGGAGGATGCTGTTGCATTTTATATAGCCACCCTATATACATATTTCCTACATATGACCTTTATGCATGAACTTGTTCTTTTCCTTTGAACTTTAAAAGACTGTTTAACTTATATTGTGCCAAGAATGTAGGTCTAAGAGTGGATCATTCACTCTATCTATAACAAATGGAGGCAGATCTGAACTTTCTTATTTCTTAATTGTTAAATATGAGAAACATGCATGATGCTTCACAAAACCATTGCAAAACAAGAGAAAGTGGTATCAAAAATAATAAGAGGATGAACATAGCTCCCATCTACTTTATTTTTTTTTTATTAGTTTTGCCATACAATGACATGATATCGCCATGGGTTTACATATGCTCCCCCTCCAGAACCCCCCTCCCTCCTCCCTCCCGATTCCCTCCCCCCGGGAAATCTCGATGCACCAGCCCCGAGCATCAATCCTGGGCTGGCAATTGATTATACATATGATAATTAACATGTTTCAATGCCATTCTCCCATATCATCCCACCCTTGCCCTCTTCCACAGAGTCCACGAGTCTGTTCTATACATCTGCGTTCCTTTTGCTGTCTCGCATGCAGGGTCCTCATTACCACCTTTCTAAATTCCATATATATGCGTTAGTATACTGTATTGTTGTTTTTCCTTCTGGCTTACTTCACTCTGGATAATAGGCTCCAGTTCCGTCCACCTGAGTAGAACTGATTCAAATGAATTTTTTTTTAATGCTGAGTAATATTCCATTGTGTATATGTACCACAGCTTTCTTATCCATTCGTCAGTTGATGGGCATCTAGGTTGCTTCCATGTCCTGGCTATTGTAAACAATGCAGCGATGAACATTGGGGTGCACGTGGCTCTTTCAATTCTGGTTTCCTCGGTGTATATGCCCAGCAGTGGGATTGCCGGGTCATATGGCAGGTCTATTTGCAGCTTTTTAAGGAACCTCCACACTGTTTTCCATAGTGGCTGTACTAGTTTGCATTCCCACCAACAGTGTAAGAGGGTTCCCTTTTCTCCACATCCTCTCCAGCATTTATTGCTTGTAGACTTTTGGATGGCAGCCATTCTGACTGGTGTAAAGTGGTACCTCATTGTGGTTTTGATTTGCATTTCTCTGATAATGAGTGATGTTGAGCATCTTTTCATGTGTTTGTTAGCCATTTTTATGTCTTCTTTGGAGAAATGTCTGTTAAGTTCTTTGGCCCACTTTTTGGTTGGGTTGTTTATTTTTCTCGAATGGAGCTGCAGGAGTTGCTTGTATATTTTTGAGATTAATTGTTTGTCTGTTGCTTCATTGGCTATTATTTTCTCCCATTTTGAAGGCTGTCTTTTCACCTTGCTTATAGTTTCCTTTGTTGTGCAAAAGCTTTTAATTTTAATTAGGTCCCATTTGTTTATTCGTGTTTTTATTTCCAATATTCTGGGAGGTGGGTCATGGAGTATCCCGCTTTGGATTATAGCAGAGAGTGTTTTGCCTATGTTATCCTCTAGGAGTTTTATAGTTTCTGGTCTTATGCTTAGATCTTTGATCCATTTTGAGTTTATCTTTGTGTATGGTGTTAGAAAGTGATCTAGTTTCATTCTTTTACAAGTGGCTGTCCAGTTTTCCCAGCACCACTTGTTAAAGAGGTTGTCTTTTCTCCATTGTATATTCTTGCCTCCTTTGTCAAAGATAAGGTGTCCATAGATGCGTGGATTTATCTCTGGGCTTTCTATTCTGTTCCACTGATCTATGTTTCTGTCTTTGTGCCAGTACCATACTGTCTTAATGACTGTGGATTTGTAGTATAGCCTAAAGTCAGGTAGGTTGATTCCGCCAGTTCCATTCTTCTTTCTCAAGATTGCTTTGGCTATACGAGGTTTTTTGTATTTCCATACAAATTGAGAAATTATTTGTTCTAATTCTTTGAAAAAGACCTCTGGTAGCTTGATAGGAATTGCATTGAATCTATAGATTGCTTTGGGTAGTATACTCATTTTCACTATAATGATTCTTCCAATCCACGAACCCGGCACATTTCTCCATCTGTTTGTGTCCTCTCTGATTTCTTTCATCAGTGTTTTATAGTTTTCTATATACAAATATTTTGTTTCTTTAGGTAGAAATACTCCTAAGTATTTTATTCTTTTTGTTTCGATGGTGAGTGGAATTGTTTCCTTAATTTCTCTTTCTGTTTTCTCATTGTTAGTGTATAGGAATGCCAGGGATTTCTGTGTGTTGATTTTGTATCCTGAAACTTTGCTATATTCACTGATTAGCTCTAGTAATTTTCTCGTAGAGTCTTTAGGGGTTTCAATATAGAGGATCACGTCATCTGCAAACAGAGAGAGTTTTACTTCTTCTTTTCCAATCTGGATTCCTTTAATTTCTTTATCTGCTCTGATTGCTGTGGCCAAGACTTCCAAATCTATGTTGAAAAGTAGTGGTGAGAGTGGGCACCCTTGTCTTGTTCCTGATTTCAGGGGGAATGCTTCCAGTTTTTCACCATTGAGGATAATGTTTGCTGTGGGTTTGTCATATATAGCTTTTATTATGTTGAGGTATGTTCCTTCTATTCCTGCTTTTTGGAGGGTTTTTAATCATAAATGAATGTTGAATTTTGTTAAAGGCTTTCTCTGCATCTATTGAGATAATCATGTGATTTTTATTTTTCAATTTGTTAATGTGGTGTATTACATTGATTGATTTGTGAATATTGAAGAATCCTTGCATCCCTGGGATAAAGCCTACTTGATCATGATGTATGATTTTCTTAATGTGTTGTTGGATTCTATTTGCTAGAATTTTGTTAAGGATTTTAGCATCTAAGTTCATCAGTGATATTGGCCTGTAGTTTTCTCTTTTTGTGGCATCTTTGTCGGGTTTTGGAATTAGGGTGATGGTGGCCTCATAGAATGAGTTTGGAAGTTTACCTTCCTCTGCAATTTTCTGGAAGAGTTTGAGTAGAATAGGTGTTAGCTCTTCTCTAAATTTTTGGTAGAATTCAGCTGTGAAGCCATCTGGTCCTGGGCTTTTGTTTTTTGGAAGATTTCTGATTACGGTTTCAATTTCCGTGCTTGTGATGGGTCTATTAATATTATCTCTTAATATTATCTATCTATCTATAGATATCTCTATCTCTCTCTTCCTGGTTTAGTCTTGGAAAGTTGTACTTTTCTAGGAATTTGTCCATTTTATCCAGGTTGTCCAGTTTATTTGCATATAGTTGCTGATACTAGTCTCTTATGATCCTTTGTATTTCTGTGTTTTCTGTTGTGATCTCTCCATTTTCATTTATAATTTTGTTGATTTGATTCTTCTCCCTTTGTTTCTTGATGAGTCTGGCTAATGGTTTGTCAATTTTATTTATCTTCTCAAAGAACCAGCTTTTGGCTTGGCTGATTTTTGCTATGGTCTCTTTTGTTTCCTTTGCATTTATTTCTGCCCTGATCTTTAAGATTTCTTTCCTTCTACTAGACCTGGGCTTCTGCATCTCTTCCATTTCTAGTTGCTTTAGGTGTAAAGTAAGGTTATTTATTTGACTTTTTTCTTGTTTCCTGAGGTGAGCTTGTAATGCTATGAACTTTCCCCTTAGCACTGCTTTTACGAAAGTTAAAGGCTGGAAAAAGATATTCCATGCAAATAAAGACCAAAAGAAAGCAGGAGTGGCAATACTCATATCAGATAAAGTAGACTTTAAAATAAAGGCTGTGAAAAGAGATAAAGATGGACATTACATAATGATCAAAGGATCAATCCAAGAAGAAGAAATAACAATTATAAATATTTATGCACCCAACATAGGAGCTCCACAATATGTAAGGCAAATGCTAACAAGTATGAAAGGGGAAATTAACAACAACACAATAATAGTGGTAGACTTTAATACACCACTCACACCAATGGATAGATCAACTAGACAGAAAAGTAACAAGGAAATTCAAACTTTAAATGATACACTAGACCAGTTAGACTTAATTGATATCTATAGGTCATTCCACCCCAAAACAAGGAATTTCACCTTTTTCTCAAGCGCACATGGGACCTTCTCCAGGATAGATCACATCCTGGGCCATAAATCTAGCCTTGGTAAATTCAAAAATATTGAAATTCTTCCAAGCATCTTTTCTGACCACAATGCAGTGAGATTAGATATCAATTACAGGAGAAAACCATTCAAAACTTCCAACATTTGGAGGCTCAACAACACACTGCTGAATAACCAACAAATCACAGGAGAAATAAAAAAAAGAAATTCAGTTATGCATAGAAATGAATGAAAATTAAAACACAACAGCCCAAAACCTATGGGACACCGTAAAAGCAGTGCTAAGGGGAAAGTTCCCATCTACTTTAGGATCTAGAATAAGAGTTCAGAATATTGCTATCATCCCTAGAGGACAAGAAGACCTGGCCCTATGAAATGACCATGAGTTTTTATGGAAAAGGAAAATTTGAAAATTGAGGAAGAAAATTGTAAAAGAAAAAATAATCATGTAGATTGCTATACACTACTGGAGGGAGACTAAATGGTACAACTACTTTATAAGAAACTGCCATGTAGTTCTCTAAAGTTAACAATACATCTACACATGACTCAGTAATTCCATTTTGGGTATTTACCCTAGAGAAATAAGCACATATAGTTATACAAGAATATTTATAATAGCTCTATTAATAATAGCCCTAAACTGGAAATAGTTTAAAAACCTTCTAACAGGAGGACAAATAAGCAGATGCAGCATATTCATACAAAGAAGCACCATTCAGCATTTTTAAAAAAATGAACAAATCATTGATATATACAAACAAAAATATTTTGTTAAAAATACTGGAGAGCATGTGGTGAGAAAGGAACCCTCATACACTTGTTGGTGGGAAGGTAACTTTGGTGCATTTACAGGGAAAACAGTATGGAGTTTCCTCAAAAACTATAAAGAGTTGCCATATGACCCAGCAATCCTACTCCAGGGCATATATCCACACAAAACTATAATACAAAAAGACACATGCACCTCTATGTTCATAGCAGCACTATTTACAATAGTCAAGACTGGAAGCAACCTCAATGTCCATCAACAGATGAATGGGTAAAAAACAATGTGGTACCTATATACGATGGCATACGACTCAGCCATTAAGACTGAAATAATGCCATTGAAGCATTATCAAACCAAGTGAATAAGTCAGAAAGAGGACAAATACCATATGGTATCACTTATATGTAGAATCTAAAATATGACACAAATGAACCTATCTACAAAACAGAAACAGACTCAGAGACATGGAAGGTAGACTTGTAGTTGCCGAGGGAGAGGAGTGGACTGGGAGTTTGGGTTAGCAGATGCAAACTATTACATTTAGAATGGATAAACAGCAAGGTCCTCCTGCATAGCACAGGGAACTATGTTCAATATCCTGTGATAAACCATAATAGAAAAGAATATGAACAAAGGATGTATTACTTTCCTGTACAGCAGAAATTAACATAATACTATAAATCAAATCTACGTCAATAAAATAAAACATTTTGATTTAAAAATCATTTTGTTAAGTGAAAAAAATCTAAGCCACAAAAGAGCACACACTGTATGTTTTTCCATATGAATGAAATCCAGGGACAACAGATTGTCCAGGTTAGCAACAACAGAGCTAACCTACATTGACAGAAATCAGAAAATGGTTGCCAAGCAAAAGCAGGTAGAAGTTAGAAGGTCATATTTCCCAGATACACTTTATTCTGTATAATGTGGCTGATATATTTTTCTAACTAGTTTTCTTGTTAAGAGGTGTCGCCCTTCCTTTCTGCCTGACTTGACTCTGTAGGACAGTCTCTAGGTCCAACCACATCTTTACAAATGATGCAGTTTCATTCCTTTTTTTGTGGCTGGGTGGTGTTTTTTTGTATAGATGTACCACATCTTCTTTGCCCATTCTTCTGTTGATGAATGTTTAGGTTTTTTCCATGTCCTGCCGATTGTAAATAGCAATGCAGTGAACACTGGGGTGTGCTCTGTGGTGACTGAAATGGGAAGGAAATCCAAAAAAGAGGGGGATATTTGTATACATAAAGGTGATTCACTTTACCATACAGTAAAAACTAATACAATATTGTAAAGCAGTTATACTCCAATAAAAAGTGATTAAAAATAAAACAGCAATTAAAAAAAGTGGTTGCCAAGATTTGGGGTGGGGGTGGGGAGGGGATCTACTGAAAAAAAAAAGGTCCAAAAGGGACCTTGCTGGGGTGGGGGAAATGTTTAATATCTTGTTTTTTGAAAGGTACTTATATGGCTATATATAGTTATTAACATTCATCAAACTGAACACAAGTTCTGAGCATTTTATGATATCTTAATTATCCCTCAGTTAAAACAAACAAACCATGTAGCTAGCTATGAGAAGCAGAATTATTGTTGTGGAAAATTAAATCAGTGATGTGGAGAATGAAGTTGACCAAAGATCAAAGAGGGTGTTTGAGAACAATGTACGTGGAAGATAAGACAGCAAGGCACCAGCAAATGGGATTTTCCTAAGGATCCAGAACTAATGGAACAGAAGCAACCATCAGAGCTCTGAAGAACAAATCTTTTCTGAGCTTACTGAGTATCATAATGAAAGAACTTACCCTCTTCTGGTCTAAACCATAATTGAACCAATTGTGGCAAAATATTTGAATTATAAAGAAAAAGAAAAGAAAGTTCTAAAACGCTGAGGTAGGGGGAAAAGTCAGTTATCAATAAAACAGTTAAAAACCAATTTTTTGTTGGCCTGCAAAGTGTCAAGAACAAGAGTTTGGAAAGAAAGTGGTTGTTATTCAAGAATATTATATTGGGCCATATACTCCCTCATGTGTGAAGGCAACAAAATTCTCAAATGTACAAAGGTTTGGAAAATATTCTCCCCATGAACCCTTTGAAAAAATTACTTGAAAATCTATATCATTCAGTGAGTGGTGAGGCAAAGTGAAGGGTCACGGTATAGGGAAGTATGGTACAATAGGATGTCAGGGAAAGCTAAAATCATTTAGAACAGAAATAAGAAAAAAATTGTAAAAGAGTTTAAAAAATGACAGAATGTGTACAATGTTAAAAGTAATACCTTTAAAAAAATTATCAGACTATGAGTCTTAAACTGGCCTAACAGTTTTAATAAACAACAATATAAACATTAAACAAAAATCAAAATGGCAACATAAATCAAGGTGTTTCCCTCTGGGAAGAGGTTCCTGGGACCTGAATATATGATACTGTCTTTGAAACTGAGTGTTAGATCCTTGAGTTTTGGTATTATATTTTCCCTGTATCATTTGAATGTCTTTAATATTTTATCATAAAATTTAAAAATAATGTACAGGCTGCAAGAAAGAACCTCCCAAGTACTAAAAATTGTTTCACTTTCTGATTTTGTTAACAGAAACCAAGAAGTTGTGGTTTATGTGTAAGGTTGAAAGGATGAAGATGTATTTGGCAAGTGGGAGCAAAATTATGAGTGTATAAAATTCCTTATCTCAAAAAAAAGGACATAGCAAATTATCAAAAAAAAAAACCCACAAACAAGTAACCTGAAAAAAATATGGAACAAGTTTACATCAACAAGACCTACAGACTTATCAAAACAATGTACATGGAGCCAGGATGCCACTTTCTAGGGACAAATTCCTATCCTTCTAATTTACTTCAATTAATTCAAAAGCAATGTTCTTTGATCAACTTGATTACATGCCTTGGAACTTCCTTGTTTCTCATGTCTCTCTTTTTTCCTTCCACCCTCCCTCCCTCTTTTTTTTTTTTAATTAACTTTTGAAAAGCCCACCCACCTTGGTTGTCTCAGCTCTTCCCCTTCTCAGTGTTTCCAGCTGAGCAGCTGGATGTTGCTGGAAGATTTTTCTAGTGGTTTCACTTTAAATGCTGCTTTCAAATCCTAAGTGGCCCTTAGCACTACCCAAATAGACAATTATGTTTTTCTAATATGTTCCCATATTCCAAGACAGACTTACCTATTTCTTCCTAAATATTTTATCCCAAGTCATACCCTCCTCGCTTCCAGCTAATGACCTTATTTCATCAGTCATTGAGAAAACAGCTCCAATCAGAAGCCTTTCCTTTATGTTCCCACCACTAAATCTACATACCTTCCTCCATCTGCTTGCATTTTCTCTTCTTTTTCTTGCTACAGCTGAAAAAGTTTCTCTTCCAATCTAAGTCAAAAAACAAACATACCCTGAAGTGTGTTCTGTACTCTCTCCTCTCCCTTGTTCTCAATAATCAATTCCATTGGCTAGTAACTCTCCTGTATCATCGTTACCTCTTCTCTCCAGCATACAAACATCCTGCAGACCTCCTGATCTTTTAAGCAGAGGTGTGAAGAAAACTTCTCTGTTAATTAGACACCCTCTTCTGGCTCCTGCCCCACTTCTCTACCCCTCTTCATAGCACACTTCACTGAGTAGGTACCCACACTGCATCCCAGGCACTCTTCTCTTTCTCTGCCCATTTCAGCCTGGCTTCTTACTATCCTCCATGGTACTATCCTTGTCCTTTCTCCCCTGGATTGTTACCATACTACCATCTCTTTTGGAGGAGGAAATGGCAACCCACTCCAGTATTCTTGCCTGGAGAATCCCATGGACAGAAGAGCCTGGAGGGCTACAGTCCATGGGGTGGCAAAGAGTCGGACATGATTGAGTGACTAACACACACACACACACACACACACGCGCGCGCGCGCGCGCACACACACACACACACACACACACGGTCTCTTTTGCTGCCAGCTCCAAAAGACACCAGTCTGTCTTTATCACACTGGACTTCTTGTCCAGATACTCTTTCCTTGGATTCAGTGAAACCACACTGGTTTTGTTTCCCTTCTTTCTCTCTTGCCTGCCCTTCTTCATCTTCTCAGAAGGTCCCTTCTCTTCCTGGCCATTTAAAACCTTTCCTCAAGGCTCAGTCCTAGGCTCTCTCCTCTTTTCAACTCTCTTCTTAGGGGTCATCATCTGCAACCATGACTTTACATGGACTACATATATGCAGATGCCTCTGATTTTTATATCTTTCAATTCCAAACCTGTATTTTCAATTGCTTACTTTCTTCTTTCTCTTTGATCCGTCCTCATACAATCCCCAAACTTTATTATACCCTCAAACATCTAAGCCTGTCCTCTTAAATGCCTCTCTTAAATGCCTCAGACACCTCATACAAGCACACAAGCCACTGCTTCTTGCTTAAACTCCTGCACTAGCTTCCTAATGGTCTCATATTCCTGGGCCCTTCTAATCCAGTATTCTCTTTTCAAAAGAATCACAATGAAAATATGACTATTTCACTCCCTCCTGATTACCATATTCAGTGTGATTTTGAATATGCAAACCTCTTTATGAGGCCACAGAGTTCTGCATGGTGTGACATCTCTCCACCTCCCACCCCACCTTGTGCTTCTCTCTCCCTACATTGCTCCCTTCTAATCCCCTCTTTGAATCACACTGCCTCTTGCCAGAAGACCTGAGAGCCTTTTGTTCCTCTGCCTGGAATACCCTTTATATCTCTCTAAACATGGTTGAGTTCTCATTTTTGTCCTAGTTTAAATGCTGTTGACTTAACGAGGTCTTCTCTCACCATCCTGTCACAACGGGCTTTCTACCTCCATTTTCTTTATCACTAACTGAACATGGTTTATTATTAATATTTGGGGTTTTTTTTGTATGTCTCTTTTCCTTCTCCATAGATAGTAAGCTCATGCAGTGCCTGTAACTTTTATTTATGATTGCTTTAATAAATCAAGTACAAAGAAGGTGCTCAGTAAATCTGTTGATAAATGAATAAATGAATAGGATGAACACATACATATAGAATTACTTCCTTTTATTCTTCCATTGACCCCTGGCTCAAGTTTTTATTCTTATATGGTTTTCTTAGCTGCTTCTTATATATTTTGAAATATATATTCAATCTTTACTTATTTCCATACCATGTAGTGATAGCATTTTATTCTGCCTTTAGATTGAGTATTTTCTTTGTTCTAGTAATAAAGAAAAAATCAATAGACAAAGTATTTCAAAGCATAATGCGCATGTTTCCCAAGTCATATGTGTTTTATTAGTTGGATACTATGATAAAATGAAAGGCTGATGGATGGTTCCTGTATGTCAAAGTGGACTAACTAAGTAGATGAGTAAACTTGTCAAGGAACTGGATAAAGCCTCTGGCAATACTATTGTAGCTAAAGAAAAGTATTTTCTAAAACAAAAAAATCATACAAGTTTATCTAAAGACATGTAAGACAGCTGAACATAAAATTTAACTGCTATCTAAGATTACTTAGTGGGCTATTATTTTTGATCTTTGCGATATACATAGGCACTAACAATTATATGTGTCTAACCAAGACGTGACAAAAGGAACTTTTGAAATATTAAGTGTATTTTATTAGCTATAGATGTACTTTTCCTCTAATAAAACATGTTAGCTTACTTGACATTTATACAAATTCATTTAACTTCTATATTCATCCTTGTCAAAGGCAGTATTTCAGTTTAATTATGATTAGGGACTTATTTAAAACACTATAAAAAATTCTCATTCCTCATCTAATGATGCCAGTGACAAATGTAAAACTGTCTATATCAGCACTGCTCATTTATTACACTAATTTTTCCAGAATATTTAAGTTCATTCTAAAAGCTCTTCCTGAAAAAATTATCATAAAGAAGTAGCTATTTAATTCCCAAAGTCCTCATCTGAATTAAAATAGAGTTAGGACAAGTTTTTAGAACATAGAACTATGAGTTTATTAATCATATTTGACCAATTTCTGTGAGAGTTTAGGGAATAGTCAAAGATGTTTCTTCTCTTAACTTTATTAAACATTTGGGTATTGTACTGGATTGAATTGTGCTCCCTGTACCACCTCCCCCAAAAGGAGATATCTACCAGGAACATGTAAATATGGCCTTATTTGGAATAAAGATCTTTGCAAATATAATTAAGGTAAAGCTCTTAAGATGAAGTCATTGTGAATTAAGGTGAAACCAATGATGAATGTGCTTATAAGAGACAAGCAATGAAAGGCGCATAAAGACACAGAAGGAAGAAGGCTGTTTGAATATGGAGGCAGACGTTGGAGCTACACTGCCACAAACCAAGGAACACCAGGAACCCCCTCAAACTGGGAGACATCAGAGATTATTCCCTAGACACTGTAGGGATGGTGGCCCTGCCACACTTTAAGACTTCTGCCCTCCAAAACTGTGAGAGAATAAATTACTGCTGTTTTTTTTTTTTTTTGCCACACATGTGAGATCTTAGTTTCCCATCCAGGGATTGAACCCATGTCCTCTGCAGTGGAAGCGCAGAGTCTTAACACCAGACTACCAGAGAAGTCTGAATTTCTGCTGTTTTAAACCACCACATTTGTGGTAATCTGTTTCAGCAGCCCTAGAAAACTAATAAAAGTATAATTTGATATTAATTGCAAGTTTAGAATTCCTTTAAATATTAGTCTATGTCTATTCTGTGTTAGTAGATAAGGTCTTTTCTCTGAAGTATATTAGAGTGAATATCTGTCATTAAAACCAGAAAAAACCCCTATATACCTAATAATCCAGCTCATAAGGTTACTGTTTATTTTATCTACCACAGATGTGGCTGGTGGTTATTCATCATCCATGCTTGATGCAATCAGAAGAGCAGTGATGGTTTCCAATATCCTTTTAATTAATAAGATAAATGCAAAAAGCCTCACCCTCAAAGAAGTCTTCAGACTAGCTACTCTTGGAGGCAGCCAAGGTAATGACCATTTTCTTTCTCTCTCACACGATGTACACCATGCTGATCTATGTCCTTGGCTGCACTAGGAAGGCTCATGATGCTGACGTCAGCAGGCATCCACATACTCATGATTTGCATCTCACATAACATAACCAAAGCTTAGCAAGTGAAGTACACATTCAAGCATGTGGTGAATCATTATTTGAAGGATTTTAATCATTAATTTAGCAAGTTCCTTGGTTTTGGCAGATGTTCAGTATGTGGTTGTCATATTGTTGTAATGAATACTTGCATTGGTCACATGCATATGAATTCTTTAATCAGTTTTTTCCCATCAAATCAAGAAAAGTGCTCCCTATTGGCCTGAGTAGTAATAATATTAATAGCCAAGACTTACTGGTTTCTTACTATGTGGTAGGCACTATGCAACATGCTTTATGGATGCTGTTATTTAATCCTCAGAACTACTGTTATTTATTCTGTTTTACCAACCAGGTACCTGAGTGAGGCTTACACATCCTGTCAAGCTGCGGTATATTATTTGAATCTAAAAAATCTGATGCCAGAGTTCAGGTCAATGCTTTCCACTGCAATATCTTCCTGTATAAATCTTTTTTTTTCCTTCCTGTATAAATCTTAGTCTATACTGTGTATTTTGTTTATATACTTAAGTACACTAATTACAAGCCTCCTTCAAAAGAGAAAGTTGTAAAAATATAGC
Organism: Antilocapra americana; assembly: GCA_007570785.1. Taxonomy (NCBI): domain Eukaryota; kingdom Metazoa; phylum Chordata; class Mammalia; order Artiodactyla; family Antilocapridae; genus Antilocapra; species Antilocapra americana. The sequence goes on from ML661343.1 coordinate 13,184,507, forward strand.
TGGTTGATATGCAAATATTGTTCATCAGTTTTTCCCAGTTCTCACATGTAATTGTATTTTTACTGAAAAAATAGAATTTGGTAACTATACTGCTTTCACTTTAGTATTATAATCTGGATGGATGATAATGAGCATAGCATGAAACCTTAGGTAGCTAGTGAGAAAGAAAAACAGATCTTGAGACAGGTGTATATTTTTTAATATATCCTGATATTTATGATAAATACCCTAGATCTTAGAAATGAAGTATGATGGAGGCCAGGGTATCCTGGGAAGAGAAACTTCCTGGCTCTTCTCTGAATGTTCTGCTATGATGAACGCCATAAAGAACATTTCAAGAAAAATGTCATATGCTTTGCATTTTCCCATGTCTTAGGACTTCATTTTCTCAAGTCCTAAGTTTTAAAAGTTCTGCACTTTTAACAAATGTGACACTCCCCACTTTCACATCTGAGTTCACATAGTTGTCCTACCACCTTAACTTCATGGTGTAAATGACTTACAGTTAAATAATGCTTTTTTATTCTAGGCTGTCTGTGAGTTGTTTCATCAGGATCCTGTTATCTGACTAGGCCGGCATGGGGTGCTTACCAAATCATTTCTACCTCGCTGTACAGCTTTCAGATCTATTTTCTGGGCCTCTGAGGTTACTGTTACAGAATTTCTTTTCCTTAGCTTGTATCTCCACCAGAGTCTGAGTGAATGAGATGAATGCTTCCCTGTTAAAAGCTGGGCTCTTCCTAGCTTTACATTCACTCTCAAGATTAAGATATGCATAAATCGCCTTCACAGAGCCAACATCTGCTCCAGAGACAGTAAAACTGCATTTCTTAAAGTGCATTTGAGTTGCTTACCAGCACAATTAGGCCTCTTGGCCATAATGTGAATTTAGATCAATTTACAATTCACTGAAAGTAGTTGTGTCTTTTTTTGGTTGGTTCATACCTGAACTCTCCAGATTCTAACAAATAATCCAGTTAGTTTATATATATATATATATATATATATATAT
>ML661343.1:13804876-13919091 GCA_007570785.1 Antilocapra americana
GCTTTAGGTAGTATACTCATTTTCACTATATTGATTCTTCCAATCCACGGGCACGGCACATTTCTCCATCTGTTTGTGTCCTCCTTAATTTCTTTCATCAGTGTTCTATAGTTTTCTATATACAAGTCTTTTGATTCTTTAGGTAGAAGTAAACATTAATTTTTTAATGCCCGGTAGATCTTTACAATTCTTGCATCATCCCACTGACTAGGGTTGTGAGTAGTTCAATGTGAACACCGAGAATTTTGTTCATAATTTCATTTTCCAAGTTGCAACTTAAAAAAATAGTAATATAAAGCATCAAACACATTCTCCAACTCCTTCTGTATTAAAAGGTTAATCTTACTAATAAAGAAATAAACTGAGTTTTCCTCTTCCTTCCTTGAAAGTAAATAATACAAAGTTCAATCAAGTTAGAAGATCATAGGAGAAGATAACTAGTTTTTATGAGGTAACATTTGAGTTAATTTTTAAACAGAAAATTATGAATGACTATTTTAAAAGTCATTTTATGATGAAAGATGACAATCAACAGCATTAGTTAATAAACAAGTATAAGAAATTAATATTTCAATGAAGTAGACATTTATTACTCTGCAAAATCTTTTATGTAAACCCCTGTATTTTGTTAAAATATTACTTTTTGGAATTTGGTTAATAATTTATGTCTTTGAACATCATTTAAAAAAATTGTTACATTTGTTGGTGCCATACATTAAAAAATTTCAAAGTATGTCTGATGATTATTAATAATACAATATGAAAAATAAAGGAGAAAGCAAAAATAATAAATTTTCTATTTTTATAAAATGTTAGATTAATAATATTTTGGGTATATTGGGTTATATAAAATATAATACTGAAAATTTTTAGATTTACTTGTTTCAGTATTTTTAATGTGACTTCTAGGAAATTGTAAGTGATCAACAGAGCTTGAATATATTTTTACTGTAGCCACAATAGAAGTTAAAGCTCAAGTTTTGCACTTCAGGATATTTGTGGCCATTATTACTATACCTATTTTAGAGCATATTCATCCCATATAGCCACAGTTAATCTAACCACATGGGACATACGTTTTTCCTTGGTTATGAGACCATGTCAATTGTTAGCATATTCCATTGATATTTTAGTGAAAACCTGAGTTTTTAAATTAAAGTATATTTGCTGAATCACAGTGTATAGTTATAAAGGTTGCGTACAACACAAGCGTGCCTAAGTTAACCCAACCTGTACTCCACTTACCAGTCATTGCCCTGGTAAGGATGTTCTTTTGTCTGGAGGATGTGGTTCTTTTTTCTAATTGGCACAAAAACAGCATACAGGCTAGCTAATTCTGCATGTTTGCATCAAGATGTGATATTGCAATATTGTAAAAAGCATGCTTGGAACATTATTTTCTGCTCAAATCATCCTGATAGAGTGAGTGCATTGATCTTTCTACATGATAGGTGGTAAAAATTCTGGTATCACTTTTCATTTTCCAAAGGTTTTATTAGTCTTCCAACTTTCATATATATTTTATCAGTATTCTGACAATATTATTAGGAGATGAGTAAAGCAAGTATTGTCCTCTTTTGACAATCAAGAAAATGGGATTGAATGTCCTCTTTGGACTGGAATAGAACATAGAATTTCCACATTTTTGCTTTGCAAGTAAGATTATAACTCATAATTTGTGAAGCAGCCCAGTTGACATAAACATTACAACTGAAAGCTAATAAAACATATATCAGCTAAAAACAGATTATAATAAAAGGAAATAATTTGACCATATTTTCAGCTTCTAAAATCCAATCCAAATTTTGGTTTCTAATAAAAGTATTTAATCATGTTTTTTAATTTAATTTATATGTTTTAAAAGAGTACCAAAACTAGCAGCTATGTGGTATTTCCAATATCTAACATATTTATTAGGATTTTTGTTCTGTACGATTTACCTAAATGGGCCTATGGAAAAAATTCTCCTATGAAAATATTCCTGAAAATAATAGCTTCCTTTGAGAAACAACTTTACATTATAATCAATTAAAATCTGTTTTTAGTTAATAATAAACATTGTTTTCACTCTATATGTTTTGTTTAAACATAAGGAAAAAACAACTTAGCTAGTGCTTTTATGAATCTAGAGGGCTCTGAGGAGAATATCTTTAAGATAATTCCTTAATATCCCTTTTGGAAGAGTATTAGTAGTTTCTTATTCAATGTAGATTTCTTAAGTAGCTGACATTTATTTTGTTTCCTACCACCTGATCTTGGTATCTTAAAATCTGTTTTTCATTTGTTTTACATTTATTCATGTTCTAATGGCTCCTGGTGATTTTCAACTAGAGTTTTTTTAAGGAGTGAAATTTAAGATCTTTCTACATTTACAATGAATATTGTTTGTACCTATGTATTTTAAAAATAAAACCTTTATTTGTTAAACATTAATGAATCATTCATATTGATTATAATCTTCATATTAATTTTCAAACATTGGATTGGAGGCTTATAGATTACTTGATTACAGTAACTGGCACGTACATTTAATTATATCAAATAGTATGCCTTTCTTTTGATGTTTTTGAAAATAGCCTGTTTATTCATTGACATTCAGATCAGATTTAAGCCACATAGATTTTGAAGAACTGGATGTCTAACCTTTATAATAAAAGTCGGCCTCATAAGCTATACTCAAAAGAGAAGTTTTATTTTGGGGTATCAAGCCACACCACAACTGTCAGATTATCTAGAAATTGGAGGTAAAGGATTCACAAAGTTTTATGTTTATTTCAATCTCGTATTTTTCAAACCATTGCAGTTATCAAAAGAGATTATTTAGACACATACTTCATCCATATTGATTTGAAGGGGGGATTTAACAAACCATGGCAAAAATGGGAATTAATTTTAAAAGTCAAAACATGAATTCACCCCAGACTATCACACATACTACTCATTCCGTAAATCATGTAATGGACATTGGCATTTTGACATGTAGAACATTTCTCTTCTTCTATCACCTTTGAATTAATTGGATTGAAGAGGGTAGGGCGAGGGGGAAAGGGATGGAATTTGGAAAGTGCAATGGCTTCCATTGCTATTTGTATCATTGGAACATTTTGAAGTCAGGTAGATATTAACCTAATAAGGGAAGCCCCACTGGCTTTCTGTCTCCTCTAGACAATAAAACAACATAATTGTGTCTGTGCCTCTCTTTTCAATTGTTGTAGTATAACACAAATTGAGAAGTAACTACAGATTCTAATTAACTCAAATCAGACTAATGAGAGAGATGATAAGTACCGCAGCATGAAAGTTAACAAATTAATCCTAATTTTAAACGTCAAAGATGTTGGGTACAAAGGAAATAAATGTTCAAGGGAAAAACTGGGCACTAACTTCTTCACAGATATTGGAAGTTAGTGCTAACCAGTCAGTCACTTTAGCCCATTTGAATGCAAGTTCCTGATTTCCTACAAAAAGAATTTTAACACCTAAAGAGCCTGTTTCAAAGTGATATTAAGCCTTTTCTTGCACTTCCAGCACTTGATTCTGCATTTGTCATTAGCTTGGGGCTGAGAAGGGTGGAAGCGGTGACAATAAGAAAGTATTTTATCCATCACAAAATAATTTACTGATTTAAAAACTTTCTTGGCAACTTTTCCCAGTTTAGAAAATTTATAAAGACTGAGTATTACAACATACTATTAAAGACATTTTAAAAGATGTATAATGAGAACTTTTATTCTAATACTATTGTTTGAAGGAGCCACTTATTATAGATGTGCTTAATAAAATTCCTTATTGAAAATGTGCACAGCATTGTATTTTCCCATAATTTACAGCTCATTAAAAATTTGGTTTTTATCCTGTTGCTTCCAATGTTCACTAATTTCTCTATTCTCAATTATTTACTATGAAAATAAGCTTATAGAGAACAGGTAGCCTTTTTACTGTTTCAAGATTTTCCTACAGTAGTCCATAATTACTTTCCTACAGTAGTCCATAATTACACAATAAATTATGGATTTATAATATCATTAATTCATATTATATGATGCATTTATTTGTAAGTATGTTCATAGTTCTAATCCTTTTTACATATAGGACTTAAGATAACAAAAAATAAAATAAAAATCCATTAGAATAATAAAATGTAGAGCAATTTGACCAAAATTCAAAAAATCAAAACTACATAAAGAACAAAACAAAAATAAAGGCTGCTTGGATCAACCCAGAGGACACACAATCAAATATCAAATCTAACTTAGAGTTTTCTTCAAACCAAAGGAAACAAAGAGATAAAGTAGGCTGCCTGATTCTCTTGTTAAAATAGATGGAATCACATTAATTCTTCAGAGGAAGCAATGTTTTCAAAAAACAAGTTCTTTTGAATCCTTCGAATATAAACTCATATTGTGGTTCTTCAAGTAATCTCCTCAACAAGTTTGCAATCTACCCAGTGGTACATTACAACAAAATCAAGTCACAGACACAAGGCAGCATGAATGGATGTATCCCCAAAAAGGTACAAAAACATTCAAACAATATTTTCTTTAAACTAGGTGAAATTTTAGCTCTCTCTCTCCTCAAGCCATTGGCTTCCCAGGTGGCTCAGTGGTAAAGAATCTGCCTGCACTTCAGGAGCTTCAGGAGACTAGAGTTTGATCCCTGGATCAGGAAGATCCCCTGGAAGAGAAAATGGCAACCCACTCCACTATTCTTGCCTGGAAAGTCCCGTGAACAGAGGAGCCTGGAGGGCTATGGTCCATGGGGTTGCAGAGTCGGAGACTACTGAGTAACAGAGCACCTTCAGTCACTGACCTTGCATGGAAAGTTCTTTGGAGGCAATGTGACGGTAGTTTTGCCGATCAGCTAGTCATCTGGTTCAAATTGAGACTTTGATTTTGCTCTTGGGCCCTGGGAAAGAATAAGAATCCATGGACTAGGGCACTGCTTTGAAGGATGGATAGCAGGGGCTGGCTCACCAAGCTCTCAAATCACCTTTCCAATAGGGAAGGGTATATAAATATCTCTTCTTTTCTATTGCAACTGGGATGTCATCATTAGAAGTCATTGATATAGAAAGACATACAACACTGATTAGGGTCTTTCAAAAGCTACCTAATTATCCTAACTAGAAAACTTTAAATGTTAATAATCCATTCTAATGTGTAGATTATAGTTATATTATATCCTCTCTATCATATTATCTATGCTGAGATTTAAAATAAATTGTAAGCAACAACATGAGAGTTGTTACAATCTACTCATGAGAGGACTTATGGTTTTCCTAAGATGTCTATTTAACTCTTTGCCTTGAAGACCTCTTAATTCAAACCTTCTTCTTAATACACACAAAATATTTAATTTATAATAACAAATACAATCATTCTTCTTTTCAGTACTTTATGCATAATGTTTTATGTTTCAAATTATTAAATGATAAAATACATATGATATATAATGTACATATATATAATACATATACATATATACAAATGATATATGTATCATTTATAGTGTATCATATATATCAATGATATATGTACATATATAATGATATATGTATACATATATATGTATATCACTTAATTTATGCACTGAAACCTTGTAAATTGGAATAAAATAGGAGCATTGTCTCCATTACACACAAGAAAGCAAAAGGGTTAACCTTGGTAAAGTGATGTACTCAGAACCCCACACAGCAAACCTTGGCAGAGCTGGCATTTCTTGTCTAGTGGTTTTCCATTGTGTATTCTTAGTGACCTTTTGTAAAGTTTCTCCTGCTGCTTTGCCAGAAAAGGCTATAAGAGGAATGCACTTATATTCTTTAACCTGATCTCACTTCCTCTAATTATTCAGGAAAGTAATTTTAAACATTCTCTTTGGCTGAGTAAAAGCATGCTTTTGAGTTCTCTGATGATTCTTGAAAAAAAAAAAAAGCTTCTTCAATGTGGAATTAAACTGTAACTCAAACTCTATTCCTATTTAGCAAAGTTTAAATGGTAATCTGTGCTTCCCAAAAAATACAAAATACCACATAATAAGCCTAAATTAAAATATAAATGGAAATTTTTGTCCACTTATTTTGTACAGAGGAGTTAGAAAATTGGAGTATTTCAGACAAAATTCTTTAACTTATTTTGGCTTTCTGGCTTATAATTAGATTAAAATGATCTCATAATTCACTTCTTATCCACTATCAATAGTTTCTTCAAAATAGAATTAGCTCCTCCAAGGAAATAACATTGCTTCATGAAAAGAGCACTAACTGTGAATCAGACAGAACTAGTTTGTTTTGTCCCATTTCTGCCAATTATTTGCTAAGTGACTTTGCCTAGTTCCCATAACTACATTAAGTCTGGATTAAAACATCTGAAGAGAGGCAAATAATATGAATATGAACCTCAGAGGAGTTCATGAAATTACAAAATAGGGGCAAAATATGTCAGGGTTTTTCGTTATCCTGGCAAACTCATACTTCTCTTCATGCTCCACCTCAGGCATCACCACCTCCTTGGTGCATCCAGCCCTTGTATATAGCCTCTTACTTCACCTCATTGGCTATACTCTCCTTGTATATAACCTCTTACATCACCTCACTGGATATACTCTTGTAGATAGCCTCTTACTTCACCTCATTGGATATACTGTCCTTTGCTTACCTCTGTCACTGCATTTACTCTGTGTAATGTGTGCCTAATTCTGTGTCTCTCCTGAAAGACAGGTAGTCTTTATAGAATAAGGGCAATATTTCATCAGTCTTTTTAGAGCAGTACCAGGTAGAGTAGATTCTTAAAAAAAAAAGATAGTAGTTTGTTAAGTGAATGAATTGATGAATAAATGAATGGAATTCAATGCAATGGACAAGAAATAGTTGCCTACCTATCTTGCAAGGTTGTTGTAAAGATCTAAACTGGTATTGAGTGATAAGTTAGTTTTTTAAACCTTAAGTACCATGTACAGTTTCCCTCAGCTTTCATAGTTTTAATAAATGATTGGGAAGTTGAATTAAACTAAACTAAAACTTTAGAAAAATTTACCATGAATTTGTGTCTAACCCTATACAGTTTGTAAATGGTGACTTTGTGCAGATTAAATCTAAAAGCCCTTGCATGGAGTCATCTATCCCATGTTCACCCTCCTTGGCACGGCCCTGGCTGAGTTTGAGAACCACGGGTGTCTCAGATTGCCAAAACATAAGGAGATATGACAGGTAACCAAACGGGAGACTGCTGGCTGCCGTGGGCTCACTGAGATTTATGTCTAACAAGGCAGACTTGTCAGTGGGCCCTTTGGAAGGTAAATGAAGCGATGAACTAATGCTGGGCATAGAAGGCGCCAGGTCCTGACAGGCTAAGGTGTGACCTGCTGAATCCTAACCATCCCAGACATCTTTAGAAGAACAAGTGAGCTGGGAGATGGCCAGGGGCAGGCAAGGTTGCAGGGAAAAGGAGGTATGTACAGAGCCCACAGAGAGTAGAAAAAGAAAGGGCAAGTGAGATTACTGGTCATCTGGTGTCTTTGATCCCACGTAAAGCAAACTTCAAGCACAACAGCAAACACAACCTTTGAGCATTACTGTCTTCAAAGAGTATTTACCAAGTGCTGTCTGGCTTGATCTCCCAGACTTGGTTAAATATGCGTTTTCTAAATGTTGTGTTTCTGACTTTCTTTTCTTTCCGTTTTTGTTATTATTGTTATTATATCTATTTTTTTTTAATTTAACACCTCACTTGCTTTAACACTATGACTCTTGACACTGAGAAGAGAAAGAAAAGAGCATGGAAAAAAGGAGAAAATTCCACAGAGAGCATTTTTTAAAAAGTCTTTCCAATAGAAAACAATGGAATTTGACATTTATAATTACATTATTAAGTATAATATATTATTAGATATGATATATATGATTCCTTGATCATATTATTAAATATAATATGTACATATGATCCTATAGCTGCTATTCTTCATTTAAAAACACTAATATTTTAAAATTAACAGGCAGTTCATTCAACTCATGCCATTTTTATACCTTTCCTTTAAGTGGGAAGCAATGTCAATAGAGATATTAAAATATATTACATTTGATGACTAAAGGCATATAAACATATCACAGTATTTAAATATATAATTATACTTTATTGTATTAAGAGGAAATGGGGAAAATTGGAAATTATAAATAAAGTGAAAGTTTTATGCCTTTATTGTGGCCATTTCATTACATTTTATCACAGTTATTTGTTTATATGACAGTGTACCAACCACATCTAGGAAACAGGGAAATGGTAACTATTTTGTTCATCATTGAATTTTCAGCTTGGGGCATAATAGGCCCTTAATTAAAGATATTTAATTAGTAAAAAATGAAAGAACTAAGACCTCACATATATCACACTTATTTTAACAAAGTAATTTTGAAATAATAGCAGTTAATTTTTTAACACACAAAATACTCCTCATTTTCACACATTGAAATATGTCATAGAAGTGTAAAATACATGAAAAGATAAATTTTCTAATGAGTTCATCACTGGCAATGAATATTTAATGAATCACATTATATTTTCAATTCTACAAAAATTAGAAAGTAACCAAAGAAGATATTTATTATGTGAGCATTCTCCACTAATTGAAGAGCTGAGAGCACCCAATTTGAAATACATTATGATCTTATATCTTATTTGGTATTTAGAATACATGGAACAATAAGAAGAAGACACATTTTTCCTTTTTGAAACACACAGAGTGTTCTAGATCCTTTAGATTCTTAACACAAGTGGTTTAGTTTGACTTAAAATGTTCCAGAATGTAATTTATGTAACAAATAAAATTTTTCACTCCTTCTGTTTTCTTCTTTTTATTTGTATATTGAAAAAATCTCAATAATAGTTAGATCAACTAATACAACACATATCCAGAAAATCCAGTTCATCACTTTGGAAGGAGAGACATAATTTTCACCACAAAGATAAAGAAATGATGGCAAATAAAAGATTCACTCATTTCAAGTTGGTACCTGCTCAGCCTCAACAACCTTATCTGCAAATAATACAGAAAGAAAAGCTATTTCTCCTCCCTTCCCCAGACCTTGTGAAACTGCCGCAACCAACGCGTATCAGGAGCAGCAAATCAGTCATGGATGTTGGTCACCAAAGCAGCCATAGATTGTTGGAGATAAGTTGTTTCCCACAGTTTGAGGGGGTAGTGGCAAGGCCAAAGAAATGCAGCAGAGATTTAAAACAATTGTGGCTGAATATGACATGGTATTCCATGTGATTTTAATTCTTCCAGACTTGAGGGACTTTTAAAAATACAGACTTCTACCATGCTCTTTCTTTATGCACACATTCTTCTGGTGAAGGATAGTGTTTTAGTTTGTGGATTAAAAAAATATATATGTGTGTGTATGCTCAGTCACTCAGTTGTGTCTGACCTTGTGGCCTCAAGGACTGTAGCCTACCAGGCTCCTCTATCCATGGAATTTTCTGGGCAAGAATATTGGAACAGGTTGCCATTTCCTGTTCCAGGGGATCTTCCTGACCCAGGGATCGAGCCTGTGTCTCTTGTGTTTCCTGCACTGGCAGGCAGAGTCTTTACCACTAGTGCCATTTAAACTTCTAACCTCCAGCATCAGAGATTCAGATTCACTATGCTTGGTACAGACCTCATGATAGGGGAGTCTGTTGATCATCAGGTTGGAGAACATTTAATCTAGTCTGAGCCACTTAACAGATCAGAAACTCTGGGCCCAGAAATGAGAAGGCACTGAGACCACATAAGACATGAATGTTGGAGCAAGGAACACACAGTGGATTTCAGCAGTCCCATCTTCATGATGCCTCACCCTCGACTTGGGTAGGGGAACTAGGGTTAGAGATTTTGAAAACCATTGTCTATTAATTACACATATCTCTTCCTCATGTAAGATTTATAATATTGATTAGCTGGATATTTTATTTCCAGTCTAGCGAAGGTAATCTTCAATTTCACCTTTTCTCCAAAGTATCTTAATTTCTGAACCTACAAATTAACAAAGTCCAAGTTCAATGACTTTAAAAATGACAGTAGCAAAACATTGCTTATATTATCTACTTTCCCCATCAAAAACAGTCCCATAAAATTTTCCGATTATGTAAATGGCTCATAACCTTTATAAAACTTTAAATAATACCATAAATTTATAGAGAAGAATGAAAATATCCCCTGATATCTTGCTACTTTCACATATCCATTTGTAGCACGTTGGTTAAATTCATTTATGCAGCTTCATGCACTCACATATATACTGTATGTAAAATGACATAAATGGGGCAATATAATACGTGCTGGCTCAACTGTTTTTATGAACTGACATCTCCTCTCCCTCTATTCCACATTCCCCTCCCTATCTCATCCCATATTCATACAGTTAAAAATTATTTATCTGTTGTAGGTAATTTCTACACCTTTCTATACCTTTCCCACATATATGGAACCATACACACATACATACAAAAACACAAGGCACATATAAAACACATTTTGCAGCATTGTTTTATGTAAATAAAATGGTGCAAAATTTCTCTGAATTTTGTTTTTGTCTAGCTATATAACAAGAACATATTTATAGGGAAATATATATAGAGAGGGAAATATATATATATAATTCATCTTTTGAGGCTAAGTAATATCATATGAAACTATTGCAACATATTAGATTAGTACCCAATTGTTTCTGAAGTTGTAGAATACATCTTTGTTACTATTCTTTATGTACTAATACTTTGATTTCTGTGAATTCGAATACAAGGAATGCCGAATAAAAGGATATGCGGATTATTAATTTTAATATGTGAAAGCTAGAATGCTTTCCTGAATGGCCATCACTGTTTATATTTCCACCAGTAATGTAGGAGAGTTCTCTTCCTCACTTGTTACCACTCCAGTGTTTGCCAGTCTGATAGTGTGAGGTGATAGCTTCCTGTTAAATTCATTTGCATTCTAAAGGTGAAGTTGAGCATCTCTTTTTATAATATTAGCCATCATACTTTCTTTTCTGTGAAATGTTCTCCTAATTTATTTATTTTTAACTTTTTATTTTATATGGAGTATAGTTGATAAACAATGATGTGATCATTTCAGGTGTCCTGCTCTCTTTTGTTAGTCCAGGATCACAAATGCTTTGCGAAGTCTTAGAAATCAACATGGCAACACCATGAACAATTAAAGGCTTCTCTTTGTGAGAGCTTTTCATGGAAAATGCAGCAATGCCTCCCACCACCCCCTGCACACACACGTATGCAAAACAGATGTTTACACACAAAATGCCATTCTTTGAAAACATTTTAGGCTGATTAACAAAAATAAAATAATTGTTTTCCTGGAGTAAATACTAATGAAGCTATTCATCCCCATGTTTTATTATTTGGTTTTAATTACAATTTTTGGAACAGTATTCTTGAGGTGAAATTTACATGTCATAAAATCTATGCATACTTTTCAAGTGTACGATTCACTGCTTTGGGGTACATTCATCACCACTATCTAATACTGGAAAATTTTCATCATTCCAAAAAGAAATCCCATACTCTTTAGCAGTCACTCCTAATTCCATCTCCCACAGTCCTGGCGAGCACTAGTCCATTTTCTGTCTCTACAGATTTGTCTATTGGGAACATTTTGTCTAAACAGATTCATAAAATATGTTGTCCTTTTGGCTTGACTTCTTTCACATAATGATTTGAAAGTTCATTCATGTTGGTACTGTGTATAAATACTTCATTCCTTTTTATTGCTAGGTAATATTCCATTGAATGGTCATATCAAATTTTATTTATTTATTCATCAGTTGGTCGATATTTGTGTTAGTCTGATCTGGATTCATATCCAAGTTTTAACAGTCATTTCCTTTGGGACTATGGAAAGAGAAACAAAGCTTAAATTAAGCTTCTAGTTTTCCTTAGCCCCAGTACACTGAATTCTAGTATATTCTGTACAGTTGTTCATTGTTGTTCAGTTGCTAAGTTGTGTCCAACTCTTTGTTACCCCATGGATTGCAGTACTTCAGGTTTCCCTGTACAGTACCCGGTGACTATCTGTATTAGCATATCTGAGTTTGTTGATGTTTCTTACACCTATCTTGATTCCAGCTTGTAACTCATTCAGCCCAGCATTTCTCATAATGTGCTCAGTATACAGGTTAAACAAACAGGGTGGCAGCAGACAGCCATGTCATATTCCTTTCTTGAACCAATCAGTTGTTCCATACAGGGTTCTAACTGTTACTTCTTGACCCGCATACAGGTTTCTCAGGAGACAGGTAAGATGGTCTGGTATTCCCATCTCTATAAGAGCTTTCCACAGTTTGTCGTGATCCACACCGTCAAAGGCTTTAGCATAGTTGATGCAATAGAAATGGATGTGTTTTTTTGAAATCCCCTTGCTTTCTCTATAATCCAGTGTATGTTGGCAGTTTGATCTCTAGTTCCTCTTCCTTTTCTAAACCCAGTTTGGACATCTGGAAGTTCTTGGTTCCCATAATGCTGAAGCTTAGCACGCAAGATTTTAAGCATGTCCTTACTAGCATGGGAGATGAATAAATTGTCCAATGATTAGCACATTCTTTGGTACTACCCTTCTTGGGGACTGGGATGAGGATTGACCTTTTCCAGTCCTGTGGCCACTGCTGGGTCTTCTAGACTTGCTGACATAATGAATGCAAAACCTTGATGGCATTATCCTTTAGGGATTTGAATAGTTCTTTGGGAATTTCATTGCATCCACTAGCTTTTATTAACAGCAGTGCTTCTTAAGGCCCACTTGACTTTGCACTCCAGAATGTCTGGCTCTGGGTGACTAACCACACCATCGTAGTAATCCAGTTCATTAAGATCTCTTTTATACAATTCTTCCATATATTCTTTCCATCTCTTCTTGATCTCGTCAGCATCTGCCAGGTCTCTAACAATTTTATCCTTTATTGTGCCCATCTTTGGGTGGAATGCTCCCTTGATGTTTCCAATTTTCCTGAAGAGATCTTTAGTCTTTCCCCTTTGCTGTTTTTTTATATTATTTAGCATTGTTCATTGAAGAAGGCCTTCTTGTCTCTTCTAGCTATTTTTTTGGAACTCTGTGTTTAATTGGATGTACTTTTCCTTCTCTCCCTTGCTTTTTACTTCTCTTCATTTTGCTATTTGTAAAGTCTCCTCAGATAACCATAGGGCAGGAGAAAATGGGAAGGTATTGGGGTGAGTTATCCAAACCCTGGGAGCAGGATCTGCAGAGCTGAGATCCAGTCTGCTGGGGAAAGAATTCAGTTTGTCTTGTGCTCTTAAAGGGCTGTTCCTGCTGCGACTATTGGTAGGGAAATGTTGACAGAAGAGTAAGGAAATAGCATGAGCTTATCTTTACTCCATTATGCCTTCCGTTCTCCCTCTAGTGCTTCCTACTGCTCGTCTAGAAAGACACAATCAAGCCAAGGGGAAATGCTGATTGCAGTCTCAGCTCTGAGTACAGAGTGAAGAGTCTGGAGGTGAAAGGAAATAGCTTAATGAACTGGCATAATCCGCTCCTTGACTACTCTCCATTATACCCATGCGTCTCTTCATTTTACAACTGCCCCAAATCAAACACTATTCTTTTGCCTAGAAAGACAATCCTTTGCTACCCTCTCTTTCTGGAAAAAGGGAGACACAAAGTCCTAACAGCAGTAATCATTTCGGGAGTCTTAGTATCCATTGCTGGGTGATGTTACTACCTCCTCAAATTCTGTTACAGTCTCACCTGGAGACTCGTCTGTACTCCAAATTGTAATAGATTTACCACCCAATAAATCTTGTGTAAAATAACAAGAAAAAGTAAAAAGATAAAGATGGATGAATATATAATAATACAAATCAAATACATATAATAAGCAAGGAAGAAAGCATGCTTACCTTCTATAGTCCTTATTTATAAAACTAATTATGAGATGGGTAATATTTGTAACTTTCTTTTTTGTGTGTTCCATTAGAGCTCAGCTAACTGTGTTTCTTTGCTAGGGACCCATCTAAATTTCTGTTTCTGAATGATCTGACTCCTCAATAACCTGCCTTTTTATGGTTTCCAGTTTTCTATTAACCTTTATTATTGGATGTAAAAGTATTAATAGGTACTCAGAGGATGCAGTCAGTGTGTGCTCCTCACCCTCATGCCTGTTTAGAAGCAACTCAAGTCTTCTTTGATAACCAACACTAACTTCCCCAGCCTGTGCAGCCACCTCCCTTTTTGAGTGTTACTTCAGTCCCATAAGTAGCCTGAAGTGACCAGGCAAATAGTTTTAATTTCCTGTGTATTGAAACTTTTGGTGTCCATTGAAGTCTAAGTTGTGTGAGAGCCACCTTCCTTACGATCTATCCATCTGTAAACAGCTCAAGCTGTTTTCCTCTGCCGTAAGAAAATTCCTTGGATCAGAGAAGAAGAGACACCGAAGCAGGATGGGTATCAAAGAAGGACATTGAGATACAAGCGAAGGCTGCAGCTACCCTGGGCTCTTAAAAACATATCCACTTGCTGATTAATTACTTGCCCAAACTCTTGGTTTGGTGGACCATGTAATACCTGGTTCATGAGAGGTACTTCAGGCTGGATGGTCATTTTCATGTCTTGTGAGTGAAAAAGTCTCGCCTGCCATATCAGTGAACAAAGAGCAATGCAGCCATCAAGCCATCAGCTGCTACCGCCAACCTCAATGGTGCACCCTAAGGATGCCATTTTAAGGACTCTCAAGACTAAAAAGCACAGGATGCTGCCCTCAGACAGCTGAGGTTCATATCAAGGGAAAGATTTCAATGAGCCCACACTTTTGCACCTTCCCATACATAGGAAAGCACCAAATTCATTTATTTGAGATGTCTACTTTTCTGATTAATTATGGGTAGTATTTGGAAGTTCTGACTCCCTGGTCGTTGTTGCAAAAGCTCCCGTATAACCTAGCTCTTCCCTTACCTCTTCAGAGCAATCTGAGAGGCTGCATCCTGGGCTTAATTCCTGAGTTTGTCTGCCAAATAAAGCATAACTCTCAGTTTTGAGGCTGTGCTTTGTATTTTTTTTTTCCTCGGTCAACAGTCCCATGGTCAGGAGTTCAGTCTCTTAAGGATCAAAAACACTCCAGAAACTGTTTCTCAAAAGAAGAAAAGAATGTATCGAGGAGAGCATACATTTGCTCCCATATCTCAGAGGTCTGCACTGTGGTCCTCCCCTGGGGTTTTCCAGAGGCTCCTGCAGCAGCCTTGTTTACCCAGATGCTTAGGATCTTAGAATCTGCCACTGTGAGGCTGCAAGTGGCCAAGCAGGACCACTGGACTTGCTGCAGAAACTTCTCTTACTTTTTTTAAAATTAATCACTCCTGTTTCTTTTCTCTCTCTCTCTCTCTTTTTTTCTTGGTCATAGCTCATTCTTCATTTATTTCTAAACTCTTAAAAACCTTCCCATGTTACAGAGGTAAATCTCACAGTTCAGTGCAAAATTTTATTTCTGCTTTGTTTTCCCTTTTATACAGTCAGTCCAGTCAATCCTAAAGGAAATCAACCCTGAATATTCATTGGAAGGACTTGATGCTGAAATGGAAGTTCCAATATTTTGGCCACCTGATGGAAAAGACCCTGATGCTGGGAAAGATTGAGGGCAGGAGGAAAAGGGGGTGACAGTGTATGAGATGGTTGGATAGCATCATAGATTCAATGGACATGAGTTTGAGCAAATTCCAGGAGACAGTAAAGGACAGGGAAGCCTGGTGTGTTGCAACCCCTGGGGTCACAAGTTGGACACGACCAAGCTACTAAACAAAAATATTTTACAAGATCTGAAATTTTACTTAATCCACAGTGTTCTTTTCATCATCTTTAATTACTCATGTAAAAATGTGACAGGAAAAAAAACGTTCAGTTCAGTTCAGTTCAGTTGTTCAGTTGTATCTGACTCTTTGTGACCTCATGAGCCACAGCACGCCAGACCTCCCTGTCCATCAGCAACTCCGGGAGTCCACCCAAACTCATGTCCATGGAGTCAGTGATGCCATCCCAACATTTCATGCTCTGTCGTCCCCTTCTCCTCCTGCCTTCAATCTTTCCCAGCATCAGGGTCTTTTCCAGTGAGTCAGCTTTTCGTATCAGGTGGGCAAAGTATTGGAGTTTTAGCTTCAACATCAGTCCTTCCAGTGAACACCCAAGACTGATCTCCTTTAGGATGGACTGGTTGGATCTCATTGCAGTTCAAAGGACTCTCAAGAGTCTTCTCCATTACCACATTCAAAACATCTGTTCTTTGGTGCTCAGCTTTCTTTATAGTCCAACTCTCACATCCATACATTACTACTGGAAAAGATATAGCCTTGATTAGACGGACCTTTGTTGGCAAAGTAATGTCTCTGCTTTCTTTTGTTGTTCGTTTCCATGCTGGCTCTTTATTTATTTATTTATTTATTTATTTATTTATTTATTTAATTTTCTTTACTATATTGTGTTGGTTTTGCCATACAATGACATGAAACCGCCATGGGTTTACATATGCTCCCCCTCCAGAACCCCCTCCCTCCTCCCTCCCCCTGGGACATCTCGGTGCACCAGCCCCGAGCATCAATCCTGGGCTGGCGATTGATTTCACATATGATAATTAACATGTTTCAATGCCCTTCTCCCATATCATCCCACCCTTGCCCTCCTCCATGAGTCCACGAGACTGTTCTATACATCTGCGTTCCTTTTTCTGTCTCGCATGCAGGGTTCTCGTTACCATCTTTCTAAATTCCATATATATGCGTTAGTATACTGTATTGTTGTTTTTCCTTCTGGCTTACTTCACTCTGTATAATAGGCTCCAGTTCCGTCCACCTGAGTAGAACTGCTTCAAATGAATGTCTCTGCTTTTTAACATGCTGTCTAGGTTGGTTATAACTTTCCTTCCAAAGAGTAAGTGTCTTTTCATTTTATGGCTGCAATCACCATTTGCAGTGATTTTGGAGCCCCCAGAAATAAAGTCAGCCACTGTTTCTACTGTTTCCCCATCTATTTGTCATGAAGTGATGGGACCAGATGCCATGATCTTAGTTTTCTGAATGTTGAGCTTTAAGCCAACTTTTCACTCTCTTCTTTCATTTTCATTAAGAGGCTCTTTACTTCTTCTTTACTTTCTGCCACAAGGGTGGTGTCATCTGCATATCTTAGGTTGTTGATATTTCTCGCAATCTTGGTTCCAGCTTGTGCTTCCTCCAGCCGAGCATTTCTCATGATGTACTCTACATATAATTTAAATAGGCACGGTGACAATATACAGCCTTGATGTACTCCTTTTCCTATTTGGAACCAGTCTGTTGTTCCATGTCCAGATCTAACTGTTGCTTCCTGACCTGCATACAGATTTCTCAAGAAGCAGATCAGGTGGTCTGATATTCCCCTCTCTTTCAGAATTTTCCACAGTTGATTGTGATCCACACAGTCAAAGACTTTGGCATAGTCAATAAAGCCGAAGTAGATGTTTTTCTGGAACTTTCTTGCTTTTTTGATGATCCATCAGATGTTAGCAATTTGATCTCTGGTTCCTCTGCCTTTTCTAAACCCAGCTTTAACATCTCGAAGTTCACAGTTCACGTATTGCCGAAGCCTGGCTTGGAGAATTTTGAGCATTATTTTACTAGCATGTGAGATGAATGCAATTGTGCAGTAGTTTGAGCATTCTTTGGCATTGCCTTTCTCTGGGACTGGAATGAAAACTGACCTTGTCCAGTACTGTGGCCACTGCTGAGTTTTTCAAATTTGCAGGCATATTGAATACAGCACTTTCATAGCATCATCTTTCAGGATTTGAAATAGCTTCACTGGAATTCCATCGCCTCCACTAAAAAGGCGATGTTCATAGTGATGCTTCCTAAGGCCCACTTGACTTCACATTCCAGGATGTCTGGCTCTAGGTGAGTGTGAGTGATCACACCATCGTGATTATCTGGGTTATGAATATCTCTTTTCTACAGTTCTTCTGTGTATTCTTGCCACTTCTTCTAAATATCTTCTACTTCTGTTAGGTCCATACCATTTCTGTCCTTTACTGAGTGCATCTTTGCATGAAGTATTCCCTTGGTATCTCTAATTTTCTTGCAGAGATCTCTAGTCTTTCCCATTCTACTGCTTTCCTCTATTTCTTTGCATTGATCACTGAGGAAGGCTTTCTTATCTCTCCTTGCTATTCTTTGGACTCTGCATTCACATGGGTACATCTTTCATTTTCTCCTGTGCCTTACACCTCTCTTCTGTTCACAGCTATTTGTAAAGCCTCCTCAGACAGTCCTTTTGTTTTTTTGCATTTTTTTCTTTCGGATTGTCTTGCTCCCTGTCTCCTGTACAATGTCATGAACCTCCATCCATAGTTCATCAGACACTCTGTCTATCATATCTAATCCCTTAAATCTATTTCTCACTTCCACTGTATAATCATAAAGAATTTGATTTAGGTCATACCAGAATGGTCTAGTGGTTTTCCCCACTTTCTTCAATTTAAGTCTGAATTTGGCAATAAGGAGTTCATGATCTGAGCCACAGTCAGCTCCTGGTCTTGTTTTCGCTGACTGTATAGAGCTTCTCCATCTTTGGCTGCAAAGAGTATAATCAATCTGATTTCAGTGTGGACCACCTGGTGACGTCCATGTGTAGGCAGCTGCGACAGCACAGCAGCGGAGGCTATGACTGTGCAGGTGCTGCCAGATGAGCCACCCCACGTCCAAGGTAAGGGGCAGAGGCTACACTTTGCTGGAGCAGCCATGAAGAGATACCCCGTGTCCAAGGTAAGAGCAACCCAAGTAAGACGGTAGGCACTGAGAGAGGGCCTCAGAGGGCAGACAGACTGAAACACAGCCACAGACATCTAGCCAATCTGATCACATGGACCACAGCCTTGTCTAACTCAGTGAAACGAAGCCATGCCACGTGGGGCCACCCAAGACGGCTGACTCATGGTGGAGAGGTCTGACAGAACGTGGTCCACTGGAGAAGGGAATGGCAAACCACTTCAGTATTCTTGCCTTGAGAACCCCATGAACAGTATGGAAAGGCAAAAAGATAGGACAGTGAAAGATGAACTCCCCAGGTCAGTAGGTGCCCAATATGCTACTGGAGATCAGTGGAGAAATAACTCCAGAAAGAATGAAGGGATAGAGCCAAGCAAAAACAACACCCAGTTGCGGATGGGACTGGTGATGCTGTAAAGAGCAATATTGCATAGGAAACTGGAATGTTAGGTCCACGAATCAAGACAAATTGAAAGTGGTCAAACAGGAGATGACAAGAGTGAACATTGACATTCTAGGAATCAGCAAACTAAGATGGACTGGAATGGGTGAATTTAACTCAGATGACCATTATATCTACTACTATCGGCGGGAGTCCCTTAGAAGAAATGAGGTAGCCATCATAGTCAACAAAGGAGTTTGAAACGCAGTACTTGGATGCAATCTCAAAAACGACAGAATGATCTCTGTTCGTTTCCAAGGCAAACCATTCAAAATCATGATAATCCAAGTCTATGCCTCTACCAGTAATGCTGAAGATACTAAAGTTGAATGGTTCTATGAAGACCTACAAGACCTTCTAGAACTAACTCCCTGCCCCACCACCAAAAAAAAAAAAATATTAGTCAGTTTAAAATCTCAACTTTTACCCCACTGTTCTAGGAAATTTATAATAAGTCTATAGCATTCACTTATTTTACCCGGTTCATGTCCCCATGCATACTTTTTTTTTTTTGAGAATCAACACATAAAGATTTCACAAATTGTACAGCATTTGAATTATCACTGGTAAGTGTCCCAGGAGCCTTAAGAAGTCTAAAAATGGCTGCCAGGTTTTGTACAGCTTCCAAGACTGTGTATGGTCTTTATGAAAACAAACAGAATAGTTCAGGGGAAAAGTAGCCAGAGGAATGTGAATGTTCTTATTGCTCCCTGATTTCAGTTCTGTTGCATGGGACAGTAGTGATTCCTTCTGGGACATCACGAGCTTTTGTTTTGCCTGGCCAACAAAAAAGGCAAGTGTACTCAGTTGTGGAACTCCTGGCCCCAGCTTGTGACTCCCCAGCTGGCAGATTCAGAGGACAAACTCAAGTCAATCTCTCGATTCCGGTGACAGATTCGAGGCAGAGCTCAAACAGGGTCTGTTCCAACAGGCCATGGGTGAGGTCGCCAACCTTTGTCATCAATTACTATACATTTCTACTCCTGGACTTGAACTCTGCTGTATCATAACTGTGTTTAAAGAGAATTGCTGTCTAAGATGATTTACTGCCCTGCCAATCAGAGGGGTCTGCCACCTACCTTGTATCTTTGCCACCTGCCCCACCACTGGGGTCCCCACCGCCCACTCAGGGTGCAGCCGAGTGTGTAAACTCAGCATTGATATGTGGAAGAGGAGCCTTCTCTTGCTTTGCTTCCCTTCACACATGATTAATTTTAGGGGTGATTGGGTTAGGGGAGTTTGTAGCTGGGAGAGGACACTGCTCGTTTTATGCTAGTACTACCAAGGGGTACGGTGAGCCTTGTTCTGGGAGAGCTGACATAAGCTACGGAGGGAAACAAATCATGATGTGGCAGGCCACTGCTGGGATGACACCCACAGAAATAAGCAAATGGGAAGAGCATCTCCCTTTTCTCTGTGTTTGCCTTTGAGTCTCTGTAGTGCCCCCATTGGTAGAATCTAACAGGAAACTTGCTGGAAAGGAGGCAGATTATTTGCAAAGTTGAAACCTAGGTATCACAGAGCAGAGCACAGAAGGATGGATTTGGAGATGATATACATTATATTAATAATCAGCTCAGCACAAAACTGATTGTCAACTTAGTCTACTGCACAACATGTACAACAGCAACTTGAATTGGCTTACTTTCCATATTATAAAAGCAGTACATACTTATTGAGCAAATCTTGGTAAAATAATATGTCTCTTATAATCCTACAATTAAAAAAATTGGTATACCTTTTGCCCTTATTACAGATACACAAACACACACGTTTTTCAATGAAGTATGGTTGATTTACAATATTGTGTTATTTTCAGGAGTACAGCAAAGTTATTTGGTTATACATATATATTATTTTTTTCAATTCTTCTCAAGATATTAAATATAGTTTCCTGTGTTATATATAAGTCCTTGTCATTTATCTATTTTATGTATCCATTGATTCCATACTCATAATTTATCTCTCCCTCACCCCTTCCCCTTTGGTAATCATAAGTTTATTTCCTATGTCCACATACACATCTTATTTTTGCAGAAACTAGAATCATGTTCTGCATGAAAGTTTTAGCATCTCTACCTATTGTTAAATAATCCACAATCACAATGTTGTTGTCCACATAGGGTATTAGCACATCTCCACAGAAAAAGTGAAGTCACTCAGTCGTGTCTGACTCTCTGCAACCCCATAGATTATAGCCTATCAGGCGCCTCCATCCATGGATTTTCCAGGCAAGAGTACTGGAGTGGGTTGCAATTTCCTTCTCCAGGGTATCTTTCCAACCCAGGGGCTGAACCCCGGTCTCCCACATTGTAGGCAGATGCATTTACTGTCTGAGCCACCAGGGAAGTCCATAGTGCATAGATATGCTAATATATCATAAATCATCATTTCCTCATTTTTGAATGTGTTAAATAATTTGCATTAAATTATGCTGTGATGAGTATCTATGTTTTAGAATCATTAGAAACATTTGTTGATATGCTAAATTTTGAAGAAAGGTCCATTCTGTTCTTATTACATTGTTTGAATCTTTTTTTTTTGTTTGTTCTTTTTTTTTTTTTTTCTTTTTTTATTGTTTTTCCCATACACTGCCATGATATCACCATGGGTTCACATATGCTTACCCTCCGGAACCCCCCTCCCTCCTCCCTTCCCCCCGGGAAATTTCGCTGTACCAGCCCCCAGAGCATCAATCCTGGGCTGGCGATTGATTAGACACGTGACAATTAACATGCTTCAATGCCCTTCTCCCATATCATCCCACCCTTACCCTCATCTTAATGATAATTACTGTGTACATAAGTCCCTTTGAAAATAGTTTGTCACATACAGAAAAGTAATTTCTTGAATGGCAATTCATATGTAAATTCCCTTTTTTTCCTTCTTTCCTCAGTCCTCTTCCCTCTTTCTTTCTCTTTTTTCTTCTCCTCCCCTCCCCCAGCTCCTCCTCCTCCCACTTCTTTCTCCCTCTGTTTCTTCCTTACCCTCTTCATGCTCTCTTGCCAATTATGTCTGATGATAGACTGAGGCATTATTTGAATTACTGTATATTCCTTTCTAGAGCAGACAGTATGACTAAAAATGTATAAGGATAGTGTTTTTTTTTTTGACTGTGGATAGTGATGGGAACAGCTGGGATGGAAACTGAAGGAAATGGCAGGGACATTTAAATAGATATAGATGGAGTTGTTTAGCACAAAACTTAGAATTTCTTTGGGTAGGCGAATACATTAGAAGAGAGTATATTTTTTCCTTATAAATATAAAATGCTAAATCTTAAAACCATCTGTGCTCTTTCTGAAAGTTTAAAATTTGAATTTAGGTAAGTCAAAGTGAAAATGTTCATGTGTTGCCAAGCAACATGGCTAAATCTAAGACCTCACAATCAAGTGCCATAAAAAATGTTGACTACAATAAGTGTATCCCCAAAGCCAGTGAGTCAGCATGCGCTATTTCAGGAGGAGTTTGCAGGGAGCCCAGAAAAAGTCCCCAATGAGGGTAAAATTGTCTTCAAGCCATTTTGCCTTTCTCTTGCAATGCAAATCCTTATACCTCAACTCACTGTTTCCCAAATCAGATACAGGCAAGGAGATAAAATGTATCCTGTTCCATCCATGAACTTGCTCTCAGTGAAGGGAGAGGATCACCTCAATATGCAGAGACTAGGAGCCCATACCCTTACTCAGAGGGCAGAAGCCCATGGCTAGAGTAGATGAACTGGGAAGTCGAAGTTCCATCTGGATCTCCACATCAGAATGAAGATCAAGAAGAGGATGAGAATGCATGCCTGTGTTCTTGCTCCTGGAAATGTTCCATCTAAATTCAGATAGCTCTTTTTTTTTTTGACCCACTCCAACATTGATTCTCCTTGTGGTTTTTTGTTTGTTGATTTCTCCCAAAATCCTGCTTTGAAACGGAGTTTGTTGAAGATGAGTTTTTTTTTTTTTTTTTATTTTGTCTGGCCACATGGAACTTCTGGGGATTTTAAGAAAATGATTTAAAATTGTTAGCTGGGTGTCTTCCCCATCTCTGAAGATCTACATTTACTTGAAAGAGGAATAAATTTATGCCTTGATTTCCTATGGGGTAAAGAAAGAAGATTGGTGGAAATTAACGACCCAGAAGAAAGTCTTCTTCTCTGACATAAGACTCAGGCAAGAGTGAGAAGCTTAGCATGCATGGGTAATGACATAATGATACCCACATCTACATATCGAGTTATAATCTTTTTTTTTTTTCCGGAATGCATGTACCTTTTCTAGCTGTTTTTGAGTGAAGATGACAGAATTTGTTGGTCTGAAAATTTGCAATATGATTTTGACCTAGAAGTGAAGTTCTGTTACCTATCAAAATTTTTAGTGAAAGTGGAAAATACTTTGGGGTTTTAGTCTTGCAGAAGTTAGCTTCCTCTAATTTTAGTTATTCTTGTTAAAGTATCTGCAATTTGTTTCTAAAGGTATCTGTAATTGTTTATGTCAGTAAGTTAAGTTGTTTGGTCTAAATGTTATTATGAGTCTGTGCATTGTTTACACAGATTAGGTAAATTTTATTAACATGTAATTATTTATTATTATATCAAATATGTAAATGGTGCAATACTCCAGTGATTCATTAGTGTGTCATTTATGACATCATTTGATACATTTTTTGAATTTGATAGAAATATTTCACTAAAGGCTCTGCAACTTTATTATTTATGATACTAAGATGCTAAAATGACTAATGTCATTTTAATGCTAAACTGATTACTAAACTTGAAATTACAAAGGTTACAATTTTTAGATCATACAGGAGTTACATTTCCTATTTTTACCTGTTAATCCTGTCAAATAATTACTTGCCTTTTTGTGGCAGAATTTTTTAAGATTTAAAAGTAATAACCAGCTGAGTCTAGAAAATATGGAAACACAGGAAACAAGAAGAGGAAAAATTTCTTTCTGCATTTTTAGCATTCAAAAATGTAAATAGTTGAGTTCCTCCCAGTTTTTAGCTCTTTCTGCCATGATAAAATGTTCTTTGTTTCTGGTAACAATTTTTATACTCTATTTCATACTCTATGATTACTATATGTTTCCATGGAGGATATATATATACATATATATATATATATATATATATAGAGAGAGAGAGAGAGAGAGAGAGTATATTTCTATGCATACAGAAATTCAAATATATATATATATATACACACACACAATATGTCTTGTCTATAATTACTATAAATATTTCTTTGGATAAGAAAATAATCTTTTCTTAAAGACACAGTGGTTCAGGTCCTTGTGTGATTCCAGTGCCTTATTAATACATCTGCTTGTGATAATTCAGTAAGTCTTAAGCAATGAAGTATATATTCTCATAGTTGTTAAGTATTTTTGTCTCATGGATGGAAAAAAGGATCTAAGATGACTCTTAGTGCTGCATGTACTTAAGTGATACAACAAAAGGTTACCATTGTAGTTATTACTTTTAAACTCTCATTTATTTTTCTTTGGAAAATATTATTTTTGTTTCAGTTGTAGTCAAGAATATAGGGAAAGTTTCAAGTTTTGCATTTGAAATTTGCAGTTAATCATCCCTTATTTTATTTTCTTCTAAAATATCAAATTAATACCCTGTAGGAAATAAAACCTATGAATTCTTTACCAGCTGAGCCATGAGAAAAGCCTAGGAAATAAAACAAAAGTATATGATTTAAAAAAATAACATGTCTGAGGAGGAATCATCCTAATTTTTGAAAAGTAGTCATTCTTGGTTTGCGAAGTTTATTTTTGCAACCATACTTTAAAAATATTAATGCTTCTTAATTCACAATTGGTATGTCATGTTATCTAATTCACTTTAACAAGGGTGGGGAAACCAGAGCAACCAGGGTTGTCAGTGAGTGAGAGGAGATGCCATAAAAGCATAGAAATAGCCCAGGGCTAGAAATCAGAAATCCTAGTTTATCAGCTATGCCTGCCACAAAATATTCAGTGTAAATGTCATTATATTTTTAAACTCAGTAATGCTTTGTTTTCTTAAATGATGTAATGGTTTCCAAAGTAAAAACACAAACCAAAACATACATGTTTTGGACTAAAGATAAATTATGACTTGAATCTATCAAACCAATGAAATACCTTACTAGAAATTTAAAGTGGTTAAAAAATATTAGAGCATGTTTTCTAGGTTTATCAGTTCTTTGAGGATAAAGTATACTGTACTATTTAGTTACAGATAATTGCTTTGCTACCTAAGATTTTACTACATGGTAAAGGATGTCACAACACAGTCATTAACTTAGATTGTCTTTAAAGAAGTGTAACTCTAAAGGCAGAAGAACACAGCATGGCAGCTTTATAGATCATGTAAATAAAGCCAACGTTGGAGTTCTGGTTTTTCTTGGCAAAATACAACTTTCTATCTCAAAGATAGAGTGTTGACAAAAGCTTAATCTTAAAAAAAAAAAGATTTCCTTCAACATTAAATGTCTCTTACAAAGCAATTTGGATAGTAAATTGTACATTAATCTGATACCCTAAAATTGGATTTCCATTTTGAAAATTTATGTGACTCAAAAAATGAAGACCTTGAGCTCAATAGTTTAAAAGAAAAAACAAGAATATTACAGGTTTGTACTGTATTGTTCTGTGTTATATTGTATTAGGTTGTATTGTCTTGTTCTATTCTGTTTTACTCTATTCGATTCTATCCTAACCCCTCCGAGGAACATGGCATCTTGTGGGCTATCAGGATGCTAACGTGCTTGGACTCACACTGAGCACTCTGCTTGTGCCGGGCAGCAGCTCAGGTCTCACTTCTCCTGTCAGTCCACTGCACCCATGCACAGTCCAGGGATCACCCAGAGACTTGGGCATCGTTTATGCATAGAATTCAGGGTTCTCCTGCTCTGACTGCTTTTATGGCATTTCCCTCTCATGGTACCCATGACACCTTATAGCATCAAGTTAAGTTTCAATTCTCACTTTTTCAGAGGAGTCTTTCAATACTTCAGTGAGAAAAAAATACACTGGATTTCCCAAAAGTTTGACTCACCAGTCTTCGTGTTGTGATGTATAATGATACATACAAAGAACAGGCTGATGTAAGTCCATCTGAGAGGGAACCTGTGATGCCCAACCAGTGGAATATAACAGAAGTGATGCTATGTGACATTTAAGGCTAGATCACAAGAGGGTTCCACTTGGCTCGCTCTCTCTCAGGATGCTTGCCTTCAGAGCCCAGAAGCCCTATTGTGAAGAAGCCCAGACCACATGGAGAGGCCATACATAAGTGCTCCAGTCCAGAGCCTCGGCTTAAGTCTCAGCTTGCAGCCATCATTGACCTGTACGTGAACAAGATCTCAGATGATTCCAGTCCCCAACCTTTGAATTTTTCAGACTTTATGGATTATTTTTCCCTCAGGACCCACATTTCCAATGTTCTCTTTTACAGGTAATCACACATGTGCCAATATCTACATCTGTAGATTATTAAATGATAAATAATGTGATACTAATATGAATTTATCATATGTGTGTGGTTCATAAAATTTTCAGACTTATTTCAAATTCAATACCACCTCCACAGCCAAGAAGTTATATGTCCAACCAATGACTTATTGTTTTGCTTCTGTTCAGTCTTGATAACTGCTTTTACATAGCCTCAGATATAATCAAAGCTCTTCTCCCAGAAATAAGTACTGAACAGAGACTTCCAGAAACTTTCATAATTTGTGTCTTACTGATCCCAAAAGGATTTGGGCGAATCAGGTGTTTTCTACTCTGATCAGCCAATGCAAGCTTATGTAACTCTTATTTCACTGAACCGTCTAATATTAATATGAAACTTCAAACTCTACATTCAGGATGCAGACTATTCTTTATCTCAGTCCCCAGGCTGCACCTTACACTTGGCTTCTTTTCATAAATCCTTTTCACATGTCATACCGAGGTTCAGTGGCTACAGCCAATAATTAATGCTAGTGAATTGGTTGTTTTCTAAAATTCAGTTGTCTTCTCAGTTGACATCATATGGACAGTCTTTGCAAAATTACTCAAGAGATCTTTAGAAAATGATGAATTGAGGGAAGATTACTGAGAACTGTTGTGCTTTCAAATTCTTATCTGTGATTATAATAGTGAACACAGGCCAAAGGATTCCAAGCATTTTTCATTAAGTGAGGAATTTTATTTATTTAACTTCATAACTTAATGTGACTCTTCAGCTAGGACACAGTGAAAAGTGATAAACAAAAGTATTTACTCTTGAACTTCTACTCCATGCTAGCCAAGGTCAGCCTTCTGGGCAGATTACCAGGCACAGAACAAGGCACAGAGAGCCTTGCTGTGTGCGGACACCCTTTGTGTATATTCACTCCTCTCTCAGAGGACTCACTCTGAGAGAACGATCGCAGTTTCCAAAAGCTGGGAGCTCCCTGGCACTCTAGAAGGCCTTGTGCAGCTAGGAGCTGGCCTGCCACACTCATAGCTAGGCTATGTCATTCTCCTATTAAACAGAAATAATTTCAGAGATTGCCCAAACCAGGCAAGGCCACACTGACTTTGTTGGATCAAGAAAAAGACAAGAACCTCCTGTAGTCTTATGTTGTCAGACAGAAACAAGGACATTACCCAAATGGTAGAAAAGACCAGATGTTACCCTAATCTGGCTACTGTGAGTAACTACTGCCTTTTGATCAGTTACAGTCTTAGCTGTATGCATTCCTCTTTACCTCCTAGAAAATAATTATTAAGTTGCCCAAAGAATTCAAAGAATTATCCTCAATTCCTGATAGCAGCAATTATTCCAGAGCAAAACTCT
Organism: Antilocapra americana; assembly: GCA_007570785.1. Lineage (NCBI taxonomy): Eukaryota > Metazoa > Chordata > Mammalia > Artiodactyla > Antilocapridae > Antilocapra > Antilocapra americana. The sequence goes on from ML661343.1 coordinate 13,832,906, forward strand.
ACTTCCTTGAACTCTCCCTTAAATCACCAAATATAGTGTCCAAATCGTCTAAGTTCCTTCTCATACCCTTTCACTGAGATGCTTCTAAAGGTTCTCATCATGCCTGTTCTCTCTCATTATAACAAGTGAATAAAAACAACTGTGTCACACTACATATGTGTTCTGGGAGATTTTTGGCTGCAGAGATTTAACAAATCTGTGGCATGAGCATTTGGGGGCCAAAGAAAAGCTAGAAGAACACTCACCAAAGAAGACAGATCTATGCAAAGGACAGAAAGGTAAAACAACAGCAATAAAAATTCTTCTAAGCATGAAGAAAAATGGGAAATTGATGTGTAAAGAGAGAGAGAGAGGAACATTGCTAGACACAATTTATGAAGAACGAACTTGAGAAAATAGACATGGGTCACTCTGGGATGTTAGAGGCTGATGAGTGTGAGAGCAGGAATAATTCATCCATGTCTTCATTTACTTGGTCAGCCAACAAGAATTTCCTGAGTGCCAACTATGTACTGAGCACCAGGGCCAGGAGATGCAATGAGAGAAAGATACTATCCTTATCTTTCTGGATCTCACACTTGGGTGGTAGGGAGTAAAGGTTATCTGAGGTTTAGATAACAGACATTACTCAGATAATTGCAGAGATAAGAATGCCCATAACAAGTCTCTGGAGGAAAGATCTAGGTGGCTCTGAGAGTCTGTAGAAAGATGGGGAGGCCACAGATGACTTTGGGTCAAAATCTGAAGAACAAGTAAGAGCTAACCAGGGGAAGAGATGATGGAAGAACAAACCAGGCAGAGAGAAGAGCATTTGTGAAGGCCTTGTGGTGGACTAAGTATAAAAGCATGAAGCAAGTACTGGAATAGCAATGGCAGGAGGATATTCTGTAAGAGAGTAGAGAGATGAATAGGGGTGCCATACACAGAATATTTTAGGACAGGGCTTTGCAAAATAGAGTGTGTGAGTCAAACCCAGCCTGTTGTTTGCTTATAATATGAAGTCTTACTGGACCACAGAGTTCTATTTGTTTGCATATTGTTTGTGGCTGTGTTTTGTTTTTTTTTTTAATAACAGTGTTGAAAAGTTGCAACAGAGACTGTGTGGCTTGGAAAACCTAAAATATTTATTATTTAGTCCCTTAGAGGAAAAAATTTGCTGACCCCTATTATAGGTTATCCCTGAGAAGGGAAAGACTACCCACTCCAATATTCTGGCCTGGAGAACTTCATGGACTGCATAGTCCATGGGGTCACAAAGAGTTGAACACGACTGAGCAAATTCACCTTCACATTATAGGTTATGCTGAGAGGTTTTTTTTGTCTTTATTGAAAGCAAAATAGAATGCTATCCATGGCGTGGAAAACAATTCCTCAGGCTCATGAACAGAGTCCAGGGGACAAGTGGGTAGACCAATTATAAGGCAATGGCAGTAGTTCAGATGTTCAGGTGAGAGATGAGGTTGTTTAATAAGGGGAACGAGGTAGAGATGGAGAGAAATGCAATGAATTACGTGAAACATATGAAATGGAGAAGAGAAACCAGGGAAGACTTCTGACTTGTACAACTAGAGAGAAGATAATGGCGTTTGCTGAGCTATAGGATGCTCAAAAAAGACCAGCATTTTGTTAATTTATTTTTACACAAGGAAGAAGATTATGAGCTAAGTTTAGCTGTGTCAATTTTGAGGTCAGTTTGAGATGCTCAAGAGAAGATACACTAGGATATACAGTTTTGGAGCTCAGAGAAGAATGCGGATTGCCTGCAAATCTTCCTCTGCATTTATAAACAATTTGGAACTAACCCAAGGTGATAAGTCAGGTTCAAAGTCCAGAGTCAGATTCTGAAAATAGTGGATTTGAATATATTGTAGGACTTCCTCTGCCTGGGATTCGATCTCCTCAATCTAGAGAGTGCAGAAATGCCCTACAGGAAGGTACCAAAGGGATACAAAAAAAGGAGGAGGAGGAAAATCTGTGCTACTTGAGAACAGAACACTCCAAGAGGAAAACAGTAGAGAAGAGGTGGGGTCATCCATGGACAAGGCCTTAAATATCAACTATCTCAGCCAATAGAGAAATGTGGCACAGAAGAAGTTCAGATTCTCAGGGAACTCGTCACTCTAATAAGCTGCTCCTTCATCCAAAAGAGAAATGGCCAGGTAGAGAGAAGAACTAGGAGTGTTTGCTCTAACACACAATTCTAAGTCAGAGGATTGAGACTGAGTACCATTTCCTTTATGCAATGTTGAAAGGGGGAGAGCCATGGATACATGTTTCCTTTTAATAAAAGATTTCAAAAACCATATAAAGGCAAGAAACACATAAAAGACTCAAAAATTGTGTTGTTATGTTCTAATTTTAGGGTAGGAGAAACTGTGGAGCTAAATTTAAATAAAAGAAACTCATGAACATAATTGTGTTTTAATAAGCAAAGCTGATAGGGGATTAGTGAACCTAAGGAGACACTAGTCAGAAGTCTATAGAGGGCTACCTGGAAGTAGCTCTCCAGGGCTTGGCCATTCTCAAGGGCCAAGCATTAGCGGAGGGTGAAAAACATCTGACTTTGAACTCTGAGCAATAATAAAGCCTAGATGTCTTTACTGCTTCAAGATATCCACTGTGGTGCACAGTAGACTTAATGTAGCTGATGTACTAGGAAGTAGCCCGTAAGAATTTTTTAATCACTCCTGCAAAACAAGTCCATTCTTTGTTAGTTGTAACTCAGTATGGAGTCACCATTAAGATTGAATTTTGAACTCTTATTATTATGCTGACTAATCACTGACTATGTTTCCAGTGAGAAAATAAAGGAAGTCTTTGTTTTTTGTTTTTTTTAATCAAATTCAAGGGCCTTTCATAAAAGTGACATTTTCTTCTTACAATAATGTGGTGCTTCCTTTTATACTTTTAATTTTTGCCTTTTAAGTGCTCATAAACTCAGAAGTTATACATGTTTGTTGCAGAATCTCTAATTTTATGGAAATAAATACGGTGCAAAATGAAAGCCTCCCTGGAAGGCATTTACTTGCTCCCTTCTCTCTTTCTCCCTAGATTAAGTGTCAAGGTAAACAATTTTGACTGTAAACACTTACAGAACTTTATTGATGCATTTACATATATAGTTTTCTCTATATAAATAGAAATCATACTATATAATATTATTTTGCTATAATTTCTATTGTTATTATTTATCATGCTTCTTTCACTGAATCAGAGCCTCAAGCCGGTACAAATAGGTCTACTTGAATAATTTTAACAACTGCAAGGTAACATTTGGACTACGCATGTTTGTAAGGTATTTTGTAGTATTCAGAACCCAAAGCAACATTTTTATAATGATCCTTAGCATAATATTGTAGGATTTGTAAAAGAACTATTTCTTTTCTGTGTTTAAACTATAGGCCAGATTTAATGTAAAATCATACTATATAATATTATTATAGATATAATTTCTTTGTTGTTATTATTTATCATGCTTCTTTCAGTCAATCTGAGCCTCAAGCCAGTACAAAAGAGAGACAATGGAGCTTCATGGAAAAAGCCTTGGACCTGAACCTTGAACTAGTTCAGCTCATTATCTGATTTTCCTGTGATTCAAAGTCCTTATTTATAATGGGATTTGGGTCCAGATTATTTCTAATGTTCCTGCTAACTCTAGAACTGCATATATGTAGAGTGCTGAAACATCCTGTGTTAAGATGTTTTAAGAGCTTTTCCTATTTGGCAAATATTAAATACCTATTTACACTCCCTACTTTAGGTACTGAGGGGCAAAAATATATGCTACTTGTTGTCCACATCGGATAGCAATTGAAAGATAATTTCTCATTTGCCCTTGAATTGTTGTTCCCAACAATAATTATTTTCCAGAAGTGTTGAAGAGTTTTATAACAATAAGGAATTAAGAATCTGAATGGAAATTAAATATTAATGGCTAGAGAATTGGAATCTTACGTAAAATTTTTAAGGTGAAAAAGTTTCCTTTCACCTGTGGAAAAGACATACAGGAGAAAAAGCAAAAGAAGAAAAAATTGTGGGACCACGTGTGGGGACGAGCAGAATGTTGGGGTGGAAACTGCAGACCAAGTGTGGAGTCATTCTGGTTCCTGAAAAAAGAACTGCTGCTCCCCCTTGTGGCAAGTGTAGAAAGTGAACACCCTGCTGAAGCGAAGCATTTCGCCCTAGAACAAAAGGATGTAAGTAAGCTCTATATGGATTACAGTGACATACTGCTTTTAAGGGAAAAATAAAAGGCATATTCAAATGGAAAATTCAAGTGATGATTCTGCCTCAGGTATAGGCTTGATGTCACCAAGAGAAAAGAGCAGGTGATGCCAGGGTGTGTCCACTTGGAGCCAAGAGGATGCCTGTGGTTGACTCATGTAGCTGGTTGGTCAACACCTAACAAACATGTGTTTGTGTGCCAACCACTTTATAAAATACTAAGAAGAGTATAAAGTAATATGAGACAATTGCCTTTCAAAAATATGCCATCCACCTGGGAATATAAAATATAACCACAAAGAGACAGTTCATTATAAGGTGGTGGATTCTGTCACACTGAGGAACCTAGAGCAGGAAGAAGGGAAAGAGTAGGGGTATTTAAGAAAGGCTTAAGATAGTAATAAGCCAGTTAAATAGCAAAGTATAAGGCCAAGAAGTTAACCAAGTTTTGTGTTTAAAGAATACCTGGGCCCAGACTAGGTAACCCTGAGCTAACCACTTTGGACTCGATTACACTTGTTTTATGGATGAATATCTGTTAAGTGTGTTTCAATAGAGAAGAGACATTACATGACATGTTTCAGGAAGGTTAATCTGGGAAGCTGTGTGTAATGTGTCCTTGAACTGAATTAGTATTATTTTTTCAAAAGTCGTACCTCTCTTTTGCAACCCCATAGATTATAGCCTGCCAGTCTCCTCTGTCCATGGGATTTCTAAGGCAAGAATACTGGAATGGGTTGCCACTTTCTTCTCCAGGGAATTTTCCTAACTCAGAGATCGAACTTGAGACTCCTGCACTAGCAGGCGGCTTCTTTACCGCTGAGCCAACAGGGAAGCCAAATCCATTATTTTCTATCCCCATATAATTTTTTGTTTCATGTAATTTATTACTATGTGACATTATATGATTATACATGTGTTTGTTTGCTGTATCCCTCACTGTTTACAAATCCTTGAAAGCAAGAACTCTGTGTCACTTTTGTTCACTGCTGTATCCCTAATTTCTAAGACAGCAGTGGACACTGGCTAAATATTTGTTGGTATTAGAGATAAGCAAACCTAGAGAGCGTATTAAAGAGCAGAGACATTACTTTGCTGACAAAGATCTGTATAGTCACAGCTATGGTTCTTCTAGCCATCATGTATGGATGTGAGAGTTGGACTATAAAGAAGGCTGAGCCCTATGGTGTTGGAGAAGACTCTTGAGCGTCCCTTGGACTGCAAGGAATATCTAACCAGTCAATCCTAAAGGAAATCAGTCCTGAATATTCATTGGAAGGACTGAGGCTGAAGCTCAGTGGCAAAGAGCCAACTCATTAGAAAAGACCCTGATGCTGGGAAAGATTGAAGGCAGAGGGAGAAGGGGACAACAGAGGATGAGATGGTTGGATGGCATCACTGACTCAATGGAAATGAGTTTGAACAAGCTCCGGGAGCTAGTGATGGACAGGGAAATCTGGAATGCTGCAGTCCATGTGGTCGCAAAGAGTCAGACACGGCTGAGTGACTGAACAACAAAATAGATACATTTATATTGAAAGACAAAAGGTTGAGCCAAGGAGAGCAATTAAGTGTTTATCAAAAAGTAAAACCCAACCTTGAATAGAGGAAGGAAAGGAGAGAAAAAGAGACATTCACTATTGTAAAGAATGAGTAAACTAGACTTGATAACAAACTGAACAGGGTTGGGGAGGGCAGAAGAGGAATCTAAAATGGCTGAAGTTTCAAAGTTATGAGCGTGGGAAGATAATGGTAACTGCAAAAGAAAATAAGGGTCCCGGTTAGAAAGTATGTGTTGGCTAGAGAACAGAGTAAGCTCGTGACATAGTCCAAGCTGTTGAGGGGCAGGTAGTGATTTCTGATTAGAACTCAGGAAGCAGGCTTGCGGATTTCTCCTTACGGAAGAGAGGATAGCTGAAACACCAGCTTAGACAAAATTTTGGTGGGATGAACGCTAGAGGTAGGGAGGAAGAGAAGAGAGGACTGAACTCAAAGTTACATAAATCGTCTTCAAAACTGACCTTCAGGACTGTGACCCATTCATACTTTATGCCTTCATCCTACGTATGTCTGGTAGTAGTGGTGATGGTTTAGTCGGTAAGTTGTGTCTGACTTTCGTGGCACCATGGACGCCTCTGTCCATGGGATTTCCCAGGCTAGACTACTGGAGTCAGTTGCTATTTCCTTCTCTAGGGGATCTTCCCAACACAGACATTGAATCTATGTCTCCTGCATTGCAGGCAGATTCTTTGCCACTGAAACACCAGGGAAGCCCTATGTCTGTTGAGCTCAACTGCAAAACACATGAAAGGAGGATCCTGGGGAAACTCATAGTCTAGTAAGGGAGACAAACCTGAAGAAAAGATGTATACACATGACTCACTGAAATGAATTAGCTACCCGAGTTCTAGCCAAACATAGACCTGACGTTGCCAGATCTTATAATCTTTCAAGACAGGCTGAGTTCTTATGTGAGAATTTCTAATACCTAAACAGAGGACATTAATTAAAATGTGTGGGCCAAACAAAACATTTTCGCTGGCTATATTTTAAAAAATTACTTTATTGAAGTATAGCTGATTTACAATGTTGTGTTAATTTCTGCTATAGAACAAAGTGATTCAGTTATACATATATATATATTCTTTTCTATTATAGTTTATCACAGGAAACTGAATCTAGTTCCCTGGGCTGTACAGTAAGACCTTGTTAATCTATATATATACTTTTAATTTAAAAAAAACTTTTTATTTCATATTGGAGTATTTGTTGTTGGTTGGTCGCTAAATTATGTCCGGCTCTTGCTACCTCAAGGAACTATAGCCTGCCAGGCTCCTCTGTCTGTGGGACTTCCCAGGTTAAGGATACTAGAGCAGGTTGCCATTTCCTTCTCCAAAGAATCTTCCCAACCCAGGGATTGAACCCGTGTCTCCTGCTTTGGCAGGCAGATTCTTTACCATTGAACCACCAGGTAAGCCCCTATATTAGAGTATAGTGGATTAGCAATGCTGTGAAAGTTTCAGGTGGATAGCAAACAGACTCAGCCATACATATACATGTACCCATTCTCCCCCAAACTCCCCTCCCATCCAGGTTGTCACATAACATTAAGCAGAGTTCCCTTGTTGTTTAACCATTCTATATAAGTTTACATCTGCTAATTCCAAAATCCCAAACTGGTTGGATTTAATTTGCAGCCAGCCCTATTGTAATCTCAATCAAGAAAAGTCCTCTTTCTCCCTTACCCCTTAAATTGTGCAATCTGAGGGAAAATGCTTTAGTCCCATAAGAATCAACCTTAACACTGGTATGGAGGAGTGTTTTAGAAAAGTCATTGTGTACGGGTAGACAGGATCTCTTTTGTGCATTGGTTGCACTCATTCAATTATTTATTTAATAAACATATCCATATGATGGGATAGGAACTCGATATACAAGGGTAAGCAAATTAGACAAACTGACATTTTGTTTAGGTAAATTTCATCAGGTAAGAAGAGACTAAAGATTATTACCAACAGGAAGAAGAAAACTCTAACAGCTACAATAAATACCTATCTGATGTGCTGGCTGAAACTGCTTTAATTTTACAAGAAAGATAGAGTAGAAGAGGAGGAAGTATTTCTAGATGACAAGTTTATCTCTGTGAATTTTTGAGGGAGGGTGGGGAGAGGCTGTGAAAGGTCCCTAGAAATATTTAGAGTAGGCAGGAGAAAAGAAAATTAAAAAAGAGATGTCCCATTTGTTACCCATAGGAAAAAATGGCAAAGAATGAGTTTGATTTGAATTCTGATTAAACCAGTGACTTTCAAGCCTTCTTTGATTGTGTCACAGTAAATTATAGAAAAGACGCACACATACATGCATACTAAAACAAAAGTTTCACTTATTTATATTCACATTTACTGTATGACACCTTGAGATGTTTTCTATTGTTATTTCCCGAACCAAATACACCATGCTTATTTTCAGAGACTTCTAAGTTTAACTAGAAATCAAGTTAATCGTGATTTTGAAAGTCTACAAACTGAAATTTTAAAATAAAGGGTATCCAGGAAATTTTTATTTGTAGAACTTACGTTTGATCTTAAAGATACTCATGATTAAAATAGTAATAATTGAGAATTAATTGAGTGTTGCTTAAAAGTACAACAGAGTAATGACATTAGAAAAACTACCTCAAGATGTTGAAGTTTCAGAAATATGGAAGTTTATTAATGTTGACTCATGCTACTAATTTTTTCATTGACATTGCTAATTTGATGGATATTGAAATTAAAAGAGCAGAATATTACACAGAAATCATTATGTGTGTATAAAGTTTCTAGGAGTTGAATTTCTGGAATGGGGTGTAGTTTAATTATAATGCTTACATTATGTTCTTTAGAAAATGACTAGTGTAAACTGAAGTGCTGTAGAATTACACGGAAACTTTTCTATCAGGTAACAATTTTTAGGGCAAGAAAAGAAGACAGATGAGAAATAAGAAAGAAAAGTACATGCATGTGTGTGCTAAGTTGCTTCAGTTGTGTCCAACTCTTTGAAACCCTATGGAGTGTAGCCAGCCAAACTCCTCTGTCCATGGGCTTTTCCAGACGAACACTCGAGTGTGGCTCTGACAATAAAGAATTTGCCAGCAATGTGGGAGACCACGGTTCCATCCCTGGGTCAGGAAGATCCCCTGGAGAGGGAAATGACTACCCACTGGAGTATTCTTGCCTGGAGAATCCCATGGACAGAGGAGCCTAGAGGGCTGCAGTCCACAGGGTCACATAGAGTCAGGCACAGCTGAAAGACTAACACTTTCACTTTTTCTTCCTCTTTAAAATAACACTATTTTCCTAACAGATATGAGCACATTTCTTTACTAGAAACTTGCATTATAAGAATAGACTTATTATTTCCTAAATAGAAAGAATGAGGGAATTAATTTTATAAACAGCATAAATATTATTTCATTCAGAAATAGAATGTGTTGCTTAGTCCCTAGGTTTTGCCCAACTCTTTTGTGACCCTATAGACTTTAGCCAGCCAGGATCCTCTGTCCATGGGATTCTCTAGGCAAGAATACTGGAGTAGTTGGCCATTTCCTTCTCGGTATCTTCTCGACCCAGGGATTGAACCAGGGTCTCTTGAATCTCCTGCATTGGCAGGTGGATTCTTTACCACTGAGCCACCTGGGAAGCCCAAAGAAACAGACTCTTTCTAATCACAGTTATAGAAAAGTGAATAAAATAATAAAGGGCCTTTTTCCTGAAGTGGCTGAGTCCTTAGAACTGATTATCTTCTTGCATGTACTTCCAGCCCTCTAGATGGATTCTCTGTATTCTCAAGTCAAATCCAAACCTATTAATGCAATCATAATAATTATTCCTGGAGGTCAAGCCCTCTTTAGAATTATTTTTATCAAGAAGGAGTGGCTTTTACATTTAAGAAAATGTCAAATATTCAAACAGTACAATTTTAAAATAAAACTAAAAAAAGTCCCAGCTTATTCAGCTCAGAAATTTTTAGTAGTGATATATGAATAAAGGATTAAATATTAATCACATTAATTAAAATTAAGTAATTAAAGTGTTTTAAAAATTTAAAACTCAACGGGAGGAAATGCTTGGAAGAAAAGTTTGATCACATGTTTTGTTTTTTTTTTAAAGTTATACCATGACATTAGCTGAATGAAGAACACATAATAAGTTGGAACAGTATTATAATATCATGTTGAGAATTATAGTTTGTTCACTTGTGAATTCTTCATTTTCTTTTTTAAATTATGGTATATACGTGTGTGTGTGTGCTCAGTCACTCAGTCATGTCCAACTCTTTGTGACTCCATGGACTATGGCCACCAGGTTCCACTGTCACAGGATTTTCCAGGCAAGAATACTGGAACCAGGTGCTATTTCCTTCTCCAGAGGGTTTTCACAGCCAGAGACAGAAACTGTGCCTCTTGAGTCTCTTGCATTGGTAGGTAGATTCTTTACCACTGTGTCACCTGGGAAACTCTTCGTAAATATATATATATATATATAACATAATATATATTACATAATGCTAAGTCACTTCAGTCATGTCTCTTTGTGACCCTATGGATTGTAGCCCACCAGTCTCTTCTATTGATGGAATTCTCCAGGCAAGAATACTGGAGTGGGTTGCAATGCCCTCCTCCAGGGGTTCTTCCCCACCTAGGAACTGAACTCACATCTCTTAAATCTCCTGCATTGACAGGCGGGTTCTTTATCACTGAGCCACCTGGCTGGATGGCAAGAGAAGCTCGATATATATTAAATAATATATATATATATATATATATATATATATATCAGTTCAGTTCAGTTCAGTCCAGTCACTCAGTCATGTCTGACTCTGTAACCCCATGGACTGCAGCAAGCCAGGCTTCCCTGTCAATCACCAACTCCAGGAGTTTGCTCAAATTCATGTCCATCAAGTCAGTGATGCCATCCAGCCATCTCACCCTCTGTCTTCCCCTTCTCCTCCTGCCTCCAATCCTTCCCAGCCTCAGGGTCTTTTCCAATGACTCAACTCTTCGCATCAGTTGGCCAAAGTACTGGAGTTTCAGCTTCAACATCAGTCCTTCCAATGAACACCCAGGACTGATCTCCTTTAGGATGGATTTGTTGGATCTCCTTGCAGCCCAAGGGACTCTCAAGGGTCTTCTCCAACACCACACTTCAAAAGCATCAATTCTTCGGTGCTCAGCTTTCTTCACCATCCAACTCTCACATCCATACATGACTACTGGTAAAACCATAGGTTTGACTAGATAGACCTTTGTTGGCAAAGTAATATCTCTAGTTTTTAATATGCTGTCTAGGTTGGTCATAGCTTTTCTTCCAAGGAGAAAATGTCTTTTAATTACATGGCTGCAGTCACCATCTGCAGTGATTTTTGGAGCCCAAGAAAATAAAGTCTCTTGCTGTTTCCATTATTTCCCCATCTATTTGCCATGAAGTGATGGGACCAGATGCCATGATCTTAGTTTTCTGAATGTTGAATTTTAAGCCAACTTTTTCACTCTCCTCTTTCACCTTCATCAAGAGGCTCTTTAGTTCTTTGCTTTCTGCCATAAGGGTGGTGTCATCTGCATATCTGAGGTTATTGATATTTCCTCTTGCAATTTTGATTCCAGCTTGTGCTTCCTCAAGCCCAGCATTTTTCATGATGTACTCTGCATATAAGTTAAATAAGCAGGGTGACAATATACAGCCTTGATGTACTCCTTTCCCAATTTGGAACCAGTCTGTTGTTCCATGTCCAGTTCTAACTGTTCCTTCTTGATCTGCATACAGATTTCTGAGGAGGCAGGTAAGGTGGTTTGGTATTCCCATCTCTTAAGAATTTTCCATAGTTTGTTGTGATCCACAGAATCAAAGGGTTTTGCATAGTCAATAAAGCAGAAACAGATGTTTTTCTGGAACCCTCGTGCTTTTTTGTTGATCCAATGGATGTAGGTAGTATGATCTCTGGTTCCTCTGTTTTCTAAATCCAGCTTGAACATCTGGAAGTTCATGGTTCACGTACCATTGAAGTCTGGCTTAGAGGATTTTGAACATTACTTTGCTAGCATGTGAGATCAGTGCAATTGTGCAGTAGTTTGAACATTCTTTGGCATTGGAATGAAAACTGACATTTTCCAGTCCTGTGGTCACTGCCAAATTTTCCAAATTTGCTGGCATATTGAATGCAGCACTTTCACAGCATCATCGTTTAGGATTTGAAAAAGCTCACCTGGGATTCCATCATCTCCACTAGCCTTGTTTGTAGTGATGCTTCCTAAGGCTCACTTAACTTCGCATTCCTGGATGTCTGGCTCTAGGTGGGGGGCTATAACCATCGTGGTTATCTGGGTCATGATATCTTTTTTGTATAGTTCTCCTCTGTATATGTAATGAAACTTTATATTTATAAGCATACAGTTCAGTGGTATTAAGTATATTTACATGGTTATCCAATTATCACTACCAGTCTTGTCCAGGACTCTTTCATTTTCTACAGCTGGAACTCTGTACCCACTAAGCAATGCCTCCTCCATTCCTTCCTTACCCTAGCCCCTGTCAAACACCAATTGTACTTTTAGACTCTATGAATTTGATTACTCTAGATGCGTCATATGAGTGGAATCACACAATACTTATCCTCTTGTGGCCTTTTTTTCCTCCACTTTGCATAATATCTTCAAGGTTCATCCATATTGTAACATATGTTAGAATTTTTTTCTGTTTAAGGCTGAATAAGGTTTCATTGTATTACATACCATATTTTGTTTGTCCATTTTTCCACCAGTGGACAACTGAGTACTTCCAAATTTTAGTAATAGTGAGTAATTGCTGCATTAAATATGAGTGTACAGCTATCTGTTTGAATTCCCACTTTTGGTTATTTTTAGTACACACCCAGATGTGAATTTCTGGATCATGATAAAGGAAAAGATTATTCTGATACATATTAAGCCAGTGAGGGAGACTTTATTCAGAACTATGGTGATAGCTGTCAAGACCATTACCACAGGGGAGAGAGATTGGGCTCAACTCTGAATACAGTGAGGAAAGCTAGGGATTTGTAACCAGTGAGCAGACTGAGGGGACCAGTGGCTGGAAAATAAATATGAGAAAACATCACAAGTAAGGGCATTCATGCTAAACTGACTTAATAGTATTCTTGCTAAAGGCTGACTGACCAGGAGAATCAGTTATTGTGGATGCAGAAGAGGAATTTGAACAAGGCTGAGAGATTTCCTCTAAACTGACTTAGCAGGATTCTTGCTACAATTGGACTGCAGACCCCAGGATAATGCCTAGTCAAAAAGAGGACTCAGAGAAGCCTAGTTACATTTTGTCAAAGATAGAATCTTTTCCAATAATGTGATAATTAAACATTAATTTTTGCAGAGGGGCACCATACTGTTTTCCACTAGCACTACTTTGTTCCCATCAGAAATGCATAAAGGTTCCAATTATCCATAACCTTGATCACACTTGTTATTTTTTGAGGCTTTTTGTTTCACTTCATTTTATTTCCATAATAACCATACTAATGGGTGGGAAACAGTATATCATTGTGATCTGACTTTCATTTCCCTGATTATTAGTGTTGTTGAGCATTTTCATGTGTGAGTTTTTTTTTTTACCATTGCATATCTTCTTTTAAGAAATGTCTATTCAAGTCCTTTGCCCATATTTTTCTCTTAGATTGTCATTGTTGAATTGTAAGGGTTCTTTATATTGTCTAGATGGTAATCCTTTTTCAGATATATGATTTGCAAATATTTTCTCTCATTTTATAGATTGCCTTTTCACTATGTTAATGGTGCCCTTTAATGCACAAAAGTTTAATTCCAATAAAGTACAAATGATCTATTTTGTTGTTGTTTTCCCCACAATGTTTTAGTACTGTGTCCAAAATATTATCGCAAAATCCAATGTCATGGACTTTTTCCCCAAGTTTTCTTCTGATAGGTTCATAGTTTTATTATAAAACTAATTTTTACTGTGATATATTTATTATTTTGAGTTAATTTTGTATATGGCATAATGAAAGGGTCCAATTCCATTATTTTGCATCTGGAAATCCAGTTTTCACACCATTTGCTGAAAAGACTGCCCTTTCATCATTAATGGTCTTTGGACTTGTAGAAAAACATTGGACCATATATGTAAATATTTTTTTGGGCTTCCCTGGTGGCTTAGATGGTAAAGAATCTGCCTGCAATGCAGGAGACCCAGGTTCAATGCCTGGGTGGGGAAGATCCCCTGGAGAAAGGAAGGCAACCCACTCCAGTATTCTTGCCTGAAAATTCTGTGGACAGAGAAGCCTGGTGGGCTACAGTCCATGGGGTCACAAAGAGTCGGACACTACTGAGCAACTAACAGATTTCATTTTCATATATGTAAGGATTTACTTCTGGGTTCTTTACTCAATTCCATTGATCAATGTGTCTGTGTTTATGGGAGTACCAAACTCTTTTGATTACTATTGTGTTATAGTAAGTTTTGAAATCAGAAAATATGAGACCTCCAATTTTGTTCTTATTTTTCAAGATTGTTTTTGGTGTTTAGAGTCTGTTGAGATTCCATGTATGAAATTTATCAGAATGAAACACATTAAACAGTATTTGAATGAAAATACTTGTGATTTATAAAAAACTGAGACTGTGTAAGGCTTTAACACAGTGCAGAATATGCCATAGACCAAGTATTATCTATTTCACCAACAGGATAGCAGGCCAATGAAATGATTCACTCCTGAGTTCCTGATCCCAGACTTAGACAGCTTTGTTGGAATACCTTCCAGAGGACATCTGCATGACTACTATCCAATCACATCTCTCTAAGAGGGCTCTTGATTGAGCCCTAAATTTAATGACAAGTGCCTTAATAAATATCACACAGAGGAGAGACTGGGAGAAGACTGAGACAGAGATTAGAGAGACACATCTCCAACCCAGGAACACCTGGAGCCACCAGGAGCTGAAAGAGACAAGGCAAAATCACCCCTATAGTCCTTAGAAAGAGAAGGGTCCTAATAACACCTTGATTTCAGACTTCTGACCTCAAGATTGTAAGTTAATATATTTCTGTTGTTGTAACCCACCAAGTTTGTGATGATTTGTTACAATATTCTTTGGAAATTAGTATTCCATCCCCGACCATTTGGTACATGGGTGGAAGCCACACCTGACAACCTAATACACCTCCTGTATTATGAAGTAACATCAGTAAGGATTGCTCTTGTAAGCAGCAGAAGTTTCAGAGTTTAAATCCATGAATTGTCCAATAGAAGGCATTATAATCAGAGGCTAAGAGCACAGCTGTGGTTGTTTAGTCACTCAGTCATTTCTGACTGTGACCCCATGGACAGCAGCACGCCAGGCTTCTCTGTCCTTCACTATCTCCCGGAATTTTCTCAAATTCATGTCCATTGTTAGCCTATTTTCTAATTTCTCTTTGGCTCAAAATTTATCTTCCAAGCAGAGAAAAAAATAGCAGCTCTTTTAGAAGTTGGGTATAAGAAATAATTGATATAATATGTAAAGTACTTTCAATGCTATTCCTTGTAAGTGCACAATAAACATTAGCTGCCACAATTACTATTATGGAAAGGATTTTCCTCTTAACCAGTGGGAATGCAAGACAATTCTCATTATCTCTACTAACAAAGCTTTCAAATGACACATTGCCAAGCAATTATTACCAATTGTCTGTAACATGAGTACTTGACAGAGGAATTTTATATAACTATGTAATGTCTATAGATTAATCCAATGTGGGGTTAATTGTACTAAGAATGTAATACTTAAAGAAAAGCTTTAGTACTAAAACAAGTTGGTTTCTTTGGTAACTAAGTATGACATGACTAAATGCTGGTTAGGAAAAGTTCTGCCCCTAAGGCAGACAGTCCCTAAGGTTTGTAAGCCCTTGTCAGATTTTTTTTGATCATATTATTTTGAGAATTTCAATATTTAGAAATATATGATGTTTTGTGAATAGGATACCATAGCTCAGGGCCTGAAGGTTACTCTTTGAAGTTTAGCACTCTCTTTGTGAGCTTACTTTTTCTTCATCATGTGAGAAAATAAATGCTATCAATGTTCCTTCTTGGATAATCTCATTAAAAGCTGACTTGAAACTGCAAATAATTATGGGGCCAAAAACGCCAAAGCTTTAAAGAAAAGTCTATTATGTAATAACATATAGACATCTTGACAGGAAAACGTCAACGAGCCACACACCATTTCCCTGATAACACGTAGAAAAACTAGACTCTACCTGCTGGAGAGGTAGAAACATTGATGTTTATCCAGGTCAAACAAAAACTTGACACATATTTTTTTCTCAAATCAAAGCTATGAATGTCATACTCAGAAGCTAACTGTTCTAATTGTGGAAAAATGAATCTGTCCACTTGATGAAGACTCCAGAGATGCTACCAAACATGCCAGTGAAAGGGAACCTGAGTTGCCTACTTTTTTCATTTCGTCCATCTTCCTGCTCCTGCGCTTGGTTGCCCAGAGTGCTGAGAGTATGCCCCAGGTTTCCTGAAATTCACAGTAAAGCAGTACCTCTGCACCGTTGGCTTTTTCCTTCCTGCTCTTTGCTTCCTTGCTACATACCTTTCCACCTTATCAGCAGCAATTGAAGAACAGTTGTCTTTGCATCCTCCTTTCCAAGATCAGTTTCCATCCTACACCCTTTCTGACACGCTTCGCTCCAGGGGTAGTCCCTCTCCCTCCACTCACGCTGGAATTACCCAATTTACAGGATCTAATTCTGGCTGCAGAGACCTTTCAAATGCCCTAATCCAGCTCCAGACTCCTCCCCACATGGGTCCAAGGTCCACCCCTCACTTTCCAGAACCAGAATGTTTCCCCTCAGCCTTTCCCCAGGCCTTCTGTAACCACACTGTTCCTGTTTCCTAGGATAACCTCGCTTTCTTTAAAACTTTGTCTGTTGTTAGATCCTCCCGCCAGATTCCCCATATTTGACCGCAAGATTTCTGGGCACAGGTGAGCCTTGCAAGCTTCACTGTAACTTGACTGAATGGGTTTGTTGATCTCACGGCCAGTTGTTTTCTCCACAGAAAGGACAGCACCCTGGAATGCCGCTTCGTCGTGGTGAGGAACTTTTAACATGCCTCCGCCCCTAGAGATTTGGATTTAATTGATCCGTTTGGGATGTGGACCCTGTAATGGCTTCACAGCTTCTGGAGGAGGCCTGATGTGTGTTGTGTGTGTTTAGTTTTGAAAATCAGTGCAAAAGCCTTCCACTTCCTTGTGCTGTTTTCACCTGGTTCTTCTCTTAAAGGGTTAGATTTCAGCTTAATTCCATGGAAATTGCAAGCTAAAGGGTTAGAGTTCACCTTGAATTTTTGGCGATGCAGCAGCCTTAGTGAGATGAACACCCTCTGTTCTCAGGCCCAGTTCACCCCAAAACAACAGGAACAGAATGTGCCTTCAGAGCTTTCTGAGAAAGTAGCTGGGAAAGTTGGCAATGTGTCTGGGTCTGGTAAACTGCCAAGGAGAATTTCTTACAGACTAGAAGGGCCCAAGTTGAAAAAGAATCCAAGGCAGTCACACAGTTATTTACATTTGTTGATGAACACTTGACTGCTCTGGGAACTCTGGACATCACACTCAAGCTTCTGTCCAGTGTTTACTTCTAACTTTGATTACTGAAGGCTGGGAGCTGACCTTCAAACTTTTCTAGTCTGAAGGGACCATTTTACAGATGAGAAACTGAGTCCAAAAGAGACTATAATTTAACGGAGTTCCTGCAGCTAAATAGCAAGAGAGGTAGGCGGGGCGACCCAGTCATCTCTGTGGGAGCCAGAGCACGCTTACTTCTAAGCACACCCATTCTCATCTGCTTAGTAGGCTGCTTGGCAAACAGGGATAATAGGACTATTGTCAATGTACAAATTAGTAGTTTGGTGAATGTCTAAGAGAAATGGACTTTTTTGACTTTTGTGAAGAAGCAAGTGCTCCAAGTAATTGGTGATTTGATATTAAGTTTAAAATACATGGGAAATAGGGACTTCCCTGGTGGTCCTGTGGCTAAGGCTCTACAGGGTCCTCAGTTGGGGAACTAGATCCCACATGCTGCAAAAAAGTAATAGAAAAAAAGATCATCCTGCCACAATTAAAGGTTTCCCATCACAATTAAGATCTGGCACAGCCAAATAAATAAGTAAATATATATTTTTTAAATGGGAAATAAATGAGGAAAATGATTTTTTGTGTGTGAAGCCTTTTCTGTAACAGGATGATACATTACCTCACAGAGGTATGAGTTTTGAAAGACAGTGTGGATTAGTGCTTAGTTCCAGATCTGGCAACTAGTAAGGGGATAAATGGTCATAGAAGCCAGAGAGGTTTCACAAAATCAGCATGCTACAAAGCCGCAGCACAGTGACATTCTCTCACTGTTTTCTTCCTGAACTGAGAGAAAAAGAAAGTTTGCAAATTGAAGCTGTTGCATTGACTAGGGACTCAAGTTTTTCTTGTTAGTTTAACTGCACATTATTTTCCCCATTAAAAGAAGCTGATCTTTAACTTTTAACTCCAAAGCTTATTCCTTAGGAAACAACCAAATAAGTGTAATGAGCCACATTTTATCTGTGAACTTGGAGAGGTGAAGCAATCAAATAAGATAATAACAAGGTTTTTCTTGCATATTCAAGGTGGAGAGTTAAGATACACATTTATTTGGTCCTTGGAGCTTTTTTTTAAGTAGAACATAAGTGTAGTGGTTTTTACCACCCTATCATTTCCTTCTGAACTGGAAAACAAATTCGTCACTGCTAGCAAAGATGCCTCTCAGTGTGTATATATACCTATGTATTACATATATATGTGAAATCGAGTGCTGGGCCTACTCAAAAACCCAAAAAGAACTGGATATTTACAACTGGCCAATGAGTATACCACCCACCATACTCCTGTATGAGTATACAGGAGACAGGGATTAAGACAATCTCCATGCAAAAGAAATGAAAAAAAGCAAAATGGCTGTCTGAAGAGGCCTTACAAATAGCTGTGAAAAGAAGAGAAGCAAAAAGCAAAGGAAAAAAAGAAAGATATTCCCATCTGAATGCAGAGTTCCAAAGAATAGCAAGGAGAGATAGGAAAGCCTTTTTCAGCAATCAATGCAAAGAAATAGAGGAAAACAACAGAATGGGAAAGAAGAGATCTCTTCAAGAAAATTAGAGATACCAAAGGAACATTTCATGCAAAGATAGGCTCAATAAAGGACAGAAATGGTATGGACCTAACAGAAGTAGAAAATATTAAGAAGAGATGGCAAGACTACACATAAGAACTGTACAAAAAAGATCTTCACAACCCAAATAATCACGATGGTGTGATCACTCACCTAGAGCCAGACATCTTGGAACGTGAAGTCAAGTGGGGCTTAGAAAGCATCACTACGAACAAAGCTAGTGGAAGTGATGGAATTCCAGTTGAGCTATTTCAAATCCTGAAAGATGATGCTGTGAAAGTGTTGCACTCATTATGTCAGCAAATTTGGAAAACTCAGCAATGGCCACAGGACTGGACAAGGTCAGTTTTCATTCCAATCCCAAAGAAAGGCAATGCCAAAGAATGCTTGAACTACCACACAATTGCACTCATCTCACATGCTGGCAAAGTAATGCTCAAAATTCTCCAAGCCAGGTTTCAGCAATACGTGAACTGAGAACTTCCAGATGTTCAAGCTGGATTTAGAAAAGGCAGAGGAACCAGAGATCAAATTCCCAACATCCGATGGATCATCAAAAAATCAAGAGAGTTCCAGAAAAACATCTATTTCTGCTTTATTGATTATGCCAAAGCCTTTGACTGTGTGGATCACAATCAACTGTGGAAAATTCTGAAAGAGTGGGAATACCAGACCATCTGATGTATCTTTGAGAAACCTGTATGCAGGTCAGGAAGCAACAGCTAGAACTGCTCATGGGACAACATACTGGTTTCAAATAGGAAAAGGAGTACATCAAGGCTGTATATTGTCACCCTGCTTATTTAACTCATATGCAGAGTGCATCATGAGAAACGCTGGGCTGGAGGAAGCACAAGCTGGAATCAAGATTGCCGGGAGAAATATCAACAATCTCAGATATGCAGATTTGCAGCCCGACCTAACATGTAGACATTCTCTTTCCTGGCATAAAGAAGGAGTCTTACATTTTCAGTCAATTACGGGGAGAGTTGGAAACCTCACAAGAAAATTGCTTCCAATGCTTTACAAACATTTTCTAAAGCAGAAGCAAAATCCTCCACCTGCTCTTGCTTATTTGAGGAACATGTCATTGAGGAAGTCTCTGAGCTGGTAAAGTCTTTACAGAATTGACTTCCAAGAGTGGCAGCTTTGAACCCAGGGGTGCTATCACCTGTGCTGTGGCCAATGTTGTCTGTGCCCTTTGCTTTGACAAGAGATATGACCACAGTGATGAAGGGTTTTTAGAACTGTTAAAACAGATGATGACTTACTCAAGGCCTCCAGTGGTGCGAATCCTGCTGATTTCATACCATGTTTCTGATACCTTCCTTTGCAAATTATAAATGCTCCCCAGGAGTTTTATCATGCCCTGAATCAGGCATTTATTCTCTACTATTTATTACTAATCTCTATATTTATTCTCTATCAGGCATGTTTATTGCTCTATATGTACAGGATCATCTTACAACATATAATGTAAGGGTTTAAATGCATCATGGGACAAGGGATTTGGTGAGAAGGAAAAAAAAAAAGTGGTGAAATGCGTTGAGAACTCAGACAGTTGTATGTACTACCCTGGTTCTTTTACGTAGTTTTTCCATAATGAACCTCACCCAAGCCTCACCCAAAGATTATAGGGCAATATTACTTAGTTCTCATATAAGGACCCAAAAAATAACTTTGAATTTTTTGAAATCTCAGAATTTCTCTACTGTGCAGATAGGGTGCATACTTAAAATATGAATCTGTGCTTGGCTGATAAATGATGATCAACGTGTAAGTGGGTTTCCTGAAGAAATGACCCAATAACTTTGTTTCTCTAATTTTACCTCTGAAACTATGAGGTCTTAAAAATATCAGCATAGTTTTTTCAGAAAGTTCTTTGAATAATTATAAAGAATGTTCTACAGGAAGCTTCCAGTTTAGTCTCATATCCTTCTTGAGTTTCTTTCCTATGGAGAAATTAACTTTGAGATCATAACACATGTAGAAACGTTCTCCAGATGACAGAAGCAAACCTTTCTGTGAGGCCATTGAAATGTTTTTGGCTCAATTGATGATCCACAGAAAAGAAAATTTCTCTCTTGAATTATGTAAATACTAGAAAAAAAAATCCTAGTTGTTAGAGAACTATTTCCTAAGAGGAAAGCATTGGGGGGAAAACGTGAAAAAGTGGATAACTGAACAAATGAAGAAAGTGAGGACTTATGTCCCATCTGATTAAAAGGAATGGGAAGAAAACAATCTGTATCAAGGTACCAGCCTGGAATTCTAGATCAGATACTGTAAATAAAACAGCTTGTGAAATTCATAAAAATTTTTTCCTACTCCCTAACCTATCCCAATCCCACCTCCTTCTGCATGGTGATTATAGTAAAATTCTTACAATAGGTTTAAAAACCTCTTATATTTATTGCTTAGCATTTTCTCTATAAGTTAGCCTCTAACTTTTCTAAGTGTGCTTCCAGACATAGGCATACTCTTTATTGGTTGAAAAAAAAAAAACTTTTAAGAAGAAGATTGACTTTGGTAACTTGATTTTCTTTACCACACTCTTTTATGATTGAGCATTTCCACTGACAAGCAAAATTAGTTGCAAGATTTAAAACAATCTACTTATATTCTTTACATTCCTAAGTTAATTGGGTTCATTTCAAGTTACATGGTAATACAGTTCTTCCTGCATGAGAGTCATATGTACTGTAAAATGTAGGAAGGGATAAATAATCACGTTAAGGTTTGTGTCCCCATGACCATACCCAAGATATCACTGATGCTCTGATTAATGCATGCCACAACAAATGCGCTGTCACCAAAACAACCACCTTAAATGATGATGAAATTACAAGCACTGTGAGTGACCTCTTTGGAGCTGGTGTGTACGACTACTTATTAGTATTTAAGGTGAATGATGGTTAATCACAATTTTCTGTTTTCTTATATAAAGTATTTCCTTCTTTTGATATTGGCCATTTACTACTTTTAAGTCTACATCCCACTCCCAATCCCTTTCCCAATCCATTGACCTTTATTCTTAATCTGTTTAAGCACTGTTTTTTTGTCTCATGTATTCTTATAAAATGGGCTTGATATTTTCATGTACTAGTGTGTCTTCTTATATTTATCATGAACTTTAATCTATGTAAATTACCATGGTTATTTGCATCTCATTTCTAAGTTTTTTCATGGAACCCTATATTTTCAAGATCCAATCATGGTTGTCAGGTGTATTTCTAATTTGCTGCTTCTAACAACTGCATAG
Organism: Antilocapra americana; assembly: GCA_007570785.1. Taxonomy (NCBI): domain Eukaryota; kingdom Metazoa; phylum Chordata; class Mammalia; order Artiodactyla; family Antilocapridae; genus Antilocapra; species Antilocapra americana. The sequence goes on from ML661343.1 coordinate 13,855,121, forward strand.
TGCTGCATGGTCTGTACCCTCCCCACATTTTCCTAGTTGGTGTCTCAGTAATGCAGATATTGGATATCTTGCAATGCTAAAATGACCATCTTGGTGCATCAATTTTGTCTCCTTTTTCATTGTACTCTTACGTTATGAAACAGAATTTCTGGGTCACATAATAAAAGGATTATTGAGTTTTTCATACAGATTGTCAATATCCTTTTCAGGAAGATAATTTATATCACCATCACACCACTATCATTCTTACATTTCATAGTTTTTTTTTTCCTAAACAATTTTTACCTATTGATGGAAGCTATTTTCAGGTATTGAGGTCTGGGGAAGTTATCACGATGGGCACATGATTTGGCTTCAGTTTTGCACTCAAGTTTGGATAGGGCTTCCCAAGTGACTCAGTGGTAAACAATCTACCTGTGAATCCAGGAGACCTAAGAGATGCAGGTTCCATCCTGGGCTGGGAAGATCCCCTGTGGGAGAGCATAGTGACCCATTCCAGTATTTTTGCCTGGGAAATCCCATGGACAGAGGGGCCTGGTGGGCTACATACAGTCCATAGAATTGCAAATATTCGAACATGACTGAAAAGACTTATTCACTTTGAAGACAGGAATAATGTATCACCCCCTTCCTATGACGCCAGCTCTAGCACTCCTTCGAAGATGAAATTTCCTTCTCAGACACCATGTTGTGCGGCCTCACTGTAAATATATTAGCTTGTCTTTTTTGAAAACTTGAAGGGAGGTACCCTTGTCATGTTTGAGGTTTGTTCTTTGTTCTGACAAAATATTAAACTGTAGTTCAGGAATCTGCAATGGAGCTGGATGGTCATTGTGGACATGGTTTCAGCATGTTCCTGCATCACTGAGAACTTGAATTTTCTGTGCTATATCAAACTCAAGGACAACACCAGCCGTTTTCAAAACAATATCTGCTAGTAGCTGCCAGCTGCAAACTTACGGTTTGAAGGTTTCTCCTTGTAGCTAAGCAACTATTTCGGACCCTAGGCAATCCTTGCTTAACAACCACACTTACTTCTTGCCAACTCCAACCATAATTCTTGACAGACACCTTATGTAACTTTGCAATTTTTTCCTGTACAAACTTTCCCCATCTTAATTCTGCGGAAACACAACTCAAGTGCTTCTTGAATCTGTCTGCTGGGCTACAGTCCTCAGTTTAGCTCAAATGAATCTCTGTTCTAGGGACTTCCCTGGCAGTCCAGTTGTCTGGTTGGAGAGCTAAGATCCCGCATGCCTTGCGATGTAATATTGTAACAAATTCAGTAAAGGCTTTAAAATGGTCCACATCAGAAAATCTTTTTTTATAAAAGCTCTCTTCTATTCCTATTATAGATCGTTTATTATTTGTGCTGACACTATCAAATTTCTAATAGTTCTTGTAAGATATTAGACTGTAGAAAGCAAATTCCCTTAGTATAACAGCAACAACAGCAAAATTCTAAAGATGTTTTAACAGTTTCATTTTAGGTGGAATATTCTTCAGACTTCTCTTCTTTCTTCTTTATGCTGTAGTTATTGGCAATTGGGTTCACTTTTTTCCTAGGATCTACATATTTGTGTTCCTGAATTTCCTTTGCAATCAGAGGCATTTGTTTGTTTGTATTATTTTTCCTCATGCCAAAATAAGTAATAGGTTGCTCAAGCCTTGATATAAAAAGAAAAGTTCATGATGATCAAAATATGAATCCTGATATTTATCCAGACAGTCCTAGGTCTTGGATATAATGTTCATGGCTCTACCATGTGCAAGATCAGTGTCTTTTATGCAGCATTCATGACTTGTTTTCTTTTAATAGCAAATAGAGACAATGTATTCTGAATAGAATGCCATGTTCTCCTACCATGCGGTACGATACTATAGACACCATTGTTGGCAAATTCATTCAGACAACTTATTTTCAGGATAATTCCTTGCACTATGAAGCCATGTTAGAAATTTTATGGCATAACAGCTGTTGAATCTACTGGCTCACTACAAGAGATTGCCCTGTTCAAAAAATGTAAAACCAGGTCTTGAGAAGAGATGTTTGGGAAGGAGTTCTCTTAGCTCTGAAGCTAAATTTGGTTGTATTTCTTGCACATGTTGTGGTGCAAGGTTGTTTAGAGTACAAACAAATTCTGAAGTCCCAATGCAGTGAAAGCACAGATTTGAATTAGAGACTCACTTTGTCTCTTGTGTGGTCCTGGTAAAATATTTAACCAGCTCTGTGCTGCATGTTTCTCACCTCTAGAGTGAGACTAATTACAGCCCCCATTTCAAATGACAGGGCAATCAAGTGATCAATATTTGGAATTATCACTGTTATTGTTATCTTCATCATCATGAAAACCTTGGGTTATATTGATTTAACCATTGATTTTTGCTACTAGATTTTATAAGCTTTAGTAGAAAACACAAATAACATTTTTAATTTTGGCAATAGTGTTAGTCACTCAGTCATGTCCGACTCTTTACGACCCCATGAACTGTAGCCTGCCAGGCCCCTCTGTCCATGGAGTTTTCCAGGCAAGAATACTGTGGTGGGTAGCCATTTCCTTCTCCAGGGGATCTTCCCAACCCAGGGATCGAACCCTGGTCTCGTACACTGCAGGCAGAGTCTTTACCAGCTGAACCATTAGGTCATCATTGAATTGAATTTACAATTAGAACAGCCTAGAAAAACTGTTTAATGTGACATTTCTGACTGTAGGTTTTCAAGAAAACTGATCATATTCTTTGATGTAGTGTAAAGTCATCCTTGAGAAAGGATAAAGTTTTATATAGACTCTTTAGCTTTAATTTTCATAATAAATGAAAAGCATCTTACCAATGTATAGATGATATCAAAAGTGAAGACACTGTGTTTAAAGAATGAATTTTTAAAATAAAATAACTACACTAAAAGTTAGTATTTCAAAAAATTGAATGTACTCAACATTCCATTGTGCACTAATACAAACTTATGGCCTTGAAGCCAGGTAAGTCCAAGTTTACATCCCACCTGTCTCTTGAGTTGAGTCATCTTAAGCAAGATCCATAAGTTCCTTGAGGCACAGTTCTCTCCTCAGTGAAATGAGCATAGAACAGAATAAGCATTCAATAGCTATTTATGATTCAAGATATTATATATAGATCATAGCCATTATTATTATAACAATGGTTTATTTTGTAGTGAGCTATTTCCAATGTTTTAATTTGCCTTATAGTAATATCTATACATTAAAATTTTTTAATTTTATTTTCTATTGTGGTTGCAAGCCCCTTAGATTAAATTTACTATACTAAGCATTTTTACATGTACAATTTAGTAGTGTCATGTATATTCACATTGTTGTGCAACAGGTTCTTAGAACTGTTTCATCTTTTAAAACTATAATTCTATGCCCATTAAACCCATTTGCCCTCCCCTTTCCTGCCAACCCTAGGCAACTACCTTTCTAGTCTGTTTTTATGATTTTGATGATAATACCTCATATGAGTGGAATCACACAGTATTTTCCTTTTGTGACTAAATTGTTTCATTTAGCATAATGTCCTTGAGGTTCATCCTTATCATAGCAAGTGGCACCATCTCCTTCTTTTTAAGGCTGCAAAATGTTCTATTGCATGTATATACCACATTTTGTTTATCCATTCGTCCATCAATGGATGTGTAGATTGTTTCCACCTCTTGACTATTGTGAATAATGCTACCATGAACATAGTTTTACAAATATTTTTAAGTCCATGTTTTCAACTGTGTTGAGTATATTTTGAGAAGTGAGGTTGATCAGGCACATGGTACTTCTTTTTTAAATATTTTGAGAGCTCTTCATATTGTTTTTCATAGTGATTTCATCATTTTACATTTCTACCATCAATACATTAGAGTTCCATTTTTTCTACATTCTCACCAACATTTGCTGTTTTCTGTTTTATTGATAGTGGCTATTCTAATGGGTAAGATATTAAGCCTATATTTTGAAATAAACCTTAATGTATAACAACTGAATTTGCAAATACAACTTATAATTACATCTGTAAATACAATTACAAATACAACTGTATTTGTAAATAATAATTACAAAAATTATAATAATTGTTAATGAGCAGTCACATGTAGATTATTTTCCTTGGATTCTTAGTATCCAAATACAAAGTAAATTGAAAAAAAAAAAAAAAAGTAAATTGAAGATCTGATTTTGCTAAGACAAAAGTGTTTCCAAGACACACTTTCTCTTTATTTTCAGGGTTTGAAACAATGTCAACATGTCTATATTGAAGCTTTCTTTATTTGATATACTATCCAGAAATTCAAGTAAAATTCAAGAAGAAATTGGTAACATGCTTTCAGATAAATATATAATCATTATGAGTATATTTTCATTTTAAATTAAAATTTTAAAAATCTTTGTTTTTCCCTCAGATGGAAACATTGGGATGAAATCACCCAGGTTTGAAGACAGGAAAATTTTACCCTACGCAGAAGCTTTTGTAAATGAAATATTCAGGCATGCCTTGTTTCTTCCTTTTACTATTCCTCACTGGTAAGAATATGCTTCTCCTCTGGGACAACTGTTCCAAAAGTGGTGTGGGAGGAGTGTGGAATCTAATCTAAAGCATTAGAATGAATGAAGGAAGTTCTTTAAAATCTATAGTATGTTAATATTATTTTAATATTTTACTTATTTTGAAACTCTTTAATGAAATTTAAACTAGAGCAAGGGAAATTATGTGAATGTTTTCCATAACTAAATTACGATGCCATTAACTTTCATCTTATATGTACTAATTAAGAGGAGGGAAGAATATTGAAATTTGGAGCAACGGATAATCTAACCATAATTTATATTTGGCTATTAAGTGTCATACAGACTCATTTAACTTACCCCCATGAGCAACCTTAGCCACCTGCTAATATGATGTGGCTTCATTTTCAAGAGCTAAGAATTTTGCTAGACAATAGATGGAGGAAGCTAGTGTTGCCACAAATAGATTGAACAGAGTATACATTTATAGGTATTTGAAAGTTTCCTAAACTTTATGGCAGACTCTTCAGCTCCCAAAGGCATGCCAGTATAGGCTAAATTTAGTTCAGTTCAGTTCAGTTGCTCAGTTGTATCTGACTCTTTGCGACCCCATAAACCCCAGCATGCCAGGCCTCCCTGTCCATCACCAACTGCCGGAGTCCACCCAAACCCATGTCCATTGAGTCGGTGATGCCATACAACCATCTCATGCTCTGTCCTCCCCTTCTCCTCCTGCTCTCAATCTTTCCTAGCATCAGGGTCTTTTCAAATGAGTCAACTCTTCGCATCAGGTGGCCAAAGTACTGAAGTTTCAGCTTCAACATCAGTCCTTCCAATTAACACCCAGGACTGATCTCTTTTAGGATGGACTGGTTGGATCCCCTTGCAGTCCAAGGGACTCTCAAAAGTCTTCTCCAACACCACAGTTCAAAAGCATCGATTCTTCAGCACTCAACCTTCTTTAGAGTCCAACTCTCACATCCATACATGACCACTGCTTTGACTAGATGGACCTTTGTTGACAAAGTAATGTCTCTAGTTTTTGATATGCTGTCTAGGTTGGTCATAACTTTCCTTCCAAGGAGCAAGTGTCTTTTAATTTCATGACTACAGTCACCATCTGCAGTGATTATGGAGCCCAAAATAATAAAGTCAGCCACCATTTCCTCTGTTTCCCCATCTATTTGCCATGAAGTGATGGGACCAAATGCCATGATCCTAGTTTTCTGAATACTGAGTTTTAAGCCAACTTTTTCACTCTCCTCTTTCACTTTCATCAAGAGGCTCTTTAGTTCTTCCTCACTTTCTGCCATAAGGGTGGTGTCATCTGCATATCTGAGGTTATTGATATTTCTCCCAGCAATCTTGATTCCGGTTGTGCTTCTTCCAGCCCAGCATTTCTCATGATGTACTCTGCATATAAGTTAAATAAGCAGGGTGACAATATACAGCCTTGACGTACTCCTTTTCCTATTTGGAAAAGGTCTGTTGTTCCATGTCCAGTTCTAATTGTTCCTTCCAGACTTGCATACAGGTTTCTCAAGAGGTAGATCAGGTGGTCTGGTATTCCCATCTCCTTTGAATTTTCCACAGTTTATTGTGATCCACACAGTTTCAAAGGCTTTGGCATAGTCAATAAAGCAGAAATAGATGCTAAGTAGATAGGCTTTATTAAATATGTATGTAAACAATGTAAGTTCTAGTAGTTCAAACTGTTTCCATTCCGTATAGTTAAGATAAAAAATTTAAACTCTCAGTTTTTTCTCTTCCTATCTTTAAATAATGAAAGTATGGGAATGTCTCTTACCGCGTGTGACAATTGGCACAGCAGAATGCAGTGGCCTCAGCCCAGGGATCTCAAAGGGCAAGACCACTAGCTGAGCAGTCAAACCCAGACAGTAAGCCACTCAGTCCCCCGGATTTTGCCTCTCTAGTTTGCTCTCCATATCTCACATGTGATGCAACCTATTCACAGCGATCTCTTTCCTTCAGATCCCCTTTCTGGTTGAAGCAGGTTTCATCTTTAATTTAAGTTAATAAAAAGTGAAGTATTAGCTGCTGAGCCATGTCTGACTCATTGCAACCCTATGGACTGCAGCCCACCAGGCTCCTCTGGTCATGGAATTCTTCAAGCAACAATATGCGTGTGGTTTGCCATTTCCTTCTCCAGGAGAGCTTCCTGACCAAGGGATCAAACCCAGGTCTCCTGCATTGCAGGCAGATTCTTTACCATCTGAGCCACCAGGGAAGCCCCCACAAAAAGATCCTACATTCAAAGATGCAGCTCTTCTGTCCCAAAGGCTTCCGTAGGGTGACTTTGGGTGCTACATAAAAGAATACAATCTACAAGCTTTACTAAGAATAGGAACAGAAAACAAATTTACAAGAAGCATTTGGGATGAAATGAAAATGGTCATATACTTTGGGATCCTGAAAAAACATCTGAGAACCTCACTAATAGGTAGAAACATATCTTAGAAAATAGGTATTCATTATATTATTACAAGTGAAGAAGTGAAGTAATATATAAAGTAAAAAGATCAGATACATTGGCCAATGAGAGTAGTGTGATATGACCCAAGAATTTTAGCACAAACATATTAATAAAAGGCATCTTATATATATCATTTGAGACCATTCTGTTCTATACTTGGATATTTACTGTTTCCCATCTAAAAGGACAAGGGATCAAAAAACAGAAAATAAGTTTAAATGAAATAGATTGAAGCAAGATAAATAGGACAATCTTAGGTAAAAGTGGCAAAATTTTTGCTATTACTTGTACCATATGTACACATACATGAAGGTTAAACAGTACCCTAATAAGTATTTATTGCATACACACTCTTTAAAAGTTGTGTAGAAAGGCACTTCTATATGGGAAGTTTCGGAAACGTATATATAGAAAGAGAAACCCTACAATAAATGCATTAATATATTGAGTCCTCCTTTAGAATATATAATCACTCATATTTTCATATTAGTGAAATCAAATTTTACATGCTAGGTTTCCAAAGAGTAGGAACATGTGCTTTTTTATACAGATTAGAATTTGAGCAGCTGAATCTACAGAGGGAGTGACAGGAATGTATTGAGAAAGGCAAGTGGCTACACATAGGAACAGATAATCCTTCCAACAAATAGGTCCATCCCTCTTTTGGTCTTATCCTTTGTTGGGTTTTGAGGACACCCAATGAGTAATATCCATATTATTTGCCAAAGTTCAATACCAACTGCAAGATGAAAGGTCAGAGAGAGTTTCAAATATTAACTTTCTAAATTAACAGAACTAGTTTGCACAGTTTGGCTGAGAGCTAGACTAGCTTAGTCATAGTTTTCACCTGAATTAGACTTACTTCTCCACTCATACTCTGGTGAAGTTGGACGACTGCAGTCTCCCTGGGAAGTATGAAACTGGCTCCTCAGCTCAGTCCATTAATAACTATAGATGAGATGTACCTTCTCTACAGGTTGGGTAATCAGAAGAGAGAACCCAGAAGTGGCTAAGACAATTGTATCCAGTGACTGTTCTCAAACTTGTCACATCGAAATGTCACTGCTTTCCTGGGGAGAAGTGAGAGTGAGGGCCATTTTGGAGGTTAGGGAGTATCATACCGAAACATAACATGACAATCTAAGCCATGAATATTTACAGAAGTATAAAGGGGAAAGGTGTACAGTATGCATGAAGAAGTCTGAGTATGGGACTAGAAAAATAAAATACTTGTTCTAGAAGCAACTTAGATCCTTCAGGTACAATCAATATCATTTCACAGCTAGGAAATGAAATCATAGAGTAGATATGAGATTTGCCCAACATCTCACTTAGAACAATATCTAGAATTCAGATTTCCTAGTTCCAATTCCATTCCAATTCCTAGATACTTCTATCAAATACTAAATCATGGGTATTTTTTAATCTATTAGTAAAAGACAAAAACATGCTGTATACAAAGAAAATTCTTTATAATTTCCTTACAAGTTTCTGGTTGTAATTGGATATGTCTACTTATGACCAACTTTGTCATAGAAATACTGTGATAATTTTCTAGAAATTTTAACTCATAGCAATGTCCTCAATGTATTAAGTGCTCAATATGTGTAACAAATACAAAATAAAGAATAAATTAGTAATTTGACAATAGATAGAAGATACATCAATTAATGAATGAATGGAGATTTATAGAGATGCCATATCATTATTACAGTAAAAAATAACTTTAATGGCTCAGTGGTAAAGAATCCGCCTGCAATGCTGGAGACACAGGAAACATGGGTTCAGTCCCTAGGTTGAGAGGACCCCCTGGGGAAGGAAATGGCAACCCACTCCAGTAATCCTGCCTGGGAAATACCATGGACAAAGGAGCCTGGTGGGTTACAGTGCAAAGGGTCACAAAGAGTCAAACACGATTGAGTGACTAAGCACGGAGCTCAGAAAAGATATATCAATTAATGAATGAATAGAGATTTACAAAGATGTCATATCATTATTACAGTAAAAAATAACATTAATAAAAACAGTATTTTCATTGTGGGAGGCAGCTTAGCAATGGGTTATTTGAGTTTGCAGAATGTGTTATAATGCTGTATTTCTCTTTCTTATAGTACTACAGCAGACACTACTCTGAATGGCTATTTCATTCCCAGGAAAACATGCATCTTTATTAACATGTATCAAGTAAAACATGATGAGTAAGTCATCATTTATTTCTTGAGATAAAATTTGCTTAGTTCTTTGTTTGTTCTTTATTAATTTGGGTAAAGTTTAGAAATTCAGTTTTCTTTCCTCACAGATAATGGGAAGGATGAAATCTTCATACAAATTTATTCAGAGTAAATCGAATTTCAAAAGTGAACTCACAGGGAGAGATGTGAGCCAAGGGCTTCATGGGCTCACCCTCTACATGAGTAGGACCAGCCCCTATTTGAAAAGCAGCCTGAAATTCCCCACTGGAGTATAAGCCACTAAGCAGGAGTTTGTTTTTCCAATCTCTCTGTCTCTCTCTTTGTTCATTTGCTTTTTCGTCAACCCCACCACCTAGGTCAGTGCCTGGCACATAGTGGGCACTCTCTAAGTATTTGTGAAGAAAATGCAGCTAGAGGCATGCCCGTATCAATTACAGAAGGACAGGCTGAGCTGAAAGTACCTCAGGCAGTGAAAAATGGGACTGATGGGTGGTGATGGCAGTGGTGGGAGTAGTGAAGAGTATAACTAATATTTAGAGACCCCTACTGTGTTCTGGGGGCTTCCCTAGTGGCTCAGTGGTAAAGAATGCCCCTGCTAACCTGGGAGACAGGGATTTGATCCCTGGGTCAGGAAGATCCCCTGGAGAAAGAAATGGCAGCCATCCCACTCCAGTATTCTTGCCTGAGAACCTCATGGACAGAGGAGCCTGGTGGGCTACAGTCCATCGAGTTGCAGGGAGTCAGACATGACTTAGCAACTAAAGCAACAACTGTGTGCTGGGTACAAAAAGCTCAGATATATCTACTCTGACCTCAACAGTAATCCTATATAGCTATCATAATCCCAGTTTTACTGATGAAGAAACTTTCAGCCCAATTGAGCAAATTACTTAAGATTACATTATCAGCAGATAACAAAAGCAGGATTCACATCCAGTGCAAATCCTATTTAATATGCAAATCTGGTTTAATGGAAATCATATGCTCCATGTAGTGAGGACTTAGCAAACTGGTAAAGACTGCATTCTTTTCTTTCTTTTTTTCTGTGGTTTCCTTTGGCTACATCACATGGCTTGCCAGATCTTAGGTCCCCTACTGAGGGTCAAACCTGGGCCCCAGCAGCAAAAGCACCTAATCCTAACCACTGGACCAACAGGGAATTCCCAAGATTGCATTCTTATACACTCAGCTAGCCGTATTTACAGTACTCTATAACTTCTCCCTTTTTACCCAAGACTTCATCTGACTGATGGCTTAGATGCTAGGCTATTAGGGAGGGAAGTTATTATCCTGTGCTCCTAACAGCACCTTTATGATCTCTATAACCAGCAAAATGGTGAAATATACTGCATAGTCTGTCCCACTGGAAAGCTTATTGTCAGAGAGATTGATACATCTCTTCTCCACTCAGTGATTACACTGGATAAACCTAAACATTTTTAAACCCACTATAAAAAGAAATACAGTTGGTGTAAACTGAATGGCATTTACTTTCTGTTAGTACAACCCCAGGTATCTCAAGTGTTCTAGTATCCTAAGAACTTGTGATTATATTGACTATTGAGTAATGAGCAAACAAGCTCAGTTAACACAGGTGCTAATAAAGAAATGCTCATTGTATGAAGGCACTTGTTTAAGTTAAATGAGTATGTAATTCAAGACTTAATATTATAGGAAAATTATTCATGTTTAATCTAAAAGGTCACTAGTTCAAGCACACACTGAGCAGTGGAAAATATGAAAAGTGAATTGTATATTGAAGCAGTGGGGAAAGATCATCTGTTGAATCTATCCAACCCAGTAAACTATTGGTGAGCAGGACGTTGTTGCAGTGTTATCAGCTCTTTTAGTTATAAACAAGAACTTGGAAATGGAGATTTTCTTGTGGAATCTTCTGATTTATAAATATTAGCAGCTATGAATTACTTTTAAAAGATTATGAGAGCAAAACGAAGTTTGATGGAGGACTGAATATCATTTGTAAATCTCCAGGTCTATGACCTCTGGTGCAGAGAAAATAAATTTTCCTCCTAGGAAGAGGGTGACATCTATAGACAAAGAGACCCGGTTCTTTATGAAGTCAGGTGAGTCTCTGATGTATGGCTTAGGATGTAAGTAACATACTATCGTTTGTAGATGAGCCTGATGCAGTGCTTGTAACAAAAGGTAGAAGGAAAAGAGAGAACCAAATGTGGGCAACCCCCTCAATCAGAGTTGCTTTCAGGAGATCTGGCTCCTCTCTGAGATGATGTGTGAAGATTATTTCCTAACCACAGTGAAAGAGCACCAGGGTGAGAGGTGTGGCCTCAATAGTCTAATCTTTCCTGTTCCTTTTGCATAAAGCCAAGGAGATTAAAATATTTATTACCTTTTATTTAACCACAATTTTGGAACATTCTAATGAGACTTTTGTGGAATTCATTAAAAAAAATAAAACAGTAAAATATGTTTCATGTATTTTATTCACTATTTAATGAACTAGAAACCATTTTTGTGAAAAATAGATATAATTGTGCTAAGTTTTATGATAACTAAATCTGTCAACATATTAAAGGGAATAATGACATACTCAGTCATGTCCAACTCTTTTCAACCCCTGGACTGTAGCCTGCCAGGTTCCTCTGTCCATGGAATTTTCCAGGCAAGAATATTGGAGTGAGTTGCCATTTCCTTTTCCAGGGGGATCTTCCTGACCCAAGGGCTGAATCCACATCTGCACTGGCAGGCAGTTTCTTCACTGCTATGCCAACTGGGAAGCACCATACACACGCGCACACACACACACAGATATATGTATATATAACTTTATATACATTTGTTCTGAACTTGTATGAAAGACTTTATCCAAAGCAAAATTATTATGGAAAAGTTTGCAACAAAAGTAAAAGCGATAAAATGAATTCGTTAAAAATTTTTATTTTTGCCTATTTTATACAGAACTATTTGGGATAATCCCAATTTACTTAGACCTGAGAGATTTCTGAATGGAAACAGGGAACGGAATAAAAGTCTTGTTGAGAAAGTGTTCATTTTTGGAAGGGGAATCCGGAAGTGTCTCGAAGAAGAGGTTGCATGAAATGAAGTATTTGTTTTCATCACCCCAGTTCTGCAACAGTTCACACTGAAGAAATGGCCCGGGGTCGAGCTTGACCTGATAACCACGTATGGATTAGTCATGAATTCAAAACCATACCAACTTCAAGCAGAGCCCTGCTCCATGGGTAGCTCCTGTTCTTAGATTCTCAGACCAGATGGAAGTTTTCTTGTTTAATTTAGAGAAACTGGGGGCTTCAAGTTCACTTAGCAAGCAGTTTCTTAATAAAATTCATCCCTCTAAGTTCAGTTCGTTGTATGTCATCCTAGTGTAGTGGTTTTTTAAGTGTAGAATTGTAGCCTGCCTCCTCATATGAGAGCTGTTATCTTATAGGGATATTTTAAGATAATGAAATGTAATGTGATTGAAGGGTTTTAAACCCATGTCTCATGTGCTGGTGTCCCAAGCATCACTGTGAGCAATGGAGAAGGGAATGAAGGCGCACTGGTAGATGGAGCAAGCAGGCAAGGGGCTTCTGTCTTCCTTCCCTCTGTGCCAGCTTCATTAGACAAATATACTGATATTAGTTCTCCACATTGGGGTCCGAATAAGAACAAAGTTCTGATGTTGAATATATTTCTTTCCACTGGACTACGAACCAGGTACTCAAGAGGTCCAGAGAAGGGAGTTAAAGTTGCCCAGAGGAGCAGAGAACATTTCACGGGATAATAGATGAGCTGTGCTAGAATTAGAGAGACAAGGGAAAGCATATAAAGAGGGGATGTCTTCAAAGTCCATTTTTATATTGGCTCTATGTTTTCTGGATTATGAATTTCACTTCAGGGCAAATTGGTATTTTTACAATGTTATCAGTTCCTTTTGGTTACCTACTAAACGTACATGTGTATTAGTTTGCAAGGGTTGCTGCTGAGACAGAATATCAACACCACAGTCTGAATGGCTTTAATAACAGACATTTGTTTTCTCACAGTTCTGGAGGCTGGAGGTCTAAGAGCAAGGCGTCGGCAGGGTTGGTTCCTCCTGAAGGCTGTTTCTTGGGTCTGTAGATGGCCTGTCCTCAAGTGGTCTTTGGTCTATGCCCACACATCCTTGTGTCTCTCCTTTTTCTTGTTAAGGACAACAGTGTTCTTTGATTAAAGCCTCATCCTAATAGCCTCATTTTAGCTTAACTATACCCCTAAAGATCTTAACTCCAAACGTAGTTACATTCTGAGGTTCTGGGGGTTGAGACTTCAACATTAAAATTTAGGGAGGTGATACAATTCAGCCCTTAATAAAATGTTAGGAGGAAAATAAAGATAACTACTAAAACCTTTTCAGTATAGTACCCAGCACTGTGAGCTTCTTTAACTGAACTTGTTAATGAGCTAAGGCATATAAGGGACATAAAATAGACAGTGAAAAGCTATTTTAGATTGAAGGTTTAAGGGGAGTTGCACTATAAAGGGCTTGAAACACAAGCAGGAAATGAGAGCATTATCTGGGGTCTAATTCAAAAGGAGAGAGCACTTAGGGATAACAACCTGAGGCCATCTAGATAATGACCATCTTGACCAGGATGTAACAATGGAAATGGAGAAAGTAAACAATTGACAGACATGGAGGATTAAAATGAGGACTTCATCTTTATTTTCCAAGGACACATAAATTCAGCATTATTCTTTGCAATAAACAAATTGGACGGCCTGTCCTTTTTTGTAAAAGCCTTTGAAATTGTTTGTATTATCCACGTGACAGTGTGTCAACTTGAAACTATTCTTACATTTTTTTCTGTAAGAAACTATCAAATCTTCTGTTTGTAATAATAGTGGGGATGACAGGAACACAATAGGAATCTTGCTATCTGTTTATCTGGTATTTGTGTTTATCAAACCTCTTGTTTTTGTTGTTTTTTCAACAGTTAGCAAATGATTCATTTATTTTAACACATTGTATTGTAAAATGCTAATTTCCACTTTGACTCTGCTCCTAAGGCATAATTAGTGTGCTATTGGACTTTTGGAAAATTTGTATTTGCAGTTTATGCCATTTTAGAAACATGGATAAGACTAAAATAGGGTAAAGAAATTTTAAAAGCAAAATGGAAATAGCTTTTCTTTGTCATTTAATATGTAACAATGAGCTATTTTTAACTATATGTATTTATCTGGAAATAGTCATTTATTTTATAAAAATATAATTAGAAGCAACACTGTACCACAATTTTATATTGAAAAAAATTAATTGAATAACTTAAATTTATACTTTCAAATTTTGGTGCTGGAGAAGACTCTTGAGAAACTCTTGGACTTCAAGGAGATCAAACCAGACAATCCTAAAGAAAATCAACCCGATATTCATTGAAAGGACTGACACTGAAGCTGAAGCTCCGATACTTTGGCTACTTGATGCAAAGAACAGACTCACTGAAAAAGATCCTGGTGCTGGAAAAGACTGAAGGCAAAAGGAGAAGGGGGTGGCAGAGAATGAGATGGTTAGATAGCATCACTGACTCAATGGACATGAATTTGAGCAAACTCTGGGAGATAGTGAAGGACAGAGGAGCCTGGCATGCTTCAGTTCATGGGTTTGTAAAGAACTGGACATGACATAGTGACTGAACAGCAACAAAATTAACATAAACCTCTTTAGTCATCTGGAAACCTATGTGCAGAGTTCATTATGAGCGAGAGCAACATAACAAACGGATATCAGTGACAATCCAAGATGAGTAAGATCTTTAAAGTCATTATATGTGAAGTAAGAAAGAGTAATAGATATTAGATATCCTGCTACATGCATATGCGTGCTCAGTTACTCGATTGCACCCAACTCTTACAACCCCATGGACTGTAGCCTAGCAGGCTCCTCTTTACATGGCATTTTCCCGGACAAGAATACTGGAGTGGGTTGCCACCTCCTGCTCCTGGGGACCTTCCCAAACCAGGGATTGATCCTGTGTCTCCTGCATTGGCAGGCAAATTCTTTGTCACTGCACACAAGTATGTATGGATACTTATAACTCTGTGCTCTCCTTCTATCCATAGCTACAGCCCCTTGGGGCTTTTGGTAACACCATCAGTATGAAGGTCAGACTAGAAACTATCCACTGCATGATGCGAGTGAAAGAGAATATGTCTGGTCCCAGGTGTTTTTCAAGGAAGAAAACTTGCACCAAAATTTATAAAAACATTTATATATTCCTACATTGAAATTCTCTAATTTCTTCCTAGTTAAACCTATAATTCAGATATGATATCAACCTACATGATAGGGTAAGAAATCAGAACCATTTTTGAGAGGCAGCAGGGGTCTTTGAGGAATTTACTATCTAAATAATTATTAATTAGACTCTAAAATCTACAGATACTTCCAGATCTCTAAATATGTGGATACACAATTTGATGTTTCAGATTCACACAGGACATCCCCATAAAATACAAGCTTCATACTCTAAACAAACAAAAATGCATGGTACAGTGTGCACCTCAAATCAGAAATAGCTAAAGGGTGTTGTTTTACGGCTTAACAGGCTATAAAAATAAATGCCCTGTGAGGGCATCATTGACTTCCACTTCAGTTAAGGATAAAAAGCAGGGTATAGACAACAGATTCTTTATGATACACATGTTTAATAGTGGGAAAGTCAAAACAAAAATCATGAAGTTTATAGGTCTTTTTCTATACTTCAGGCTATCTACAGAGACTAGTTTGCCTTAATCCAACATTATATCAAGTCCCATCAACCATAAACTGCACACATACACACAGTACTGTTGTCTTTATCTCTACCCCTGTGGATGGAAGCATGTTGCATGAATGAATTTTCCAGCTAAGTATGATGACCAAGTTCTAAAATGCTCATTTTACTTAAAGTCTTTCTGATGTTTTAAAATACATTTAAATAAATAAATATAATTTTATCTTTTCCAGACTTGATATTGACATTTCTAAGGGTACTTCACTGGTCTATATTCATTTGATACACTCTTGATTAGTCCTCCTTCCCTGCCTCAATACCGATTTCATTCATTATCTTATCAGTGATGTTCCCAACTGTGTGAAAGCTCTACAAATGCAGGAACAAAAGTCTACTTGGCTTCCATCGCACCCCTAGTGTCCAGCACTGTTTGAGGCACATAGCAGACAATCGATAAATGGTTGTTCAGTGAATGTAGGAATGAATTAATGATCAAATGAATGAATCTAGCAGAGGAGCCGGAAAAGTTTTAGCAAAGGAAGCATCTGAAATTTTCTAGTATGGATAGTATTTCCCGCATCTCTGCTTTAATCTCGCATCTCTGTTTTAATCTCTACCTTGTTGCCTACATCTCCTTAGTCTGAAAATCTGTTCAGTTCTCTCACTCTTCTTTAAGCTATACTATCCAGATCTCATCAAATATACCCTTAGTTCTTTTTTTTTAATTCATATTTTTATGGCATCAGACCCCAGCTGGATATTATTAGCCACCCCTCCCTTCACTCTGCAGGACCACTGTTAATGTACATCTTCGCACTTCAGAAACTTTCAAAAGTAATATCTCCAATGTGCTCCAAAAAGTCAGCGTTTCTCCCTCTCTGACCTCTTCATCTTGCCAACATGCATATATAAAGATAGGCAGCTGACCATGTCATTAACTTCACCTTGAAACTGTGTCTTTTAAAGTAAAATGCTGATTCAAGAGTTAATGATTGGGAAATATGAAGATGTAGAAACAAAGAATAGCTGTTGGGCTAGGGAACTCGTAACAATTTAGACTATGATTCTGCCACATAGCAGAATTGCCAAACTCCTAGTTCCCTGAAAGATAGAGATAAAGGCTTGACACACATTCCTAAGTTGTTTTTACAGGAAGCGAACCCACCCCTCTCTCCCCCTCAAGAAGAAAACTGCTGACTGTGAGAATATAGACCCTAGACTGGTTGAAGCCGGGTGCCTACAAATCCAAGAACTGTCTGTGAGCTTTTCACACCCTGCTCCTTGAACACTATAAAAAATGATGTCCTGTCCTCTACTGCTTAAACCTAAAACTAGATTGTCCCTAGGACCTCATCTTGAACCAATTCATTGCTCTCTTGTCTCCCTGTGGACAAGAGCAATTTTCTGACTCTCTATGTGCTCCCTACCCCCAACCACAATTCCTATAGGATATGTAACTTGTGCTTTCTCTCTCTCTTTAAGTTAACCTAGCTAGAGATTGACATCCGGTCCCATCACTTCATGGCAAATAGATGGGGAAACAGTAGAAACAGTGTCACTCTTTAATTTTTAGGGCTCCAAAATCACTGCAGATGGTGATTGCAGCCATGAAATTAAAAGATGTATACTCCTTGGAAGGAAAGTTATGACCAACCTAGATAGCATAGTGAAAAGCAGAGACATTACTTTGGCAACAAAGGTCTGTCTAGTCAAGGCTATGGTTTTTCCAGTGGTCATGTATGGATGTGAGAGTCGGACAGTGAAGAAAGCTGAGCACTGAAGAACTGATGCTTTTGAACTGTGGTGTTGGAGAAGACTCTTGAGAGTCCCTTGGACTGCAAGGAGATCCAACCAGTCCATCCTAAAGGAGATCAGTCCTGGGTGTTCATTGGAAGGTCTGATGTTGAAGCTGAAACTCCAATACTTTGGCCACCTGATGTGAAGAGTTGACTCATTGGAAAAGACCTTAACACTGGGAAGGATTGGGGGCAGGAGAAGAAGGGGATGACAGAGGGGATGAGATGACTGGATGGCATCACCGACTCAATAGACATGGGTTCGGGTAGACTCTGGGAGTTGGTGATGGACAGGGAGGCCTGGCGTGCTGTGGTTCATAGGGTCGCAAAGAGTCGGACATGACTGAGCGACTAACCTGAACTGAACTGAGCTAGAGATTAATCATTTTTATTCAAAAGATCAATAAAATGATAAATTTTGTTTTGGTGCCTTTTATGTTGTCTCAAGTAAAGTCTTTTATTTGATTACACTGGTTTCTGCTCTAATCTTTTTTTTTTTTTTTTCTGCTTAGTTTGGATTTACCTTCAGTTCAGTTCACTCGCTCAGTCATGTCTGACTTTTGCAACCCCAAGGTCTGCAGCACACCAGGCTTCCCTGTCCATCATCAACTTCTGGAGCTTACTCAGACTCCTGTCCATCAAGTCTGTGATGCCATCCAACTGTCTCATCCTCTGTCATCCCCTTCTCCTGCCTTCAATCTTTCCCAGCATCAGAGTCTTTTCAAATAAGTCAGTTCTTTGCATCAGGTGGCCAAAGCACTGGAGTTTCAGCTTCTGCCTCAGTACTTCCAATAAATATTCAGGAATAATTTCTTTAGGATTGATTGGTTTGATCTCCTTGTAGTCCAAGAGACTCTCAAGCATCTTCTTCAACACAGTTCAAAAACATCAACTCTTTGGCACTCAGCTTTCTTTATGGTCTAGCTCTCACATCCATACATGACTACTGGAAAAACCATAGTTTTGACTAGACAGACCTTTGTTGGCAAAGTAATGCCTCTGCTTTTTAATATGCTGTCTAGGTTGGTCATAGCTTTTCTTCCAAGGAGCAAGCATCTTTTAATTTCATGGCTGCAGTCACCATCTACAGTGATTTTCGAGCCCCCAAAAATAAAGTCTCGCACTGTTTCCATTGGTTTTCCCATCTATTTGGCATGAAGTGATGGGACCAGATGCCATGATCTTAGTTTTCTGAATGTTGAGTTTTAAGCCAACTTTTTCAGTCTCTTCTCACTTTCATCAAGAGTCTCTTTAGTTCTTCTTTGCTTTCTGCCATAAGGGTGGTATCATCTGCATGTCTAAAGTTATTGATATTCCTCCCAGCAATCTTGATTCCAGGTCATGCTTCATCCAGCCTGGCATTTCACATGATGTACTCTGCATTTAACTTAAATAAGCAAGGTGAAAATATACAGCCTTGGTGTACTCCTTTCCCTATTTGGAACCAGTCCATTGTTCCATGTCTAGTTCTGACTATTGCTTCCTGACCTGAATACAGATTTCTGAGGAGGAAGGTCAGGTGGTCTGGTATTCCCATTTCTTTCAGAATTTTCCACAGTTTATTGTGATCCACACAGTCAAAGGCTTTGGCATAGTCAATAAAGCAGAAGCAGATGTTTTTTCTGGAATGCTCATGCTTTTCAATGATCCAGTGGATGTCAGCAATTTGATCTCTGGTTCCTCTGCCTTTTCTAAAGCCAGTTTGAACATCTGAAAGTTCATGGTTCATGTACTGTTGAAGCCTGGCTTGGAGGATTTTGAGTATTACTTTACTTGTATGTGAGATGAGTGCAATTGTGCCGTAGTTTGAGCATTCTTGACATTGCCTTTCTTTGGGACTGAAGTAAAAACTGACTTTTTCCTGTCCTGTGGCCACTGCTGAGTTTTCCAAATTTGCTGCCTTACTGAGTGCAGCATTTTCACAGCATCCTCTTTTAGTATTTGAAATATCTCCACTGGAATTCCATCACCTCCACTAATTTGTTCATAGTAATGCTTCCTAAGGCCCACTCGACTTCACATTCCAGGCTGTCTGGCTCTAGGTGAGTGATCACACCATCGTGGTTATATGGGCCATGAAGATCTTTTTGATATAATTCTTCTGTGTAGTTTTGCCACCTCTTCTTAATATCTTCTGCTTCTGTTAGGGCCCTACGATTTCTGTTCTTTATTGTGTCCCATCACTGCATGAAATGTTTTCTTGGTATCTCTAATTTTCTTGAAGAGATCTCTAGTCTTTCCCATTCTATTGTTTTCCTCTATTCCTTTACATTGATCACTGAGGAAGGCTTTCTTATCTTTCCTTGCTATTTTTTGGAACTCTTCATCAAATGGGTATATCTTTCCTTTTCTCTTTTGCCTTTCACGTCTCTTCTTTTCTCAGCTATTTGTAAAGCCTCCTCAGACAACCATTTTTTCCTTTTTGCCTTTCTTTTTCTTGGGAATGGTCTTGATCACTGCTTCCTGTACAATGTCACGAACCTCCATCCATATTTCTTCAGGCACTCTGCTATCAGATTTAATCCCTTGAATCTATTTGTTACTTCCACTGTATAATTGTAAGGGATTTGATTTAGATCACACCTGAATGGTCTAGTGGTTTTCTCTACTTTCTTCAATTTAAGTCTGAATTTGGAAATAAGTAGTTCATGATCAGAGCCACAGTCAGCTCCCGGTCTTGTTTTTGCTGACTGTACAGAATTTCTCCAACTTTGGCTGCAAAGAATATAATCAGCCTGATTTTAGTCCTGACATGGTGAGTGTCCATGTGTAGAGTGTTCTCTTGTGTTGCTATAACCAGTGCGTTCTCTTAGCAAAACTCTGTTACTATAGTTGATATAATGGTCATCTGAGTTAAATTCACCCATTCCATTTCATTTTAGTTCACTGTTTCCTAAAATGTCTATTTTCACTCTTGCCATCACTGTTTGACCACTTCCAATTTACCTTGATCCATGGACCTAACGTTCCAGGTTCTAATGCAATATTGCTCTTTACAGCGTCAGACTTTAATTTCATCACCAGTCACATCCACAACTGGGTGTTGTTTTTCTTTAGCTCTGTCTTGTCATTCTTTCTGGAGTTATTTCTCCACTGTTCACCAGTAGCATATTGGCACTTACTGACCTGGGGAGTTCATCTTTCTGTGTCCTGCCTTTTTGCCTTTTCATACTATTCATGGGGTTCTCAAGGCAAGAATACTGAAGTGGTATTTACCTTAGAAAGCTAGAAAAATAGGAGCAAAGTAAAGACTGCAAGGGGGCATGAAAACCTGAGGGGCCCTGGAATGCTGGTGGTGTGCAGTTTGTAAAAATTCACCAAGTTTTAAAATTCAGCACCTTGGGAAGTAAGTTTAAGACTGCTGGAGGGCAACACTTCACCTGTCATATTAGCAGAACTTGCTTAGCTTAGTGTCTGGAACATTTTCAAAAGCCTTCAGCACATACTCAAAGAAGTCACTTCCATTCAAGTATTTATTGGCAAGGCACATCATTGAGCCTCTGTGGGCCAGGGAATAGCATTGTGTGAAAAGGCTTTCCCATGTTAAAATTGCTGCAGGCAGGGAAGTGATTTACAAGATGATATCTCTTTGGTTAGCAATATTCTTACTCTACATATTTCTGAAAATTGGGAAATGAAGCCAAGTGACATAAAGACTGTTCTTTGCAGTAGAAGCAATAATTGCTTTGGATTTTGAAATAAGAATCAAAGGTGGTGTTTTCCCAGACTAATGGGCAAGATAGATATGAACCCAAATTGTTCTATGTATAAAAAGTTATTGCTTGCTTTTTAGTTAAGATTTGCATATTTACTTAAAGAAAGTTAAGTTACTCCTTTCCCCCACAGCTTCTTGCTCTATACAACAAATCCAAATCTAATGAGGAATTTTTATTAAGATGTAACATCCACACAGAAAAGTGCACAAAATATAATTTTAACATGGTGAATCTTTCCAAACTGAACACTGCCAGCATTCCAGAGCCCCTCAGCCTTTCATGCGCCCTTACAGTCTCCAATCTCTATGTCCCAAAAGCAACATTTATCCTGACTTCCGGTGCCATGATTTGCTTCATCTGTTTTGGGCTTATACATTAAGGGAATCAAACAACATGTGCTCCTTTGTGCTTGACTTCTTTTGTAGCATATCATGCTCTCAAGACTTACCCATGTTCTATATGAAAGAATAATCAAGTTGTATGTAGTTGCATTTCATTCAGCTTCATTGTTCATTGCTATAGTGTCCCATTAGGTGACTCTACCACAATCTATGAATGTATTCTGTAGGTAGAAGCTACTTGGGTAATTTCTAGTTTGAGTCATTATGAAAAGTGCTGCTATGAACATTATTGGGCACATTTTTTTTAATATATGTACACTTTTTTTTGGCCTACGTAAATGTACGACTGGAATTGCTGAGTCATAAACATTTATTTGTTTAACTAAGAACTTCCCACTTAATTTTTGTGCATGATTGTACCAATTCATTCTCTCACCAGCAAGGTAAAAGAATTCTCTGGTTGTTTCACATCCTTTTCAACTGTTGATAATTTCTGTCTTATTTTCTGTATTTTTGTTTTAGCCACAGTGATGGAAAATATATCCTTATTAAAGAGACAGATGGTCAGAAAAATCCCTGGGCCTGTTACCTTACATGAACTTCATTTTGGCAATGTTAACTAGTTCATTCTCTCTTAATGAAATGAATCTAGGACAGATTGAGCCCATTCAGCCTCTGAAGTCCTTCAAAAGTGAAAGATCACCCAACCCTCTGCCACCTTCTTTCAAACACAAATGGTCTTAGCTCACAGTTACCAGGGCTCTTGAAAAAGCAGTTTTTGCCAAGACTGTCTTTTTCTACTTTTCCTAGGAAGAGATTCTACAGGATTTCACTCATTAATCAAAACAACCTCTGCCTTTAAGATGTTTCTTGGTTGTTATAACATCTATGTTTTATTTATAATTTCAGAGTAGTCTAGAAGTGGTTCTTTATGCTGTGGCATATGCCTTTTATATTTTTCAGAATTCTACTTTTCACTGAAACAGCTGGGAAAAAATAGTATGTTCTCTCCCTTAACTCACATTTCTAGAATTCCTTTTTGGT
The DNA here is from genome assembly GCA_007570785.1 of Antilocapra americana. Classification (NCBI taxonomy): domain Eukaryota; kingdom Metazoa; phylum Chordata; class Mammalia; order Artiodactyla; family Antilocapridae; genus Antilocapra; species Antilocapra americana. The sequence goes on from ML661343.1 coordinate 13,877,949, forward strand.
CAGCAGTGTAAATCTGCTGACCTTCCCAAATTTTGTCTTTCTGACAAGAAAAGAAAATCTAGAAGGGAACATTTTGAGATCTTATTAATTATTTTCCATTGCCTTTGTGTTTGTTTTGCTCTGTTTCATACTATTATCCAATTAATACTATCCTGCCTATTATTTACTTTAAAATAAGGACTTGGAATAATTTTTCATATTTTTTGAGAAGACTCCCTTAATGAGAAAGTTATTTCTGGGCAAGAAAAATTTTAACTGTGAAATCCTGTCAATAATCTGAGAAAGTTTGAAATATCTTTCTGTTGTATATAGAGGTAGGCAATCTCATGAATTCTACATGAATTTTATACACAATGATCCTTCAGTAACTAGTCTCTAAGAATAATGGAGCCTCTTCCATTCTTAATTCACAAACTTATCTTTAAAATTGTCTCTTCATTTTGTTTATGTTAACTTTTGCCATGAAAACATAAGTGATTTTAAAATAGCCAAATATATTTAGTTTTTTCTTTATGGTTTTTGAGATGTCTATTATACTTAGGAAAGTCTTCACCATCTCAGATTTATACAAATAGCCTCCTACAGTTCCTTCCAATATTTTTCTTTTCAAAAGCTGTTTAAGTAGGTCTTATTTTTCTTTCCTATCACATAAGACAGGTATAGACATCATATTAAAAAGCAGAGACATTACTTTGCCAACAAAGGTCTGTCTAGTCAAAGCTATGGTTTTTCCAGTAGTCATGTATGGATGTGAGAGTTGGACCATAAAGAAAGCTGAGTACCAAAGAATTGATGCTTTTGAACCATAGCGTTGGAGAAGACTCTTAAGAGTCCCTTGGACTGCAAGGAGATCCAACCAGTCCATCTTAAAGAAAATCAGTACTGAATATTCATTGGAAGGACTGAGGCTGAAGCTGGAACTCCAATATTTTGGCCACCTAATGCAAAGAACTGACTCATTGGAAAAGACCCTGATGCTGGGAAAGATTGAGGGCAGGAGGAGAAGGAGACAACAGAAGATGAGATGATTGGATGGCATCACCGACTCAATGGACATGAGTTTGAGCAAGCTCCGGGAGTTGGTGAAGGACAGAGAAGCTTGGTATGCTGCAGTTCACAGGGTCACAAAGAATTGGACATGACTGAGTGACTGAACTGAACTGATAGACATTTGAACTGGACTCTCCCAGATGATTCTGATGCTGGGAATCTTCAGAAAAATGCCAACTTACACTCTACTACTATCATGGAAAAAATAATTTAATGGGAGTAGAGGTCAATTTGAGAGTTGTTGAAATGTTATAAAAAATGTGATAAAACCAAGATTGCTTCATTAAAGAGCCCAGTTTTAAGAGATACTGATACAATAAAAAGTATGGAGGTTCCAAATGCAAAACTGTAAAAAAAATAAAGCAAGTCAGTTATAAGAAAGGAGATGAAGGGCACTTATATTTTACTGTCTGTAAAATATAAATTGATATTTTAATATTTCCTTTCTAATGGAGAGTTTAGAAATTCATTTAACAATCATTATTTTATTCAAGGTGCTTTTATTAATTGAAAACAAATATTAATTATATGTAGCATAATTATGTTCTTTTACTTGAAATATAGCTTGAACCGACTATGACGTTCTGAAGTTTCTTATGTACCCATCTTGCTTATCTGGCAGGTGAATTTCTTCATTACTGGCTTCCTTACAACCCATTCCTCAACTCTGATTTTGTGTTTCAGTTTTAAAGTCACTCTTAGACCAATTAATAGTTTTCAAATATTTGATCATGGCTGAGATTATGTTTAGGGAAATCCTTTGCTTCCTGTTGAAAAATAGTTGAAGCTCAAGTAGAATTTGGACTGGCCGTTTATCACTCAGGGTTTCAAAACATAATTTCTGTATCATTTGATAACTCACTTATTCATTCTTTCATCTCACTCCACATATGTTTAATTGGCTGTGACTATAATCCAGATACTTTTCTAGACAGAACAGAAACATCACCAGAAAATAGACAAATATCTTGCTCTCATGGAACTTAGATTCCAAATAAGACAGAGCAAATAAACTTTGTTCAGACTAGTTTCAGGGAATTTGGGGAAGTGGGTTTGGGCACGTATACTTAGAGTATATAAGTGAAGTTGCTCAGTCGTGTCTGACTCTTTGCGACCCCACGGGCTGACTGTAACCTACCAGTATCCTCCGTCCATGGGATTTTCTTATCAAGAATACTGGAGTGGGTTACCATTTTTTTTCCCCACAAAAATTGATTGGGGTCCTTGGCTAAGAGGAGACTCAGCCTAAGGCCTGCCGGTGTAATAAGCTGCTCTCCACTATCTGCACTGTCCTTCTCAGTGAGTTTGTTTCCCGGGACGGGCGGCTACAACAGTTTCAGACGGTTGCTCTGTTTGTGTTTGAGAACAGACTGTAGAAGGGCAATTATAAACTATTAATATTATATACCTGCAAGACCATTACTAAGAAATGACATTAAATTCTTCAGTATGCAGGTCGTTAATGACTTTGACAAGATTAGTGCAGAAAAAATACATGTTGTATTTCAAAAGATAGTTAAACATTTTCAATAGCACACTCTTCCGGGCTTTCAGAAGGCAGTGGTTTCTGGGGCAAAACCATTACTAGTGCAGTAATAGGGAAGAGAGAGATGATGGTGCTTGGACAGGGAAGTGTTTGTGAGACGTGGTCAAATGAGACATTTTGAAATTGAAGAGCAGAATTTGCTGGATGTGAAACAGAGGGCTTGCATCAGTGTTCTATCAGAAAAGATACGGCACGTTAAAGTATGATAATCAGTGATGTGTTAACAAAGGAATTATTTAAAAAGATGCAAGTAGAGCATAGAGGAACCCGAGGCATAGTGCAATGCCCTGGAGAATGAATATAAAAACTTGGGTTAAGTGGAACTTTCACAGAGCAGTCTTAAGGAGAGCACCCAGCTCAAAACTGCCCCATGAGGATTTGATGAAGAAATCAGTACTTTGACTTCCCTCGCCTCCCCCACTCCAAACTTCAGCAAAGGCTCCCCACTCACTGAAACCAATTGCCAAACAAAGGGCAATCTTCATTTAGTTCCTATAAGTCCATTTTCATTGTCACGAATTAGGGTGTGGAAGGATGGAGAACTAGTCTCCTGAGACAAACGGAAGACACCTAGGATGCCTCTATATAGTCGGCTTGAGTAACTGCACCTGCAAGAGGACCAGGGGGGTGTATATGTGTGTTTGTGTTAAAAAAGGACTGATTGAAAGAAATCGAAGTAGAAGTTGGGATAACACAGTTTTAAGATGGCAATGTGATAGTAAATGTGAATTTTTTAAATACATGTCAGGAGTTCCCAGAAGAAATTAAAATTGAAGATATAAGATTAGGAATTGTAAGTGCATAGTTGGCATTTACACCCCAGAACTGGATTAAATCACCTGGGCAATGTGTATCCATGGAGAAGAGCTTACGAAAACAATCAACAAGAACCAGCAAAGGGGACAGCAAAAACATTTTTTTCAAAAAGGAAGAAGTTAGTTATGTCAAAAGCTGTTAATAGCTACAGCAAGATAATTACTGAGAAACGATATCAGATTTTTCACTGTAAAGCTTATTAATGGCCTTGACAAGATTAGTGTAGATAAAAACTTTATGTCTTAATAGAAACCCTTCTGGGTTACCAGATTCTAGCCCAGTTCATTGTCTTTGAGCTCTTTGGCAACTCTTTGTAAGTGAAGGTAATTGTTAGGTAAATTCTGACTTGTCTGGTAGTATTTAATTAACATTTTCTATCCAGTTTGGTAGTAACTTGAATCACTTGGAAAAACCAGTTTTGTCTCCATGTGCAATTCACGTCAACATTCCTTTACTCTGAATAAATTTGGGCTGTTTTGATTTTCCTCTGGACTGATTATAACATTAGTCTGATTCTATCATAAGAATAAAATAAATCCTTTAACATGTATTCATTTCTTTTATCTGTATGAAAATTATGATTTTTACCTTTTTCTGAAAATTATCTTTTAAAATTAGTTTGGTGTAGTGATGTGGGCAAAAAATTGACTCAATTGTATTGAATGGAAAACGGGGTTAAGACAGCTGATTTTCTATCCAGAAAAACCTATTTTGGTAAAACACATTAAAAAATACCAATGCTATATAACAACCAGTTTTTAAAAGCTTGGTGGAAAAGCAGAGGGCTTTCTTATAAGGTGACGAAGATACTGGGTGTGCCAGTACTAGATGTGCCTTTGGAACAGGAAATGAAGCTCGGGAGCAACGCTGAGTAAGGGAATGCCAATATAAGGCCCCTGGCGTAATTCTGGGATCCTTCAAATGGCAAAATCTCGAGGGAAAAAGCAGCCAATTTCACGGACAGAGAAGCCTGACAGGCTACATCCATGGGGTCCCCAAGAGTCAGACACGACTGAGCACGCACGCACACTCACCATTAAAGCAGAGATGGTGAAAGTACTTGTCTGCTTTGGCCTTAGCTTTAGTGGAGGTAGGATGAAAGAGGAAAAACTACCCTCTGAGAATTCTAACCACAAGCTAGCACACACCTTGTTTGTTTGAAGAACTGAAAGAAGGCAGATTCAAGGAGAATGGAATGAACTAAATGAACAGTAGTGTGACCCAAGGTGTGCCCTTGTCTAGCTTGATGTCTGTCACCTACTTGTTACCCTAATGTAGAATGTTGCCAAGGATAACTTCTCTATTTCAGTGGATAACTCAGCCATGAGGGTGTCTCTTGATTCACGTTAGGAAAACCCAAACATGATTCTTTTGTTGCAGTACACACATATAGGTAACAAGGTTATTAAAATCTACAGATTCCATCCTCTGATCCCCATTTCATAATAACTGATTCGTTATGAAATAATATTTACTGGAGTTTTTATTTTATCATTTGATCCTCCAACTAAAATAGTTATCCAAGCAAGAACATTAAAATAAAACTAAAAAAAAAAAAACTGTTCGCATATAATTTCCTCTTCTCTCCTCATATTTTTTATTTTCTTTGAAACCAACACTATTTTCCTTGGCTGAGATGGACAGTAAGTTAAAATGATAATTCCTTGGGGAAAAAAAAATCTCAGAATGAGAATATAAGCTTGAACTAAATTATAAATGTGGTGTTAGTCCAAAATCTCAGAAGGAGCATTTATTTTAAGAACAACCTTAGACCTTTCTCTGGCCTCCAACCTCATGATAATTCAATTCGAATCTTCTTAGGTGCTCTCTCATTCACATCCATCTGATGAAACACGAAACATGTGTTTCAAAGGGGGAAGTCCTTTGGTGTTTGTACCCATTTGGTTACCTCTAGATGCCTTGTCTTAGCTCATACAGGTTACTGAAATCTTAGAGTCTTAGGTTTCTCTGTTCTATCTGTTCAGCAAATTTTGCCTGAACTTCAGTCTTCTAAACATACCATGAAGCCATCCATTCCCACCCAACCAAAACCTTTTCTCACCTCCTGGGATGCTGTGAGGAAGCCAGCTGCAGGCTCTAACTGGGAACTTACAGCCCTCCCTTTGCATCCTCAACTTCAGGAGGACACCTCCCTTTCCCCCTCCTCTTTTCCAGGAGGCACTTTTCTCCCTTTTGTTTCCTGGGCATAATCCCTTCAAGTATTGCGAAGACAGTTATTCATTGTGTTGTACAGAAAAACCTCCTATGAGATAAGAGAGCATGAAGGGACTGACTGAAGGAACTGACCGCTTTCTTTTCTCAGAGTGGAAGTGGGAAAAAGTGAGTCAAGAACAAAGCACAAATTAAGATCTCAATCACTTATACTGCCTCGGACTTTGTGAGAGTCCCCTCCCCTCTGAAGTACCCGTGAAAGAAGGTAAGGACTGTCACTAATCATGCCATTCAATTCTTGGGTGACCAAAGGAATGCCCTAAACCTCCATCAGTGACCTAGTCTTTATAATCTGATTACAATCATCATTTTCTTTATTCCTCACATTTGAAACCAGAAGGAGGAAGGAAACTTAAATTACAAATGTCACCACCCATTTATTTAAAGGTCATGTCATTCTGCATATGCAAACGCATTGTATTCTATTGCAATCTACCTAACCCCTTTTACACTAGCTGTAACCTTCAGGACATTAAAGAAGTGGAATAATCTCTTGACCACATATAGGCAAGTGACACTGAAGTGAAAAGATTTTGCCAGGAATAACAGATGAATGTTGACTTTAGTAGGGCTTCTCAGGTGGTTCAGTGGGTAAAGAATCCTCTGCCTGCAATGCAGGAGATATGGGTTCGATCTCTGGGTTGGGAAGATTCCCCTGGAGGAGAGCATGGCAACCCACTCCATTACTCTTGCCAGGAGAATCCTATGGACACAGGAGCCTGGCAGGCTACAGTCAATCAGGTCACAAAGAGTCAGACAGGACTGAAGCAACTTAACACGCAAGAGTTTAATAGAGACCAATGGAGATTATGCTTACTTTTTATAAATGGCTTGTCAAACATTCATTCATAATTAAACTGAAAAGGAAAGATAAACCCATTTGAATGCAGAGTTCCAAAGACTAGCAAGGAGATATAAGAGAGCCTTCCTCAGTGATCACTGCCAAGAAATACAGGAAAACAATAGAATGGGAAAGAAACAATAGACTGGAAAGACTAGCAATCTCTTCTGGAGAAGGAAATGGCAACCCACTCCAGTGTTCTTGCCTGGAGAATCCCAGGGATGGAGGAGCCTGGTGGCTGCCATCTTTGGGGTTGCACAGAGTTGGACACGACTGAAGAGACTTAGCAGCAGCAGCAGCAGCAGAGATCTTTCAAGAAAATTTGAGATATCAAGGGAACATTTCATGCAAGGATAGGCTTAATAAAGGACAAAAATGGGATGGACCTAACAGAAGTAGAAGATATTAAGAAGAGGTGGCAAGAATACACAAAAGAACTGTACAAAACAGATCTTCACAACCCAGATAATAATAATGGTGTGATCACTCACCTAGAGCCAGACATCTTGGAATGTGAAGTCAAGTCAGCTTTAGAAAGCATCACTACAAAAAGATGATGCTGTGAAAGTGCTGCACTCAATATGCCAGCAAATTAGGAACATTCAGCAATGGCCACAGGACAGGAAATGGTCAGTTTTCATTCTGATCCCAAAGAAAGGCAATGCCAAAGAATGCTCGAATTACCACACAATTGTACTCACATCACACGCTGGTAAAGTAATGCTCAAAATTCTCCAAGCCAGGTATCAGCAATGCATGAACCATGAACTTCCAGATGTTCAAGCTGGTTTTAGAAAAGGCAGAGGAACCAGAGATCAAATTGCCAACATCTGCTGAATCATCGAAAAAAGCAAGAGAGTTCCAGAAAAACATCTACTTCTGCTTTATTGACTATGCCAAAGCCTTTGACTGTGTGGATCACAATAAACTGTGGAAAATTCTGAAAGAGATGGGAATACCAGACCACCTGACCTGCCTCTTGAGAAATCTGTATGCAGAACAGGAAGCATACATGTTAGAATTGGACATGGAACTACAGAATAGTTCCAAATAGGAAAAGGAGTGTGTCAAGGCTGTATATTTTCACCCTGCTTATTTAACTTATATGCAGAGTACATCATGAGAAATGCTGGGCTGGAAGAAGCACAAAGTGTAATCAAGATTGCTGGGAGAAATATCAATAACCTCAGATATGCACACAACCCTTATGGCAGAAAGTGAAGAACTAAAGAGCCTCTTAATGAAAGTGAAAGAGGAGAGTGAAAAAGCTGGCTTTAAGCTCAATATTCAGAAAACTAAGTTGATGGCATCAGGTCCCATCACTTCATGGCAAATAGATGGGGAAACAGTGGCAGACTTAATTTTGGTGGGCTCCAAAATCGCTGCAGATTGTGATTGCAGCCATGAAATTAAAAGACACTCAGAAGGAAAGTTATGACCAACCTAGACAGCATATTAAAAAGCAGAGACATTACTTTACTGACAAAGGACCATCTAGTCAAGGCTATGGTTTTTCCAGGAGTCATGTATGGGTGTGAGGGTTAGACTATAAAGAAAGCTGAGTGCCAAAGAATTGATGCTTTTGAAGTGTGGTGTGGGAGAAGACTCTTGAGAGTCCCTTGGACTGCAAGGAGATCCAACCAGTCCATCCTAGTGGAGATCCATCCTGGGTGTTCATTGGAAGGACTGATGTTGAAGCTGAAATTCCAATACTTTGGCCACCTGATGCAAAGAGCTGACTCAGTTGAAAAGACCCTGATGCTGGGAAAGATTGAAGACAGGAGGAGAAGGGGACGACTGAGGATGAGATGATTTAATGATATCACCGACTTAATGGACATGAGTTTGGGTAAACTCTGAGAGTTGGTGATGGACAGAGAGGCCTGGCTTGCTGCAGTCCATGGGGTCGCAAAGATTCGGAAATGACTGAGCTACTGAACTAAACTGATTGTTGTATTGAAAATGATGAGTGACCATTTATCAACATACTAAAAAGTCTATCTTGGAGCATCAGGGCTCAATGAACATGTGTTTGTAAGAGGTTGGCCTGGGTGAGGGATGAAATAGCTGTTAGCTCTGTCAGGTCTTAAGTTTCCTGAGAATGTTTAACTGTGATCATTGATTGAGAAATATGATGGGTTTTTTTTTTCAACATGTTAGTGTGTTCTTAACTAAAATCATATTATATGGACATTTTATTGTTCTCTTTATTTCAGTGTGAGAAACAGGTTAGGGAAGTGAACAACTGTAAGTGTCCTTTTACATTACATTTACTGTGTAGAACTGGGGATCTCTAAAGTTCTAGTGACTCTGTACTTATGAAGTAGCCACGAAAAACATCTGTGAAAACTGAAAGAAAACTGCAGAGGAAAGGTGCTGAATAAAGGATTGTGATGTATGTTGTTAGCATTCCAGCACTTCCTCACAACAGCACCATGTTACAAACAATCTCTTTTTTCATTATATGGCTGAAAACATAATTTAAAGCTGGCTTCACTAACTAATAATCAAGTCTCAACTCCCAGTGTCTGATTGATCGCGGGTTTTTCCGTTTTGTTTTGTTTCTGTGTGTGGGAGGAAAGGGACCTGGCTAGCCTTTTTGAATGTTGAAATAGATGTACTCTCGCACCACCTACTGGGCACTAGTTGGTAGTGCCCCAAATTGCAAAGCAAAACAAAATCAGATTCTTTTCCCAAACTTTCACTTATTTATTTTCTTGCTCTTTTTTTCTCCTTCCTGCATCTCTTTAGTTCCTGTTGTTCTCTATTCGGTGTTATTTATTTCCTTCTACCTATTCAATTCAGTTCAGTCGCTCAGTCGTGTCCGACTCTTTGCAACCCAGTGGACTGCCGCACACCAGACCTTCTGGTCCATCACCAGTTCAGACTCATGTCCATTGAGTTGGTGATGCCATCCAACCATCTCATCCTCTGTCGTCCCCTTCTTCTCCTGCCGTCAATATTACCCAGCATCAGGATGTTTTCCAATGAGTCAGTTATTTGCATTAGATGGGTAACTTACTAGAGTTTAAGCTTCAACATCAGTCCTTCCAATGAATATTCAGGACTGATCTCCTTTAGAATGGACTGGTTGGGTCTCCCAGTCCAAGGGACTCTCAAGAGTCTTCTCCAATACCACAGTTCAAAAACATCTGTTCTTCAGTGCTCAGCTTTCTTTATAGTCCAACTCTCATGTCCATACATGACTACTGGAAAAAGCATAACCTTGACTAGACAGACCTTTGTTGGTAAAGTAATGTCTCTGTTTTTTAATATGCTGTCTAGGTTGGTCCAGAGAAGGCAATGGCACCCCACTCCAGTACTCTTGGCTGGAAACTCCCATGGACGGAGGAGCCTGGCATGCTGCAGTCCATGGGGTCGCAAAGAGTCAGACATGACTGAGCGACTGAATTGAACTGAACTGCATTTTTGGAGCTTTTGGAAGTTAAACACAAGTTTACCATATGACTCAGCAATTCTACTTGTATGTATTTACTCAAGAGAAATAAAAACATATGTCTTCATAAAGATATATTCATATATATTCATAACACTTGGTTCACAATAGCCTAAAACTGGAAACAGGCAAAAGAGTCTAACAACAGGTAAATAGAGAAGCAAATTCTGGCCTATCCGTATAGTAGGAATACTCAACAACAGGAAGGAATGCACTACTGAAATACAAAAATATGAGTGGTTCTCAAAAACATTATGCTGAATAAAAATTTAAAAATCCAGATATAAAATAGTACCTACTGAATAATTCCACTTATATAAAATTCTAAAATAAGCAAGACTAATGTATGGTAGAAAGATCAATGGCTACCTAGATGAGGAAATGTGGATAAGGAACATTTAAGAGTGATGATGAAGTATCTATATCATATCATGATCATGGTATAGATTACACAAGTATATGTATTTGTTAAAACTCATTGAACTATAACACTTATCGGTTCATTTTAGTGAATTCATTTCAGCGAAATTATACCACAATAAAGCTGACTAATGAAAATAGCATCCGGTTATAGCGAAACATTCAATATATATTTGTGAATGGATAAAATTTCACTGAAAGTCAATTTTATTCTTCAAAAATAATTTGCAAATTTAGGAAAAAATTATTTTCTATAATAGACTATATGAACCAGTGTATAAGCAGACATATAACACACAGTATGGATTTTGAAAGTGTACAGTGCATATCAGTAATTATTAATTTCATGTGTCTGCTATGGTGAGTTATCTGTAATAAATAATTTGAAGAGTTTGCCATTTCAACACAATCCAATGTTGTTTTCTTTAGGTCTTGAGGATTCACATGAGATTTTAGGCATTCTAAAATTTCTGGAAAGGTTGGTCACAAAGTGATCAATTACAGTTTAGAAAGTCACAAAGACATTGAGAATTCTAACAGTATATTTTGATACTAGAATTAATGCAGTCTGAGTAACAACAGAAAGCATATTGTGTTAAGTAAAATAGCTTTACAAATGGGGGGGTCCCATTATTTCTTAGGAAATAAAACTTTTCATGTCTTTAGCGATATTAAGATAGGGCCAGATTTTTTTTTTTTTTGGCAGCTCTGTGTCCTCATTGCAGTGCAGAAACTTCTCTCTCTTTTTAAAAAGATTTTAAAAATCTGTGTAATCTCATCTCCTTGGCCGTGGATAGAACTGTGAATATGATGAGGTATTATTCCTATGATTATGTTAAATTCGATACAGGATTTTTTGTAACATAATAAATATGGTAAATACATATTTTTAAATTTTTATTTATTTTCCTTTCGGCTGCACAGGGTTTTCATCTCTGTGCGGGCTTTGCTCTGGTTACAGCAAGCGGGGCCACACTCACCAGTTGCGGTGTGCGGGCTGCTCATTGCAATGGCTTCATTTGTTGCCGAGAACCGACCCCCAAGTGAGCCAGTCCAGCAGTTGCAGCTCCTGGGCACTGGAACACAGGCTCAATAGTTGGTTCACATGGGCTTAGTTTCTCCTCAGTATGTGGAATCTTCCTGGACCAGGGATAAAACCCATTTCTCCTGCACTGGCAAGCGGATTCCTCACCACTGCACGACCAGGAAAGCCCTAAATTGCCAGATTAAAAAAAAAAAAAAAAAAGATCCCAACATTGAGAAAGTAAATATTCACATAGAATAAAAATAAATACATTAAGCTATTTTGTAGGAAATTTGGTAATGCATATTAAAAGGTAGAAGAATATAACTGAGGACTCAAACTAGTTTTCCTTTCCTTGTGTTGATTTCTGGTATTTCATGAGATTGTCTTCTTTATCCAAATCTCCAATAAGATAGGACTGGTTAAAAGCTATGACTCCACACTGAAAGCAGTGATTTTATTAATGAATGACTGATATAAAATAAAGTTCAAGAATATATCTCATAAATTCACAAGGCCTCAAAGTACCTTTCAAGATCCTCTAGTATCTCCTTCCAAAATGCTTTACGGGATCAGATGTTCCTTGCCCACAGGCAATTATTTCTTTACCTGTGCTCAAACATCTCAGGAACATTGTGTGTGTGTGTGTGTGTGTGTGTGTGTGTGTGTGTGTGTGTATGTGTGCATGTGCGTCTGTGTGAGCAAGTAGTGGATTCTTTGCTATGCAGCTGGGATATCACAGTTCATAACATGGACCTGATAAAAATAGATACAATCATTTTTTTTTTAACAGAGACTATGAATGTTCTCCTTAGCACTATTCAGCTATTTTCTTCCACCATAAGAGACACGCGGACAAAGTTTAAATGGCCAATAGGCTGGGAGGTTATGAGAAGCATTCAGGAATAAAGAAGGTCAATGGATTAGATGTCATTTGAAGTTCATTATGACTCAGATTCTATGATTCTGTAATTTTTCTGAAAGCATATTTATTCTGTGTCCCCTCCCTAAATTCAAACGAGCTAGGACTGTGTTTTTTTTCATGCAAAACCCTGTGTTTTGCATCTCTCTGTTTTACAGAAATACCATATTTTTTTGTAATTCACCCCATATAACTTGAGGAATCTATGGTGTTGTTTTGATATAGTTATGCATTGTTACAGCACAATATTTATTATCATGAATTTTTTAAGCAAAATATTGTTCACATTTTGTAAATAGTGAAAATCTTTCTCCAGTTTTATGTTTCTTTTTTCAAGGCTGAAAAAGTTTGTACTGTGTGCTAAAATTTCCTAATTTCTCTGTTATGAAATAGTGGATAATTTTTGAAAATGCATACAGATGTATTATGCCTTAAAAATGATTCAGTTGTTTTTTTAAATATATGTCCTACTGTTGAGATTTTTCCCTTAAATGTCATTATGTCCATGGATGTTCTCTAAGCTTCAACCATTTAAACTATTCAGGCTCTAGACTTAACTACTCCTGTACTTAGGTACTTAGTTATAAATATTAACTCTGAGAACCAACTTTATCATTAAGCTGGCATTAACCCATCCAACTTTATTGACAAGAGAAAACAAAATAGACATAAAATTTGAAACACCATTGTGACATTTAAATGTTTATTAAGACATTCATATTAATGATAGGATACTTTATAAATATATATAAACTTGATAGTGGCCATCATAACTCTAGCAACTGTTTTTAGTAGGCTTTCAAGGTTCAAGATACCAATCCAACATCTTGCTTTTAGCATTTGAAAGATAATTAGTGGCTTCAATTAAAGGCCAATGAGGGACTTATGCCATGCAACCCACACAGAAATCAAACCTGTGATTATTCCAGTGTTATAATCAACTGTACTACGGACATAAAAACCTCTTAATGAAGTAAAAAATACAAGGAAAAGTCTATGTTAAAATGTCACCATGTCACCTTTTACCACATTACGAGGCATCTTTTCAAATAAATTATTAGCAAACAGTACTATGTCAACATGTAAAAAACAGCAATAAAATTACTTATAAAAAGCAAAGAATCCTGTATGAAATACCATATACTTTAAATTTTGAGATTTGTATTTTGAAAATATTTTTTAATGTTCTAGAAATTTGTGGAAAATGGCTTAAAACTGTAAAAATCAAGGGGTTCTTTGCTGTTGTAGTTAAATCTTTTCAAGTAACTGGGTGCTCATTTGAGGGGAGAAAAACAGCTATAAGAATACTATTTGGAAATATGTTTCACATAAAGTTTCTACCTATATTCTAAAGAGGTAACAAACAGAAAGGGTAAATATAAAAAGTACATTTTACTAACTAAAGTATCCCTAGAGGATAGCCAATATTAACTTAATAGATAAGTGTGGAATGAGTGGATATGCAATCAGGTGTAGTGTTTTAAGTCTTAAAAATATCTTGAAAAATTTTGTATTTTAAATCATATTTCTAAGACACTTTTCCACTATATTCATTCCCTGAACCTTGGCTATCTACAAGAATCATGAAAGAAAAATACATACCATATTTATGGTTGAATTATCCATTTGTCTTCTAGAGATAAAGTCATTCTTCTATAAAGAACACAGAATTATTTTAAATAATGGTCCAAATGTTAGGAGTGTATCATCATAAATTTTAGTTGTACAAACTAAAAATTCTACAGTGTATAAAAGTTTTGCAGTGACAAGATTTTAAGCAATTAATGTTACAACCAATGGGAGTCATATTTTTACATTTCCTCTAAATCACAATGTATAATGACAGCTGATATTTCATTAACAAAAATCATTTGTTCAAATGACTTCAGCCAGCCATCATCTTGTTTAATTTGCTCTGATGCTATCAAACATCAGTGCTTTAAAGAAGTGTGGAATGAGAGTATGGATTTGAGGTGATAAAAATAACTTAAATGAAAACTCATGTTTATAACTGCATGCTATTTTAATTTGTTTTTTGTCATGAAATTAATTCTCTTCCAAGACTTGCAAACTCAAAAGTTAAATGTTTCTTATAACATTTCATGGGTTTCTTGAGCTTTGAACCTAGCTTACTAACTCATTAACTTTCAGGTCATCTTGAAATATTTCTTATGGAATTCATGTTGATTTATCAGGTGCGATAAAGTTTTAAAAAACGAATAAATATTTTAGGCATACTATATACATTTATGGGAACACTATTGAATAATAATGAGATTACTTTCATAAAACTTCTACCTCTTTTAAAGTTCTTTTTATGTTATATCTTGTAACAGAAATAAATATGTACAGTTCCAAGATAGAAAACATTCATAACAGTTAAGGTTATAACTAGGATGCTACTTACAGATGAGAATATTTCAAAGAAGTATGAAAAGGCTGTGATAGAAAGAATAAAGTAAATATTCATTATACTGAAAAGAATTTAAAAAATTAAATATAGCAAGGGAACTAATGGCAATTTGTAAGTTACACCACTGAAAATCAATAATAACATTAGTAACTGAAGATCAGTTATAATACCAGTCATGGTGGGGGACTGTGGGAAGAAGAGAATGAAAATAAAATGTCCTCCCAGTCTTTCTGTAGTCTTAAAGGATAATCCTGATTAAGAAGATTACTGTTTCTGGCTTGGATGGCTCCATCATTCTGATTTTGTCCAGTCCAACGGGAAATAAACATAATTGTGTGTTTGTTTTGTCTTTCTTAGACCTTGCAGACAAGTCATTGTATTAAGACAAAAGGGGTTATTGTTTCCCTTTTAATCAAAAGAAGGTATGTTTAAGATATATGCTTCTTACATATAAATTTTATCAAATTTTTTTTCTAAATAAAAAGAGTGAAAAGAAAATGTCTTTCATGTAAAGTTAGTTTTACTTTTCACCTGAAAAGTAAATTTAGATGCTGGATTGTGAACCCAGTGGGACATTATGGCTGAGTCTTCATCGAGTGTGTTTTATGTATCTGCTCTGGGTCTGATTCTAAGCTACCAGATGCTGGAAAGAATGGAAAATAAAAACACTAGTCTTAGGCAGCTAACTCCTTATTTCCAGCCTAAGAAAATATGTGTGTATGTGTGTGTGTCTTAGTTATTAATATGATTAATAATGTGATTTGGTAGAACTCTAAATTAAAAGATACACATCTGACTGTTTTCTACAAAAATCAGAGAGAATAGATTTTCAACGATATAGTTGTGAAGATTCTCAA
Source organism: Antilocapra americana (assembly GCA_007570785.1). Taxonomy (NCBI): domain Eukaryota; kingdom Metazoa; phylum Chordata; class Mammalia; order Artiodactyla; family Antilocapridae; genus Antilocapra; species Antilocapra americana. The sequence continues at coordinate 13,893,527 of ML661343.1, forward strand.
GCTGTGGTACAGTATGAATTTAGTCACTTATCCAGATAATGTGCTTTACCTAACAGCCGGAACCTACCTCTCAACATGACATTGTGAAGTCATTTTTCCTGGTACACTAGGGGCTTCTTCACATTCCCCTTCAGCATAGAATATGTGTTCCACTTCTACCCATACATTCTTATGCTTTAGTACTCAGTTCAGGCATTTATCTGCTCAGAAGTTATTCCTGAATCTGTCTTTGCTATTCTTCTCCAGGATGTGTTAGATACAATTTCTTATTGTTCCCTTAATAATCCACAAATATCTGTCTTACCACATTTCCCTTACTGCACTGAAATTATATGTCCTTATGCTGTCACCCTTATTCCATTTTATAATCCTGGAATCTAACACTTAGCCTCATAAATTGTGATTGAAAAAAATGAAGGATTATTATTCACAAAAATTGCAAATAAAACTTTGAGCCATGACAGAGCAATGAATGATACAATAAAATCTTCTAACTGAGACTCTACCAGGTCCAAACTTTGAATTATAAAGTACTTCTCTCTCCCATTTTTCTTTTTCTTTGTTTGCTTGTTGAAAGAAATGTTCTTTCCTTCCATAAACCTATCATTTTTCTTCATCAGAGCCTATATACATTGGAAGAAGCTAAAGGGAGAAGGACAGAACAGTAGATTTTCCATTATTAAACATTGTTTCTTTATATATGCTTATTTTTGGGACAGAAAAAGAAACTTAAAAATCAACTATAGTCTCAAAAAAATTTAAGTGAATTTCTAGAGAATATTATTAAAATAATGTCTGCATGCTATTAAAAATGAGCTATTAAGTCATCCCATAATCTGGAAGTGAGGCTGAAAGCTTTGATTCAAGTTTTGCTAAGTGGATTTATCAACTGACTTTATATTATCAAATTTACCTAAGTACTTGTCACCTACTGTCTCTGCAGTGGGCAAAATAGTGGCATCTGAAAAATATCCTCCCATTGGATGTCCTAATGCGCCCAAACCTGTAAATTAGGTTACATGGCAAAGGGGAACTGAAATCACAGTAAAATTAAGTTATTAATCGGCTGCTTAAATTAAGGAGATTTTCCTGGACTATCTGGGTGGTTCTAAAGTCATCACAAAGGTTCTTAAAAGTGGAAACATTCTTGGAAGAGGCGAGGCAGAGGCAGAGATGTGACAACAGATGTACTGTCAGATACTATGTTGCTGGTTTCAAAGCTGGAGGAAAAAGCACAAACCAAAGAACACAGGCAGCTTTAGAAGCTGGAAAAAGCAGGAAATGAATTTTCCCCTAGAGGTTGCTCACATCTTGATTTTGGCCCAGTGAGAACTATGCTGGCCTTGCGACCTGCAGAATGAGACAATAAATTTGTGTATTTTTAAGTCACTTAATTTGTGGTTATTTGTTAAAGATATAATGCATATGAATATAGTGAATATATTCACTAATGTATATAAGCGATATGAATATATGATGATATAGTGAATATAGTAAACGAATGTTAGTCTTCAATCCCTGAAATTGAAGTTTGAAAAGTAACTCAAGAAAAACATAACATAGCATTTTTGTCAAGTACACTATTAATTTTGTAAATTATGAGAAGCATTTAAAATTAAGACTACATTATTGATACTATATGGAGAAGGCAATGGCAGCCCACTCCAGTACTCTTGCCTGGAGACTCCCATGGACGGGGGAGCCTGGTGGGCTGCAGTCCATGGGGTCGCTAGGAGTCGACACGACTGAATGACTTCCCTTTCACTTTTCATTCTCATGCATTAGAGAAGACAATAGCAACCCACTCCAGTGTTCTTGCCTGGAGACTCCCAGGGACAGGGGAGCCTGGTGGGCTGCCGTCTGTGGGGTCGCACAGAGTCGGACACGACTGAAGTGACGTAGCAACAGCAGCATTGATACTATATATAAAATAGATAACTAATATGAATCTGCTGTATAGCATAGAGAACTCTATTCAATATTCTGTGATGATCTTAAAGGGAAAGACATCCAAGGAAGAGGGTATATATGTATACATGTGGCTGATTCTCCTTGCTGTATAGTAACTAACACAACATTGTAAAGCAACTATACTCCAATAATTTCTTTTAAAAGATTACAGTTAAGGAGAATAACTTCTCGTACTGACCCAGGTGAGAATACAAGGAAGTAGTCAAGCTGATACCCCAAGGTCCAAACTTCTAATCTTCCCTCTGTTTCTCTTCCTGAGTTCCAAGTCTCAGAGTGTGAAGAAGCTTCCAAACTGAGTTGTTGGGGCTATGAAAGCTCTCTGTTTCCTCCTCTAAAGGCCAACTATTAACACTGACACTTGAAAAGACACAGAATTCTACAAACTGTCTACAAGACTATTTCAGACTTTTACAAATGTAAATATATGGTTAAATACATGGTGGCAGAGTAGTTTTCTGCAACTAAGAAAAAAAAGTGGAGTAACTGCATGGCAATTATGTTATGCATTATTCTTAAGCACTAAGCCTCTTGAAGGCTGAGAAAGGACTTGCATTTATCTACTGAATTTTACCTTACTTAAAGAAGGTAGCTGGAGAAGCAAATGGCAACCCACTCCAGTATTCTTGCCTGGAGAATCCCATGGACAGAGGAGCCTGGCAGGCCATGGTCCATAGGGTCACAGAGTTGGACACAACTGAAGTCACTAAGCAAGCAAGCAAGCAAAGACGGTAGCTGCACATAATTTTGAATCATTTCCCTTCTACTAACCGAGAATACTAACAGCAGAGGGAAGAAGAAAATAAATGTATGGATAATATCAGGAAGGATTTTTAACATTAAAAAAGAGCTGCCATTACATCAACATGTATCAGTCATGGGTATATATATGTTCAGTCTTGAGCTTCCCTTCCACCTCCTGCTCCATCCCACCCCTCTAAGTAGTCACAGAGCCAGGGTTTGAATATCCTGATTCACCCAGCAAATTCCTGCTGGCTATCTATCTTACATCTGTCAGTGTATGTATTTCCATGCTACTCTCTCCATTCATCCCACCCTCTCCCTCCTACTCCTGACTCCTGCCCCCATGTACATAAGTCTGTCCTCTATGTCTGCCTCTCCACTGTTGCCTTGCAAATAGGTACTTCAGGATACCATTTTTTTCTGTGTGTGGAAGACACTTCAGTCATGGCTGACTCTTTGTGATGCTATGGACTGTAGCAGGCCAGGCTCCTCTGTCCATGGGATTTTCTAGGCAATTTTTGTCTTTCTTCAGGTTGCCATTTCTTTCTCCAAGGGATCTTCCTGACCCAGGGATCCAACGTGCATCTCTAGCATCTCCTGAACTGGCATGCGAATTCTTTACCATTGCGCCACCTGGGTAGCTCAGGGAACAGTTTACACTCCAACTACCTTCACTGGACCTTACCAGTGTTTGTCCTTCTGTACTACTTGGTCATAACCTAGTTCAAATATTCTCTTTGGTATTTTTATTTTCCTCTCATGGTCATTTTTATAGAGAGAGGATTTTTATGAGAGAGAATCCTTAAAAGTGTATTAGCTAAATGCAATCTCTGCTCCTTACTCCTTGGACATATTTTATAGCGTAAAACCTCAACAAACCCCTATTATAGTACTATAGAGATAGTAATGGTTAAGGCCACTCATTTCTTACTGTGCTGGTGTTAGTAACATGAAGAGTAGTTGACACTCTGGATCGCATGTCTCCCCTGCACTTGGGCATGGGTAGAGTCACTTTTCAGCCCAGCGGTAATCAATACAGCCTGAAGCTAAACGGTAAAGCAGCTGTCTTCCTCGGTCAAATCTTGACTTAGAAACAGGCTCACATATAACTCTTGAAAAGGCTATCTTTTGGCTTCAAAAATTTAATCTGAGTAACATAAAAACAGAGTTTCAACAGAAGGTAACCATAAATATGAATCCCACTTAGGTCTGTATACAGGTATTTTTGTTTTGATGATCTTTCCTGCTCTTTTGACAGAATGTGATCCGCTGGAGAAGGGAATGGCAAACCACTTCAGTATTCTTGCCTTGAGAACCCCATGAACAGTATGAAAAGGCAAAAAGATAGGACACTGAAAGATGAACTCCCCAGGTCAGTAGGTGCCCAATATACTACTAGAGATCAGTGGAGAAATAACTCCGGAAAGAATGAAGGGATGAAGCCAAAGCAAAAGCAACACCCAGTTGTGGATGAGACTGGTGATAGAAGCAAGTTTTGATGCTGTAAAGAGCAATATTGCATAGGAACCTGGAATGTTAGGTCCACGAATCAAGGCAAATTAGAAGTGGTCAAACAGGAGATGGCAAGAGTGAACATCAACATTTTAGGAATCCGCTAACTAAGTTGGCCTGGAATGGATGAATTTAATTCAGATGACCTTTATATCTACTACTGTGGGCAGGAATCCCTTAGAAGAAATGGAGTAGCCATTGTAGTCAACAAAATAGTCTGAAATGCAGTACTTGGATGCAATCTCAAAAACAATAGAATGATCTCTGTTCATTTCCAAGGCAAACCGTTCAATATCATGGTAATCCAAGTCTATGACCCAACCAATAACACTGAAGAAGCTGAAGATGAACGGTTCTCTGAAGACCTACAAGATCTTTTATTTTTTTATTATTATTATTGTTTTTGCCATACATTGTCATGATATCACCATGGGTTTACATATGCTTCCCCTCCGGGTCCCCCCTCCCTCCTCCCTTCCCCCCGGGAAATCTCGATGCACCAGTCCCGAGCATCAATCCTGGGCTGGCGATTGATTAGACACATGACAATTAACATGCTTCAATGCCCTTCTCCCATATCATCCCACCCTTACCCTCATCCACAAAGTCCACAAGTCTATTCTATACATCTGCGTTCCTTTTGTTGTCTCCCATGTTGGGTTCTCATTACTGTCTTTCTAAATTCCATATATATGTGTTAATATACTGTATTGTTGTTTTTGCTTCTGGCTTACTTCACTCTGGATAATGGGCTCCAGTTTTGTCCATCTGAGTAGAGTTGCTTCAAATGAATTTTTTTTTAATGCTGAGTAATATTCCATTGTGTATATATACCACAGCTTTCTTATCCATTCGTCAGTTGATGGGCATCTAGGTTGCTTCCATGTCCTGGCTATTGTAAACAATGCAGCGATGAACATTGGGGTGCACGTGGCTCTTTCAATTCTGGTTTCCTCGGTGTATATGCCCAGCAGTGGGATTGCCGGGTCATATGGCAGGAGAAGACCTACAAGATCTTTTAGAACTAGCACCAGAAAATGATGTCATTTTCATTATAGGGGATTGGAATGCAAAAGTAGGAAGTCAAGAAACACCTGGAGTAACAGGCAAATTTGGCCTTGGAGTATAGAAGGAAGCAGGGCAAAGACTAACAGAGTTCTGCCAAGAGAACACACTGGTCATAGTAAACACCCTCTTCCAACAACACAAGAGAAAACTATACACATGGACATCACCAGATGGTCAATACCAAAATCAGATTGATTATCACCTTTGCAGCCAAAGATGGAGAAGCTATATACAGTTAGCAAAAACAAGATCGGGAGCTGACTGTGGCTCAGATCATGAACTCCTTATTGCCAAATTCAGACTTAAATTGAAGAAAGGTATGATGTAAATCAAATCCTTTATGACTATACAGTGGAAGTGAGAAATTGATTTAAGGGATTAGATCTGATAGACAGAATGCCTGATGAACTATAGATGGAGGTTCATGACATTGTACAGGAGACAGGAAGCAAGACCATTACCTAGATAAAGAAATACAAAAAAGCAAAATAGCTGTCTGAGGAGGCCTTACAAATAGCTGTGAAAAGAAGAGAGGTGAAAGGCAAAGGAGAAAAGGAAAGATATACTCATTTGAATGCAGAATTCCGAAGAGTAGCAAGGAGAGGTAAGAAAGCCTTTCTCAGAGATCAATGCAAAGAAATAGAGGAAAGCAGTAGAAAGGGAAAGACTAGAGATCTCTTTAAGAAAATTAGAAATACCAAGGGAACATTTCATGCAAAGATGGACTCAGTAAAGGACGGAAATCATATGGACCTAACAGAAGATATTAAGAAGAATGCACAGAAGAACTGTACAAAAAAGATCTTCACGACCCAGATAATCACAAAGGTGTGATCACTCACACTCACCTAGAGCCAGACATCTTGGAATGTGAAGTCAGGTGGGCCTTAGGAAATATCACTATGAACAAAGCTAGTGGAGGTGATTGAATTCCAGTTGAGCTATTTCAAATCCTAAATGATAATACTGTGAAAGTGCTGCACTCAATATGCCAGCAAATTAGGAACACTCAGCAGTGGCCACAGGACTGGAAAAGGTCAGTTTTCATTCTGATCCCAAAGAAAGGCAATGCCAAAGAATGCTCGAATTACCACACAATTGTACTCACATCACACGCTGGTAAAGTAATGCTCAAAATTCTCCAAGCCAGGCTTCAGCAATACATGAACCATGAACTTCCAGATGTTCAAGCTGGTTTTAATAAAGGCAGAGGAACCAGAGATCAAATTGTCAACATCCGCTGGATCATCGAAAAAGCAAGAGAGTTCCTAAAAGACATCTATTGCTGCTTTATTGACTATGCCAAAGTCTTTGACTGTGTGGATCACAACAAACTGTGGAAAATTCTTAAACAGATGGGAATACCAGACCACCTGACTTGTCTCTTGAAAAACCTGTATGCAGGTCAGGAAGCAACAGTGAGAACTGGACATGGAACTACAGACTGGTTCCAAATAGGAAAAGAAGTATGTCAAGGCTGTATTTTGTCACCCTGCTTATTTAACTTATATGCAGAGTACATCATGAGAAACACTGGGCTGGAAGAAGCACAAAGTGTAATCAAGATTGCAGGGAGAAATATCAATAACCTCAGATATGCAGATGACACCACCCTTATGGCAGAAAGTGAAGAAGAACTAAAGAGCCTCTTGATGAAAGTAAAAGAGGAGAGTGAAAAAGCTGGCTTTAAGCTCAATATTCAGAAAACTAAGATCATGGCATCCGATCCCATCACTTCACGGCAAATAGGTGGGGAAACAATGGAAATAGTGGCTAACTTTATTTTTCTGGGCTCCAGAATCACTGCAGACTGTGATTGTAGCTATGAAATTAAAAGACGCTTGCTCTTTGGAAGGAAAGTTATGACCAACCTAGACAGCATATTAAAACGCAGAGACATTACTTTGCCAACAAAGGTCCACTTAGTCAAGGCTATGGTTTTTCCAGGAGTCATGTATGGATGTGAGAGTTGCACTATAAAGAAAGCTGAGCGCAGAAGAATTGATGCTTTTGAACTGTGGTGTTTGAGAAGACTCTTGAGAATCCCTTGGACTGTAAAGCGATCCAACCAATCCATCCCCAAGGAGATCAGTTCTGGGTGTTCATTGGAAGGACTGGTGTTAAAGTTGAAATTCCAGTACTTTGGCCACCTGATACAGAGAGCTGACTCATTTGAAAAGATCCTCATGCCGGGAAAGATTGAGGGCAGGAGAAGAAAGGGACAACAGAGGATGAGATGGCTGGATGGCATCACGGACTCATTGGACATGGGTTTGGGTGGACTCTGGGAGTTGGTGATGGACAGGGAGGCCTGGTGTGCTGGATTCATAAGGTTACAAAGAGTTGGATAGGACTGAGCGACTGAACTGAACTGAAGATTTTTCAAAGCAGGCTTTATTTAGTGTTTCTCTTAACTTCCTGCAAATGAGGAGAATGGTAAATTTAGTGATAGAGATGGATTTTATTTTGGGAGACTGGAAAAATATCAAGGTCTCAAAGAAATAGCAATAAGTTCTCTTACACATACACACATCTCCCACAAAGTTACATATTGTGAGCACCACTCATTTCACATTTTTATTTCACAACTTCTGATAGTCATAAGTATCCATTAGCATTTTTGGACCCATGTAAAATTATCAACAAGAAACTAAAATAGAGCCACATGCTTACTAAAAACAGGTCTGCTATAGTGTCTAGGCAATCATAAGAGAATAAAAACCCACATTTTCAAACTTCATTAAAGAAATGATGAATACTCAGTTTTACTTATCTGAAATATTCAAAGTCTGGGTGTGACTTAATGGGAACATTCATATCTTCCCCACTAGAATGTAATCTCCATGAAGGTAGAGATTTTGCTTGGTTGACTTATTGCTGCATAGCTGGCACTTAGCATTACTGCCTGGTCCAGAGTAGACATCTAATGAACATCAACTGAGTAGTTCAATGAAGTAAAGGGTCTGACACAGAAACTAATAGTACACTATGAAACAACAGTTAAACTTAATGTAGGCATTTCTGATTCCTGAGTGCTCATAATGATGGAATTAACATACTGTCTAGATCTGCTGATGTATAGTGCCTTTACTGCAATGAATCAAAATCAAGAAAACGGTGTAGATAAACTTTATTACATAAGTAGAAAATTACTTAATTTCATACTAGAAATGGGTGAATGCTGCAAATTGAAATGATCTGCCCATTGACGTTCCTAATGTAGTAGAAGGAAAAAAAAAATGGGTGTCTTAAGTGCTTAGCGTTTGACAGTTTTGTAAAACTCCACAGGGTAGAAAGGTTTTGGTACTAACCTGTGCATTGTACATAGTTCTAATGCATTGTATTGACCTCTCGTACTTCTATGTAGATTGCACATTCAAGACTTTGAGCATTAAACATAAATAACTTATAAATAAATAAATACTGTCTTGGTTCCTGGCATGGAGAATAAGATAGCTATTATTAAAGACCTACATTAGTCCACCTACATTGTACTCCTGCTATATGTAAAAAGAGGATATTGTTCAGTTGCAACAACTGGTTCTCCTTATACTCAGCATTTGTCAAGCTTATGCATGTGGGGCAGGAGTGAAAGTGTGAACTTTCTAGCACGTGCATACATGCAGATAGTGGTTTTATGTGTGTACTTGCATTTATGTGTTTATCTGTGTAGACGTCTTCCCACCTATAGGCTCACAAGATAAGTTCTTAGTGGCTTTTAGAGGTGTGACCGGATGTGCATGGTTTCCTCTACACTGTTGGTCAGTAGGGGGCGCTATCACCTACCACTGAAGCAGGACGGTACAAATGCAAATTGATTTTCTGTGAGGCCGTGTACATCAGTGGTATCTTTTCTCAAAATAAGAACTATAGATTTTGATTGCCAAGTACGTGATGGTGTATAATTTTTAACAAGATACATTAGGTCATTGGTAGATTTTAGTACTCATGTACCATAGCATTGGGTTTCCCAGGTGGTGTTAGTGGTAAAGAACCCATCCACCAATGCAGAAAACATAAGAGATGCAGGTTCAATCCCTGGGTCAGGAAGATCCCTTGGAGGAAGAAATGGCAACCCACTCCAATATTCTTGCCTGGAGAATCCCATGGACAGAGGAGCCTGGGCTGCTACAGTCCCTAGGGCCGCATCGAGTTGGATACAACTGAGATCGCATGCAATTCATGCAGTAAGACAGGGTGTGTATCCTTTACCTTTTCATCTTTTCTCAAAAACCCATTTGCTTATTTGTCTTTACATTGCATTTGGTGCATATCTTTTATCATCTGCAGATTTTCAGGAAAAAAAATGGAAAAATTAAAAAGGACAATAAAAGTCCATATAACCACTTTTAAAAATTTAACATGATGTTTTCAGGATTTATCTCAAATTTTTATCATCTACTATGTATAAGCCCTATATTAAACCCTTATCAGATATATTCTTATTTAATTCTCAAAAATTATCTTCAAAATTGGTTTTATTAATCAAACTTTACTGGTGAAGGAATCACTATTTAGAGAAGATGGGAGACTTCTTCAGGCTCAAAGCACTAAAAAGTGGTTAATTTGACATTTGAACCCTAGGTTTTGACTCTAATTCCCATGTAACTTTCTCTTATAAATTACTTCTCTGATCAGCTATTTGCCGAGCCACTGGTACATGTCTTGTATGTGAGATTATTCTCTCTAAAGAGATAAGTTTCCTCTTCCTCATTCTCATGGTCTGCACTTGAGAAAAACATCTTGCTCAGTTTTATCATGTGCCAAAGGTGCTGTTCTGTAAGTAAGTGTTACAGTCATGCCTGACTCTTTGTGACCCCATGGACTGCAGCCCACCAAGCTCCTGTGTCCACGAGATTTTCCAGGCAAGGATACTGGAGTGGGTTGCCATTTCCTTCTCCAGGGGATCTTCCCAACCCAGGGGATTGAACCTGTGTCTCCTCTACTGAAGGCAGATTCTTTACCGACTGAGCTACAAGGGAAGCCTAAGGTGCTAATGTCATTCAAAGAATCTGTTATTTTTATTTTATGAAGAGTCTGCCATTCTGTTCTGTTCTAGCTGGGCCTGGCCTACAGCAGAATGTTCTGGAAAACTTAGGCAGTCAGTGGCCTTGTCACCTGTTCAGAATTGCAAGAAAACCACAGAGACCAAGAGGTTGAATCATTAAGAAGCTGACTAGAGGACAAATGGAATCCACATATCCCCACTGTGGCTTTATTAATGATATTGATTCTGTATTTACTACAATGTCTGATACAATTATAGTGCCTTATAATTGCATTTGGAGATATAAGGAAAGATGTCTTAAATCTAAACTTTTTTTTAATCAAGATAACCAGCAGTAAATTGTATTCAAAAGCTAAGTTGGGTCTTATTTGTTGACACCTTGTTATCAAAAAGGAAGGTGAGTTATTGAGTAATTTCATTTAATTCTTGGAAATCTCATGCAAAATACATTATAATAAGAAACATGTAGGGGCTTCCCTGGTGGCTCAGTGGTAAAGAATCCACCTGCCAATGCAGGAGACATAGGTTCTATCCCTGGTCCAGGAGGATCTCACATGCCATGGAGCAGCTAAGCCCAGGGGCCCCAGCTATTGAGCCTGTGCTCTAGAGCCTGGGAGCTGCAATTACTAAGCCCACATGCTGTAACTACTGAAGCAAGCGTGCCCTAGAGCCCATGCTTAGCAATAAGAGAAGCCACTTCAATAAGACGCTCATGCAAACAAATAAGAGTTGACACAAGCCCTGCTTGCACAGGGCTTCCCTGATAGCTCAGTTGGTAAAGAATCCGCCTGCAATGCAGAAGACCCTGGTTTAATTCCTAGATTGGGAAGATCCTCTGGAGAAGGGATAGGCTACCCACTCCAGTATTCTGGCCTGAAGAATTCCATGGACAAAGAGTTGGACACAACTGAGCAGCTTTCACGTTCACTTTTTCACTTTCCTGCTCATACACAACTGGGAAAGTCTACGCAGCAAGGAAGATCAAGCACACCCAAAAAATAAATAAATTATGAAAAAAGAAACATGTAACAGAAGCATAAGCTCTGTTTAAGTGGAGTTGTTATTCATTAATTTTTGTGTGTGTATTGATATAATTGTTTGTTAATTTAAGGATATGATTACCTATATGGCAATTCCTAAACTTTGATTTTGTTTGTTATAGGTGGAATCTTGTACTATTTTTAACATGTAATCTCCAAATTAATACTATTTTGATTCTGTTCAACAACTCTTGCTTAACCTGACTCTATGCCAAGCAGATTGAATGACTTTTTAAAGACTAGTTAAATATTAATTGCATTATTTACTTAAAACTACAAAACATCTAACCTTTAAACACTACCACCACCACTCATTTCCTTTGATTGGATTGTTGGTCTCTCCTTTGATGTAGTGGACAGAAATGTGAGTTTGGATTGAAAGAGCAAAGACCTAATCTAACAAATTGTGTCAATAATGCTTGAGATCCTCTGGGAGGTTTGATTTAGATTAGATAATCCCTAAAGTCCTACAGAGGCAGTATAGTGCACTGTTTAAGAGTACAGAGCTCAGAGAAAGTTGTGTGTGCTTGCTAACTTGCTTCAGTTGTGTCCAACTCTTTGTGACCCTATGGACTGTAGCCTGTCAAGCTCCTTTGTCTGTGGGATTCTCCAAGCAAGAACACTGGAGTGAATTGCCATGTCCTCCTCCAGGCGGTTAACCTGACCTGGGGATAAAACCTCATCTCCTGTGTCTCCTGCATTGGCAAGTGGGTTCTTTACCACTAGTGTCACCTGGGAAGCTGATTTGAGTTCAAATCCCCAGTTCTAATACCTACTAGCTGTGTGACCTTGGGCAGGATGCTTAAAGCCTCTGTTTCTTCACCTAACAAATGGGAATAAAAACAGCACCTACTTTATAAGTTTAACAAGTATTAATGAGTTCATTTGAAAAGAGCACCTAGAACTTGGCCCTGTACAAACTATATCTGTGTGTGTGTGTGTGTGTGTGTGTGTGTGTGTACACATACCTGTTTTGGGGCTTCCTAAGTGGCTCAGATGGTAAAGCCTCTGCCTGCAATGTGGGATTCCTGGGTTCAATCCCTGGGTTGGGAAGATCCCCGGGAGAAGGAAATGGCAACCCACTCCAGTACTCTTGCCTGGAAAAGTCTGTGGACAGAGGAGCCTGGTGGGCTACAGTCCATGGGGTTGTGAAGAGTCGGACATGACTAAATGACTTCACTTTCACTTTTTAGGTGGCAATAGTGGTAAAGAACACGCATGCCATTGCAGGAGACAGAAGAGATATGGGTCTGATCTCTGGATGGGGAAGATCCCCTGGAGGAGGGCATGGCAACTTACTCCAGTATTCTGGAGAATCCCATGGACAGAGGAGCCTGGTGGGCTATGGCCCATAGGGTTGCAAAGAGTCAGACACAACTGAAGCGACTTAGCACACATGCATGCACCTATTGTTATTATCTAATTTGAGTTAAATATTCGGAAATTTGTAAAATTCTGAGCAGCTCAGATACTCAACATTTACTCTTTGAGCCTGTAACTGCATGCCAACTGCTACACTATATTTATTCTTTCCACTTTTCAGTTCAGTTCAGTCGCTCAGTCATGTCCGACTCTTTGTGACCCCATGAATTGCAGCACGCCAGGCCTCCCTGTACATCACAAACTCCCAGAATCCACCCAAACCCATGTCCATCAAGTTGGTGATGCCATCCAACCATCTCATCCTCTGTCATCCCCTTCTCCTCCTGCCCCCAATCCTTCCCAGCATCAGGGTCTTTTCCAATGAGTCAACTCTTCTCATGAGGTGGCCTAAGTACTGGAGTTTCAGCTTCAACATCAGTCCTTTCAATGAACACCCAGGACTGATCTCTCCTAGGATGGACAGGTTGGATCTCCTTGCAGTCCAAGGGACTCTCAAGAGTCTTCTCCAACACCACACTTCAAAAGCATCAATTCTATGGCGCTCAGCCTTCTTCACTGTCCAACTCTCACATCCATACATAACTACTGGAAAAACCATAGCCTTGACTAGATGAACCTTTGTTGGCAAAGTAATGTCTCTGCTTTTCGATATGCTATCCAGGTTGGCCATAACTTTCCTTCCAAGGAGTAAGCGTTTTTTGATTTCATGGCTGCAATCACCATCTACAGTGATTTTGGAGCCCAGAAAAACAAAGTCTGACACTGTTTCCACTGTTACCCATCTATTTGCCATGAAGTGATGGGACCAGGTGCCATGATCTTAGTTTTCTGAAGTTGAACTTTAAGCCAACTTTGTCACTCTCCTCTTTCACTTTCATCAAGAGGCTTTTTAGTTCCTCTTCTCTTTCTGCCATAAGGGTGGTGTCATCTGCATATTGATATTTCTCCCAGCAATCTTGATTCCAGCTTGTGCTTCTTCCAGCCCAGTGTTTCTCATGATGTACTCTGCATATAAGTTAAATAATCAGGGTGACAATATACAGCCTTGACGTACTTCTTTTCCTATTTGGAACCAGTCTGTTGCTTCATGTCCAGTTCTAACTGTTGTTTCCTGACCTGCATACAGGTTTCTCAAGAGACAGGTCAGATGGTCTGGTATTCCCATCTCTTTAAGATTACCACCTTTAGATTATATCACTTGTTGTCACCTTTCAGTCCTATCTATATAGGATCTAAACACCAAAATCTGTTTGTTTTTTCCTTTTTACAATCTGTAACAATAAGGAAATTGAAACACATTCTATATGGTACTAGAATCAGTAGGAAGAATAGGCTATTTGTATGTTATCTATCTTAGTCGGGGGTGGGGGGGGTGTTTTATCAAACTTGTTCTACAAGTCAGTACAAATGTTTGCATATTGTGTAACAAAATCCTTTTTTCCACAGTTGTATTCTTTTCTTTCTTTGAGCCACCTGAAAAACCTCAGCTTTTTGTTGATGCAAAATCTATCCATCCAGGGCACTCCCAGCTCTTCAAGAGACAATTAAACTCAGATACAAAGCACACATGGGAAGGTATTTAGAAGTGATCAAGGTCTAATCTCATACCAACACCTAATGAGAGATGTAATAGATCCCACAGTAAGGAACAACAACTACAACAAAATACTCCTAATAAATACTTCCTCATTATTTCCCTGGGTTGTAATAATGTCTCAGATCAAAGATGTTCATATTCTTTGAACAGAGACTGACCAGAGCCACTCCAGCCACCCAAACAAAACATACAGGAAGGTGGTGCTGCACAAAATCCAGGATGCTGTGAGCTATACTCTATTGCATTATTTCAACATGCTTGAAGGCACATGTAAGTAGGTGGCATAGGCTATGTTGACTTTGTTCTAGTGGAAGGAAATCTCTCGAGTTTTCAAATCTCCATCATCCAGGTGGAAATATAAAAGTTTCAAGTCAGGACCCACACTGAAGTCAATCTTTTTCCTATAGAACGTCATTTCCTTTATGTTACTAGAGAGTTGAAGATTATAAAATATGCCAGTTACTTCATATCATTAGTAAAGCCCTTCATGGTGTAACTTTCCCCTCTACTGCTACCCAAAAGACAGCTCATTTTCAGAATTAAAACACCTGATTTTTCTGATAAAAATATATGCAAATTGCTTATATTAACCCTGCTTTGTAAAAAGATGTTTACTTCAGGAAGAAGTCAGATGAAAGAAATAATTTATGTCTCAGGGCCCAGATACATTCTTATTCCCTGACTCTGGTTTCAACCTGCTATTCACCAGGCTAATTGGAAATATCTGAATAGTGAGGATAGTCGCAGGAAAACCATAAAAACCAAAAATATTGCTTTCTGCAGTACATCCCTAGAAATCAAATGAAGTAGATAATATTGAACTACACAAAAGACTTTCTGCGGTCTTCCCTAAGCCTCCTTTTTGAGGCCATTCTATTTCCCGTGCTGTCCTCCTTCATGAGCTAGAAGGATCCATCCAGTTTCTCTCTCATCTCAGGGATGTGCTACTGTAAAGTGGCAGACACACTTCAGTTATGAGAGGTAAAGAAGTTAACAGAGATGTTAGGTCTGCCATTATTGAACTGCTGAACAAATGCCAGCACAGCCTTACTTTCAAATGTCTCGTGATATAAGAAAAGTGTCCCTTCATTGTTAAACTTATATTAGACCTGTTTTCTGTTACGTCTAAGTAGAAACATTCCTCACTGAAATATAAGTCCTGAGTCCAGTCTGTTATTTTGAGAATTTTCTTTCAGTGATTAACCACATTGATCAATCATTATTTGTTGTTATCCTATTGGCTTGGTATAGCAAAATGATGTCTGGTGAACTATATTTTTTGAGATAATTAAAATATCTTGTTAAAAGTCAAGACAACTTATGAAGCTGATTACTCTTTGGCCCATTTCAGCATTTTATTGAGAAAAATCATCTCTAATTGAGAGAGAGGCTCTTTAATTTTTACTGAATCTTCTGGAAGGGAAGGCTTCTATTCATAACACATAACCCAACATAGATATTCTTTTCACCTCTCTTTCAATTACCCCAAAGACATATTCATCACAGAATGGCAACTTAATCCCAATCTTCTCCCTCAATTTCTTTTCATTTTTTCTTAATTTCTACTTTAAAATAATTTTTAGAGTCTTTATTGAATGTGTTACTATACTGCTTCTGTTTTCTGCTTTGGTTTTTGGCTGTGAGGCATGTAGGATCTTAGCTCCCCAACCAGGGCTTGAACCTTCACCCCCTGCATTGAAAGTGAAGTCCCAACCACTGGACCACAACACAAGGCCCTCTTCCTCAATTTCTAACATCTTCCTTAAACCCAGCTTCTTGCATCTCCTGTCCTTGCTGTTTACTCTTTTTTTTTTTTTAACTGTGAATAACTTTGGATGTAAGATGGATTACAGTATACTGTTCTTATTTCTCCTCTTTCACTCACTATTCCAGGCTGCACAACCAAGCCCCAAATTATGGGGACAAAGGAAAAATTCTCCTGGTATGTGAGAGATACAAGAGATTGTAAATATTCACTTGTAATTTTTTTCCTGTACCATAACAAAAGGTAACATGTTTAAAAGAATAATGTATATAAAATCAATTATTAGAGAAATATAAACAAAAGGAGAAATATTTTCTTGTTATAATGACTTCATAACAAGACTGATTTTCCATTTCTTCTATAAGACATATCTTTAAGATGTCTCTTTTATGTTGTTTTGAGTGATAAAACAATTCCTAGGTCTGTAATAGTTCTATAAATTTTTAAGTAGTGCTTGGACATTTTGTTTCCTGCTACTGTCTTAAAAAGAAAGCATTTGACGGTTTAGCAATTCTCTTGTCTTTAATTCATGTTAAGCCCTAGCTAACTGCCCGGTGTTTCTGATTCATTGCATGAGAGGGAAGTGGCTTTCTTAGTCATAAACCTGACTTCATATATCTTGACTAAAACCAAAGGATTTGAAACTTAAAGCAATATTTAAGATATACTTTCGTGATTTCTTTGTACACTTCCCAGTCATGAAGTTTGGCTCTCCCAGAGGCAAAGATGTCTGTCTCCCATTAAGTAATTTTAAACTATGTACAATTTATATTTAAATTAAAATCTGTAGAGTTAGTAAAAGTAATTTTTTGTCTTGTTTTCCTAGGATTATCTAATATGAATTGTTTCCAATTTTGAGAGAGTCAGGCCCTTTCTTCTTCCAAATCTATTGTAAAAAAACTGAAGCCAACGTATTTAAAATATTAATGGTATCTTTTATGCAGGAAGTGAAACTATGAGCCTAGAGTTTCTGTAATCTATATCATGCCCAATTAAAGATGCCTGAAATTATTTTTGATATGAGAAAAGGTAATTGGGAAGAATTATTTTAATAAAAGAACTGGATGCATGCATCACTTAAAAACAACTTTTATCAGGTTGTTTTATATGCTGAAAAAAAAGAGTGAAAAAACATTGTTGGCATAGTATAAAATCTTTCTTGGAAAAACTAGCTGCTATATTTATAATGTACCACTGCTTCTAAACTGCACAGACACATTTCTTGTTGCATAGCCTTATCCTTGTTCATATAATGCTATTAACTAGAACATTTAGATATGACCTAAATAAAATCCATTATGATTATACAGTGGAGGTGCAAATAGATTCAATGGATTAGATCTGGTAGACAGAGTCCTGAAGTACTATGGACAGAGGCTGGTAACATTCCACAGGAGGCAGTGCCCAAAACTATCCCCAAGGAAAAGAAATTCAAGAAGGCAAAGTGGTTCTCTGAGAAGGTCTTTCAAATAGCTGAAAAAACAAGAGAAGCAAAAGGCAAAGGAGAAAGGGAAAGATATACCCAACTGAATGCAGAGTTCCAGAAAACAGCAAGGAGAGATAAGAAAACCTTAAGTGAACAATGCAAAGAAATAGAGGGAAACAATAGAATGGGAAAGATAGAGATCTCTTTGAGAATATTGGAAATACTGAGGTAACATTTCATGTAAAGATGGGCACAATAAAGGAAAGAAATGGCAAAGACCTAACAGAAAGTGAAGGTGGCTTAGTCCTATCTGACTCTTTGCGACCCCATGGGCTTTAGCCTTCCAGGATTCTCTGTCCACAGAATTCCCCAGGCCATAATAATGGAGTGGGTAGCTGTTCCCTTCTCCAGGTCATCTTTCCAACCCATGGATCGAATCTAGGTCTCCCACATTGCAGGCAGATTGTTTACTGTCTGAGCCACCAGGGAGGCCCAAGAATACTGGAGTGGTAGCCTATCTCTCCTCCAGCAGATCTTTCTGACCCAGGAATCAAACCAGGGTCTCCTGCATTGCAGGTGTATTCTTTGCCAACTGAGTTGCCAGGGAAGCCCCAGACCTAACAGAAGCAGAAGGTATTAAGAAGAAGTGGCAAGAATGCACAGAATCACTATACAAAAAAGGTTTTAATGATGCAGATAACCATGATGGTGTAATCACTCACTTAGAGCCAGACATCTGGAGTGTGAAGTCAGGTGTGCCTTAGGAAGCATTATTACAAACAAAGTGAGTGGAGGTGATGGCATTCCAGCTGAGTTATTTCAAATTCTAAAAGATGATGCTGTTAAAGTGCTATGCTCAATATGACAGCAAACGTGGAAAACTCAGCAGTGGCCACAGGACTGGGAAAGGTCAGTTTTCATTCCAATTCCAAAGAAGGGTAATGCCAAAGAATGTTCAAACTATCATACAATTGTGCTCATTTCATATGCTAGCAAGGTGATGCTCAAAATCCTTCAAGCTAGGCTTCAGCAGCATGTGAATCCAGAACTTCCAGAGATACAAGCTGGGTTTAGAAAAGGCAGAGGAACCAGAGATCAAATTGCCAATATCCGTTGGATCATAGAGAAAGTAAGAGAATTCCAGAAAAACATCTTCGGCTTCATTGACTACACTAAAGCCTTTGACTGTGTGGAGCACAGCAAACTGTGGAAAATTCTTAAACAGATGGGAATACCAGACCACCTACCTGCCTCCTGAGAAATCTGTATGCAGGTCAAGAAGCAGTAATTAAAAACTGACATGGAACAATGAACTAGTTCAAAATTGGGAAAAGAGTATGTCAACTTGTATATTGTCACTGCTTATTTAACTTATATGCAGAGTACATTATGCAAAATGCTGGGTTGGATAAATCACAAGCTGGAGTCAAGATTGTCAGGAGATATATCAATAATTTCATATATGCAGATGATACCATTCTAATAACAGAAAACAGAAAGGAACTAAAGAGCATCTTGATGAGGGTGAAAGAGGAGTGAAAAAGCTGGCTTGAAACTCAGCATTCAAAAATCAAAGATCTTGGTATCTGGTCCAATCATTTCATGTCTAATACAAAGCTGTGGTTTTTCTAGTAGTCATGTGTGGATGTGAGTGTTGGACCATAAAGAAGGCTGGGTGCTGAAGAACTGATGTTTTCAAATTGTAGTTTTGGAGAAGAATCTTGAGAGTCCCTTAGACTGCAAGGAGATCAAACCAGTCAATCTAAAAGGAAATCAACCTTGAGTATTCACTGGAAGGGCTGATGCTGAAGCTGAAGCTCCAACACGTCGGCCACCTGATGTAAAGAGCCGACTCGTTGGAAAAGCCTCTGATGCTGGGAAAGACTGAGGACAAGAGGGGAGGAGGGATGAGAGGATGAGATGGTTGGATGGCATCACTAAATCAATGGACATGAGTTTAAGCAAACTCAGGGAGATAGCGAAGGAGAGAGAAGCCTGATGCAATCCATAGGGTTACAGAGTCTGACAGGACATAAAGACTAAACAACAATAGTGACATTCATCTTTCAACAGTAGTAGGATTCTAGCAAACCAAGCTCATTATAACTTTCTCCACTGGAGGGCTTAGTTCTGAAGCACTCATCTTCACTAGTGTATCAGTAAAGATAGGCTGGGTTATTTTCTAGAAGCAAATTCCAAATCTTAAGGCCTAGAAGGTACAACTTTACTCTGTTATTGCCCACACAAAGACTTATGTGGGTCCAGTAGCTCTCTAGAGCAGCTCCCTTCTAAACAGTGACTTAGGAAACAGCTTCTTCTTCTTTTTTTTTTCTTTAAAATCTTGTAGCTCTATTATCTGGAACTGCAGTCATATGACAGAGGGAGAAAAAGCTTGATGAAATCACACTAACTCTTATATGTCTCATTCCAGAGATGACACACCATTGCCACTCAGCCTATTGGCTGGAAGTAATCTTATTGTCCTAATCTAATTACATAGAGACTGGAAGATGGAGGAAAGCACATGGGTTATTTGATGAGTTCTACGGTCTGTGCCTTAGATCCTAAGGCTTAGAACACATACCACTGTTAAGTCTCAGCAGTGAGAAGTCCTGACAGTTCTCAGCTCTCTTTTCCCTCAGTGTAGCTACCCTGGAAACTAAGAGTTTCTGATGGTGGTCCTGGAAGATACAAAGAGCCTAGGTATCTGCGGTACTACTGGAAAAGGCCCTGCTGTATAGAGCCACCAAACTCTAACTGACTTTGGGTAAACAAGACATACACTTTTATATATTAAGCTGGTGAGATTTCAAGAGTCATTTTCCTACTACAATTTAGCCTGTCCCTTCCTGAATAGTGCAATTGGATTGAAAACGTCTTCTGTCTTGCTTTGCTAGTCCAGATCATCAATTTTGCTACAAATTTCAACAATTCTATCTTCAAATCACTCCTCAATTTTGTCAGAAACTATCACTACAACCTTGGCTCTGTACTGAATCTCAGCTTTGCCCTAACACTTCTTGGTTCAATGCTCTCTGATGTTGGATCTATACATGAACCCTACCGCCAAAAATAAAAAAAGACAAAAACCAACCCCCCCAACCCTGAAAAACAAAACAAACAAAAACAAGCATGTTGTCTTGTTTGCTGAAGAGAATCAAGAAAATATTTTAACCTATCAATCTAAATTTATCTCTAAAGAAACAACAGCATAACTAGCCTCATCAAAACTGTTCATGTTAAATATATATTACAACCTGGGAAAATTTATACCTGATTAATGTAGATTGTTTAGTTTCTTTAGAATTAATGCTGCTATTGAGTTGAGAGCTCATGAGTGGAGATTCTTATGAAGGTAAAAGAATGTAATTGAATCAATGGTTTTGAAGGTGTGTTAAGACATCAGAGACCTCTTTTATAATGAGCATGAAATATTAGAATTCATGTACATTTTGGATTAGTTTCACAGCACTAAGCAATTCTTAACCTGTCCATATTTTTCATCACTCTTAATACCTTTAGTCACAGGCGGGTAGCTTGTATTTCATCAGAAAGAATCCTCAGCCAGGGAGCATCAGGCACCATGTCTACTTGTGTCATGGTTCTGCTGACAAGCATTTTTAGGTAATCTTCAGCACCTTGAGAGAGTCATTGGGTTTTTTTTGTTTTTTGTGTTTTTTGGTGTTGCCAAGGTTCTGTAAGCAGATTAATATTTCATTATGTGTTAAAAAGCAAAACAAAACAAATGCATAAGTTTGGAACTTCTCTCATAAACAGATAATACAATTTTAACTTTATTTCAAATATTTGCATTAAATTCAAAAAACAGGTCTTGAGGTCATAATATGCCCAAATCATTATGCTCATCCTTTGACAGTTGGAGTGAATAAGGTAATAATTTAGGTCTTTTTTCTCTCCATGTATAATATTGTCATTTTATATATAGTATAAACATTTTTTAAATCTTTTTCTTATTTCAGTTTATTCACCATTTTTATCACATTATTTTAAAACTAAATTTAAATGTTGAATTACAAGATCACATTTTTATAGCCACTAGGTAAGTTAATAGAAAATACAAGGAGAGGA
Organism: Antilocapra americana; assembly: GCA_007570785.1. NCBI lineage: Eukaryota > Metazoa > Chordata > Mammalia > Artiodactyla > Antilocapridae > Antilocapra > Antilocapra americana. Next base: position 13,915,127 of record ML661343.1, read on the forward strand.
AACTAACAAAACCCTTATTCAGTTGAATACACAGTTTGCACAAACTATGCAATCACTGGGTTATAATAAAATGACCCAGTATTTCCTTCCCACGCTTTCACGGTGTCAGTCACATCGCACGACCTTTCTCCTAGTCACAGGTCAGAGTGAGAGTGCCCTCTTTGTCACTCTTGAGATTGCATTAGTATTGGAGCAATGTTTTAGCGAGATGACTGACTCAGGATGGGCTGAAGCACAGAAGGTTTGAGAGCTGATTATTTCTTGATGGTTTTCTGAGAATAAATGAGTAGGGAAATATTTTTCCAGAAACTCTTCAACAAAATAATGTGAAGCTCAAGATCTGGCTAACACGAGAGTAGGTTTTCTAACACCACTCTGCTTTAAACCAAATAATATCACCAGATAGTCACCATAATGTAACTGAACCCAGAAAGAATGTTCATGAAATGGAATCTATTTGCTTTAAGTCATCCCATATATTTAATATACTGATAAAATTATTGTATTTTTCTTATACCAAATATTTTTACAAATATGTTGAGAGCTGGTGTCCTCAATATTCCTTCATTATCCTTATTTTTCTCTTTGATTATGTCTCATTCTCACTGTTTATGTCCAGTGTAATTATTCAGAAAAAAATTACTAAACTCTGGCAAGAATTCATAAAATGACAGGTGAGGTAGATGTACAATAATTAAGATGATATAAACAGCTACTTTTGGCAGAACTATTCTTATGTTTTTTCTTTTTCCATAGTTGAAACAACACGAGTATATGATTTATTAATATTACCAACTAGAAATGCTTTTAGTGAGAAGAATATTAAATTTCATGGACTATGACTTAGTTTAAATGGCATACCCAAGATCCCAGTGGAATAAGGAATAACCTACTCAAACAGGATAACTGATGAGATTTTAATAGAAAGGATTTTTTTTTTTAAGGTACAGGGTGAGGTTTTAGGAAAACAATGAAGGATAGTGTTGTATCCTGACACTAGCAACAGCAGGGAATTGTTCCTGAGCCTGGAACAGAGGGACACAGCAAAGAACAGTTATGAGAACCCAGCAAGGGCAGGTAGAGAGAAGATCATCCAATCTTCAGATCTCCTGCTGAGGTCTTCCTTTGGCCAAACTCAACAGGAGGTTAGGAGGAAAGAGAACCTTGAGCTAGACCCTCTGTGTCAATTTCCCAGAACGAAGCGCAGAGTAAAAAGGAGTGAAGAGTTAATCTGGGAAATGAGGCAAAAGAGATGTAGACAGAGCACAACTAATCATAACTTTAAATAATAAATCTAAATGGATTGCTTACTTTTTGACTCCATCTGCCTCTCCTGTTATCAGACAACATTTCTTCTCTCTCTTTTCCCATACTCTCACATATGTGTGCATGCACACACACACACACACACCCACACACACATACACACACATGCCATCAGGGAAGGAGAACCACACATTTTGGTAGTTGGCAGGAGGTTCTTAAGGAATAAAACAAATCAGAGAAGGGTTGTAATACCATCTATCTCCCACACTGTTTGTTGAATTCATTTTGAGACACCACAAAGCTAACAAAATAGACAGAGAAACCATGGGAATGGCAATAGTGAGGCTTTTCCAAAAGGCTTCATAAGCACTGGAATCAAACCGCAAACGAGAGGTGGTGGAAAGGAAGACCAGGGCAAACTTAATGGTGTGTAGGTAATATTTGACAAGCAGCTCTCCAGGGAGGAGGAAAAAAAACCTAGTTTTTAGTGTTTTCCACCATAGCCAGTTTAAAGCTATCAACATAAATTCACTAAACATGGATTTGCAATAAATGTGCACAGCTGACTTGTGAGCTCATGGGGACCCAATTCAGCACAGCAGTGACCACAGATCCTGTATCCTGATGGTGGCTAAAAACTGACTTGAAAAACATGTGAGGCATCTTAGGTGAAATTACACTTTCATGGTCATTACTTTCTACCAATCAAGTGGGATGACTCTTGCCATCATGATTTAGGAATAAAAAGAAAGCACCACTTAATTATTTTCCCTGAGTCTTAGGTCAGTGAATTCTGAAGTATCTGAGCATCATGAATAATATGTCATAATTACAAAAATTCAGGAAGGTCTGCTAAAGACATCTGTGTATGGAATAAACAAGAATACGAGTGGGATGGAACAATGTCTAACACAAGGTCATGTGGGTACTATTCATACATTCCTTTGCTACTCTGCAACCACTAATATTTTTTCTGGTTTGACATGGATTGCTTCCCTTTTCAGCCTGCTTTAGTAACACTCTCTTCCTGATTTAACATATAGTAAGTCCCCTACATAGGAACGAGTTCTGTTCTGAGAACAGAACAGACACAAAAATAAACATTTTTAATCTTACAGTACAGTAGTTGAAATGTACAGTAGTACAGTACAACTGCTGGCATACAGGGGTTGGCACTGTGTGAACAGATAAGAAGAGTTAGTTACTGGCTGGAGGAAGGAGAGGAGGTGGGAGATGGCAGAACTGAAGCATTGTCAGTGTTAGGAGACAGAGGGCAAGCTGCAATTTCACTCCAGCTCCTTGCTGGATTCAATTCTATCTACACTTTTGAAAAAATGATCCAGAATGTAGCTTATTTTTTCTTGTCACAGATGACACAGTAGCACTGGACTGCACTCTGAAACGCTGCTGCAACCTTCCTGCTCCTTTCTACTTTTGGGTCCTGTACCTCAAAAACCTAACAGTGCCTCCTGAAATAAAGAAAATCCCCATGTCATTCCACATTGTGTAAGTCTTTGGTTCTTCAATCACTTCTTTCTCTGTCTCTTTGTCCTTTCTCTGGGCCTCCAATTCCAAGGTCTTCAGTATGAAGTTCCTTGTGTTGCACAGAAAAGAGTTCAATGAAGTCACCTTCTTTCAGATCTAGCTTGAAATAAAGATACTGTACTACTGCACTCTATACTGAGCTGTACAGTACACAAAAGTACAATCACTTGTAAAGGATGCACACACATAGCAATGTATGCCAGACATGTGAACTAACTTTCGTGATTGGACATGTGAACGCATGTTCATATCTTTGAAAGCTTGGAATTTGAAGATTCATATGTAAAGGACTTACTGTAATTGCTTCCCTGGTTTGTCTGGATTTTCCCAGAGTACCTCGTGACTGCTTACACCTGGTTTGACTCAGCAGTGCTTTATGAATTTGCATGGGTGAGGCAACAAGCATTGCTTGAGTCACATCTTCTATTTCCTGGCCTGACCATTCCCCACCTCAAATAAACTTTTACTTGCTTTTGTACTCCCTCAAATTATGTATAGATTGGGGCATACCCTCTGACTCTGCTCCTACTTGCCAGTAGTCTGGCTCATGTTGGGTAAATTACGACACATTCTATCAAAAAAAATTAGGTTGCTGCCAGATACTAAAATAAGATCATCTATTTAAAAAGCTTGATGTAGCTGCAAATAGACCTGCCATATGACCCGGCAATCCCACTGCTGGGCATATACACCGAGGAAACCAGAATTGAAAGAGCCACGTGCACCCCAATGTTCATCGCTGCATTGTTTACAATAGCCAGGACATGGAAGCAACCTAGATGCCCATCAACTGATGAATGGATAAGAAAGCTGTGGTACATATACACAATGGAATATTACTCAGCATTAAAAAAAAATTCATTTGAAGCAATTCTACTCAGATGGACGAAACTGGAGCCCATTATCCAGAGTGAAGTAAGCCAGAAGCAAAAACAACAATACAGTATATTAACACATATATATGGAATTTAGAAAGACAGTAATGAGAACCCAACATGGGAGACAACAAAAGGAATGCAGATGTATAGAATAGACTTGTGGACTTTGTGGATGAGGGTAAGGGTGGGATGAGATGGGAGAAGGGCATTGAAGCATGTTAATTGTCATGTGTCTAATCAATCGCCAGCCCAGGATTGATGCTCGGGACTGGTGCA
>ML661343.1:13919491-13986604 GCA_007570785.1 Antilocapra americana
TCCCTACCAAAAAAAAAAAACCTTGCAAATATAAAAAAAATAAAATAAAATAAAAAAAAATAAAAAGCTTGATGTAGGCAGTACATCCTCTGCACCATTCAGCCTCCACCTTCAGTGCCATTTTGCCCTTTTTGTATCTTCATGTTCTGCAACCTAACAAGCAACTTTATTTATTATTTATTTATGTATTAATAGTAACTGCATGTCTCTTGAAACCTACACTGACCTTAAACAGTTAAGAGGACCAAGAAAATTACTCCTATTGGCTTTCTTCATGGCAGTCATTCATGACTAATCACTTCATTGTATATTGATGGGGAAAAAGTGGAAACGGTGGCAGATTTTTTCAACGGCAGAATTTTTCTTGGGCTCCAAAATCACTGTGAATGGTGACTGCAGCCACAAAATCAAAAGACACTTGCTCCTAGTAAGAAAAGCTATGACAAACACAGACGGTGTATTGAAAAAAGAGAGAGAGAAAAAAGTCTTTCCTGAATTTGTTACAATTAAAAAAAAGTCATCTCTTTATTTCAAAAATAAAATAAAAAAAGAGAGAGAGACATCACTTTGCTAACAAAGGCAAAGTTATAGGTTTTCCAGTAGTCGTATGAATGTGTGAGTTGAACCATAAAGAAGGCTGAGCACTGAAGGATTGATGCTTTTGAACTGTGGTTTTGGAGAAGATTCTTGAGAGTCCCTTGGACAGCAAGGAGATCCAATCAGTCCATCCTAAGGGAAATCAACTCTGAATATTCATTGGAAGGACTGAGGCTGAAGCTGAAGCTCCAAAACTTTCACCACCTGATGTGAAAAGCCAACTCATTGGAAAAGACCCTGATGCTGGGAAAGATTGGAAAGCAGGAGGAGAAAGATTGAAAGCAAGAGAATGAGATCGTTGGATGGTCTCACCAACTCAACGGACATGAGTTTGAACAAATTCTGGGAGATAGTGAAGGGCAGGGAAACCTGGTATGCTGCCATTCAGGGGGATCACAAAGGGTCGAACATGACTTAACGACTGAACAACAACACTGGCTTTCTACTGATAGGATATTGGAAGTTATTTGGGGGCAGAGTGATCTCCTTTGTTCTATATGAATTAAATCAGTACCTCTCTGGTTAAGTTAGCAGTTTTACAGTAAAATATTATTTTCATTTGATGTTTAACCTTCTCACTTTTCTGGATTCAATGCCCCAACCCAAGAAACTGAATAGCAAGGTTCTTTGCTCACTGGATCATCCATAATTTATATTTTTCTCTCTATTCCATTGTGTCAAAAAGGCAATTTATATGAGCTTGATTTCTATCTACATAAGAATCCTTGCTCAGTCTTACTGGGATTTATAATTCTCTGTTAATGAAAGCTAATTTTATATTAAGGAAGATAAAGATATATGTATATATACATTCTCTTCTATGTATGTTTATATATGTGTGTGTATATGTTATTGTTGTTTAGTTGTTAAATCATGTACAACTTTTGTGACTCCACAGATTGTAGACTGCCAAGCCTTTCTGTCCATGGGATTTCCCAGGCAAAAATACTGAAGTGGGTTGCCATTTCCTTCTCCAGGTGATTTTCTCAACCCAAGGATCAAACACACCTCTTCCTGTATTGCAGGTAGATTACCTGTGAGCCACCTGGGAAGCCCCCTATGTGTGTGTCTGCATACACACAGCCATTAATAATGTTATCATCCTCATTTTTATAGATTAAAAAATGTCTGAGGTTTAATAGGTTAAATAACTTATTTAAGGTTGCAGTGTAAGATAGTAAAATTCAGGATTTAAGATCATTATTTAGTTATGATTACTTTATTTATGTCTATCACTTGAGTGAAAATATAATCTTGAAGAAGACAAGTATGTGGACTTCTGTTCATTCCTATACCTTCAGTAGCTAAAATATTGCCTGACTTGATTGATATTGGTTGAGATGAGAAGGCAGATAGGATATCCTCCAAGAAGCTCTTCTCAGTTACTGGCCAAGGGATGATAAATAAGGAAAAAGTTCTGCAAGTTAGAGAAAACAAGGAGGATGGTAGAGTAAGAGTAGGTTTAATTGAGATTATATTAGAATGTAAACTGATTTGTGTTTCACAAAATGTTTCCACCATCAATTCCTAACTAGTTATAAAAGAATTAAACAATTTCTGTTCTGTTTTTCATCAAGAGCTAATGAACTGTAAGCATGGAGCTATTCAATTTTAATAATTTTGTTTAATCTACATTTTCATGCACATGTTAATTAGAGGTTGCCTGAGTTGGAAGGTTAATATTTTTGTCTATATTCTGTTTCTAGGCTCTGAATACTGACTTAGCTTGCCTCCCTGGGAAGAAAATTGTCTCTTTATTTATATTACAACATAAGATTCTGCTGTTTTAATTAACAGATTTGAAAGTTAATTAACACTGGGTGTGAAAATAACATTTGTGAAACTAACATCAAAATAATTATTCCTGTAGAATATAATGCAAGATTTATTTATATGTTTATTTTATCTCTGAGAAAAGTGTTGAAGACTATTCTATCATAGGTTGAATTGTTTGGGGAATATTTTCCATTCTATGACTATAAACAATACCACTAAATGGAGTCATCCCTGCAGTTAATCTACAGTTTTCTTATATCACTTATACAGTCACATGCAAAAGTTTTAATTTATATTATTAAAAATTCAACTAAGTGATTTCACATTAATTGTTATGCTCATCAGAATCAAGATTATAGTAACCTGACTTTTCTATATATTTACACAAAATATTCCTATTTGGAAAAAAATGATAATATCATTTCCATCATTTTGCTTTTTTCTAAAATAAAATCTGCATCTTTATATTCTATTTTTAAATGTTTGAAAGTTAAATTATCATTATTGTGATATTTTTTCTAAGTGTGTATTAAGAAAAATATTTGAAATACTAATTGAGTTACAGATACACAGTAAATTATTTCTGTAGGAAATGAATATATAAAATTATAACTCCAACTAAAGATAAAAATTATGCAAACAATGGAATGACTAAAGTAAGATCAGCTTTAATATTGCATTATATAGTAGAATGTTATTTTAATGAGACATTATATTGATTAGATATGGAAACATAAAAGCATATAAAAACAGGTTTAATTTAATGGGCAATAATGTAAGTCTTATAAATTGTCCTTTAGAGAAGCAAAGAGGTTCTGCTATTTGTGTGATTGTTTCATATATTTCTTCAACTACATACAAAAATTCCCCAAACTTGGCTATGAACTGTATTTTTTAGGACTGTGAGATAAGTCCCTTGTGTATGCAAATATGGAAACAGAATATAAGATATATCGAATGAAGCAGAGTTTTCAACAGCAGCCATCAACTAAGGTCTCTTCTTACTCATCTACAACTATTCAAGATTTTCCCATCCTTGGTTAAAATTGTAATTTCAGATATGCAGATGACATCACCCTTATGGCAGAAGGTGAAGAGGAACTAAAAAGCCTCTTGCTGAAAGTGAAAGAGGAGAGTGAAAAAGTTGGCTTAAGGCTCAACATTAAGAAAAACTAAGATCATGGCATCTGGTCCCATCACTTCATGGGAATTAGGTGGGGAAACAGTGGAAAAAGTGTCAGACTTTATTTTTGGGGGCTCCAAAATCACTGCAGATGGTGATTGCAGCCATGAAATCAAAAGATGCCTACTCCTTGGAAGGAAAGTTATGGCCAACCTGAGTAGCATATTGAAAAGCAGAGACATTACTTTGCCAACAAAGATCTGTCTAGTCAAGGCTATGATTTTTCCAGTCATGCATGGATGTAAGAGTTGGACAGTGAAAAAGGCTGAGCTCCGAAGAATTGATGCTTTTGAAGTGTGGTATTGGAGAAGACTCTTGAGAGTCCCTTGGACTGCAAGGAGATCCAACCAGTCCATTCTAAAGGAGATCAGTCCTGGGTGTTCACTGGAAGGACTGATGTTGAAGCTGAAACTCCAATACTTTGGCCACCTCATGTGAAGAATTGACTCATTGGAAAAGACCCTGATGCTGGGAAGCATTAGGGACAGAAGGAGAAGGGGACGACAGAGGATGAGATGGTTGGATGGCATCACCGACTTGATGGACATGTGTTTGGGTGGACTCCAGGAATTGATGGTGGACAGGGAGGCCTAGCATGCTGCGGTTCATGGGGTCGCAAAGAGTCAGACACGACTGAGCAACTGAACTGAACTGAACTAGGTCAATCACTTTGTGGAGTGATCCACTTCTTCAACCTTGAAGCACCCATGCTCTGTTGGTACCTTGCCCTCAACCTACTCCTGCTGCTAGATTAACCCACTCATTTTTATCACCATATGTAGAAATATCAAGATGCATCTAAAGGAGTCTCCTAAGGTCCGTGTAAATACTTGTTTCTGTCTCCACTGCATAAAAGCAAAACCGGGTAATTTTTCAGAGCCAACACTGACAAAGTATGTGTTTTAGGCTTTGATAGAACACTTATCATGTCTTTCTGGAGTGTCCTCACATGGTCGTTGTCCTCTGTCTGTGAGTCTTCTGCGTACTGATCGCTTTTTATAAGGACATTGGCCATATTGGATTAGGGTCTACCCACATGACCTCATTTTACCTTCATTACCTCCTTAAAGGTCTTATCTTCAGATATAGTTACATTCTGCGTCACTTGGAATTAAGACTTCAACATATGAGTTTGGAGGGAGGCATGAATCATTCCATAATGGTTATCTTCAAGCCATCATAACACTTTCTCTGTTACAAGCAGGAATAAATATCCCTGGGAATTTATGTTCCTCCAGTTATAGCTTTGAACCAATGACTTATGGGTACAGAGGTAAGAATTATCTTTGTGTCTGGTGACACTTCAGAATTGTGACCTACACCAGCCCCCAGACTCCATGACTGAAATGAGTAAAAGTTGTCCTCAGTTGGGTGCTGCTTGATAATACATCCTCTTGTACTACATTTTCTTGTTAATATATCCTAATAAATCACTTACACACAAATTCTCATTACAGGATTTGTCTTTATTTATCCTTGGGACTATTAAGGGTTTAACTGTGTCTCCCCAAAAGATATATTGAAATCCTAATGCATAAATGTGACCTTATTCAGAAATAGGGTCTTTGTAGATGTGCTCAAGTTAAGACAAAGTCATTCTGAGCAATATTGGTCCTAAGTCCAATATGACTGGTGTCCTTATAAGAAGAGGGAAACTTGAACACAAAGAGACAGAGACACACAGGGAGAGTGCCATGTGACCACAGAAATAAAAGGAGAGAGTAATATGTGAAGATAGATGAAGAGGTTGGAGTAATGTATCCGTACACCAAGTAATGCAAAATATTTCTAATTGATCACCGGAAGCCAGGAGACAGGCATGGAACAGATTCTTCCTAGGAGTGCCTAGAAGACACAAACCCCACCAACACTTTGATTTTGGGATATCTAGCCTCTGGAAATTGACAACAAATTTCTCTTGCTTTGTGCCACAAGTTTTGTGAGACTTTGTTATGGTAACCCTAGGAAGCTAATGCTGAAACCCTACTGGAAATGTGTAATTTCAGAAGTGGTCCCAGGTAGCATACTCTTAGGATGCGATTTTGGAATTAGATCACTTGCCAGCTTAGATAGTAATAGAGATCCCATTGTTGGAGATAAACCATGTTTAAAACCTCCTGCTCACTCTGGCATTATAATTGCTATAATTTCCCCAATGTTGAGTCTGGATGGGAATAGGTGATAGGAGACGCAGTGACGCACAGTTCTAAGCATTTCCAAGATAAGGAGGGCTCAGTAATTATAAGGCCTGTGTTCACTGTTGCTAAGTGCTACTGTTGGTTTGAAGAAGAAAACTGACAGGTTCAGATCAGTCAATTACCAACTTGGGTAAAAGAAGTTAGAAAGTCTGTGTGGGAGCATTTAAAGAGATCCTCAGGTTCTGTAGCTAGAAGGCTACAGTTTCTGTAGCTAGAAATGGAGATTGGATGAGGCATTGTAGGGGGGAAAAAAGCTCACTCTTCGTCCTCTGTGTCTCTCTCTTTTTTTACACTGTTTTGCTCTTTTGTTGTGTGCAATAGTTACAACACTTGCAACACCAGATATGTGGTTTTTTTCTCTCACATCAAGCAGTTCTCTCTGACACCAGCGAGACGTGCTACAATTTATCTCAGTTACGACACTGTTTACCAAGAGAGAGCACCAGATCCTACAAGTAAAGTGCTCAGTCCCACAAGACTTCTCCCCACCTAGGATGACAATTGCACTTAGTAGTTGCTCAGGATGCCCACAGCTTTCATTCCACTGGGCTATAAATCTGAAGTTCCCATGGTCTCCTCCCCTTGGATTTGATCATTTGCTCAAAAAACAACTCACAGAACTCAGGGAAACACTTATGTTTGATCATTTATTATATAACAAAGACTAAGGATATAATAAGATCTAGATGGAAATGTGCATGGGAAATGTACACGAGAAGTGTGCAGAGCTTCCATGCCTTCTCTGGGTATATCATGTCACTCTTCCAGCAACTCCCCATGTTCATCAGCTGGGAAGCTCTCCAAACCTGATAATATTGGGATCTTAATAGAGGCTTCATCATATAGGCATGATCAATCGTTAACTATTTCCAGCTACTCTTCCCTCTCCAGAGAATGGGTACATGCTTATTTGCCCAGTCATTTCAGACTCTTTGTGACTCCATGGACTGTAGACTGCCAGGCTCCTCTGTCCGTGGGATTCTCCAGGCAAGGACACTGGAGTGGGTTGCCATTTCCTCCCTCAGAGTATCTTCCCGACCCAAGGATCAAACCCGGTCTCTTGCATTGCAGGCAGATTCTTTGCTGACTGAACTGCTGGGAAAGCTCCCAGGGAATGGGTAGTGGGGCTAAAAGAATTTGAAGCCTCTAATCATGGTTTGCTCTTTCTGGTGACCCGTCCTCATCTGAGAGGCCACCGAGAGTCACCTTGTTAGAACAAAAGATGCTGCTATCACCCAAGAAATTCCAAAGAATTTAGGAACTCATGTCAGAACAAAGGTCAAATATTAGCACTAAAGATGCTCCTAGTACTTTTATCCCTTAGGAATTACAAGGCTCTAGAGCTCTGTGCCAAGAACTGGGAGCAGAATGCAATATGTAAATTTTCCATTATTTCAGACATACTTTTTAAAAAAAATTATAAAAAATAGTAAAGCTAATGAAAACTGAATCCACAGCTTTGGATCCAAGTCTTTATGCTAAAATAAATAGATGTGCTCAGAACAGGGAACCCCCTGATTCCTCTGAACCCCTGGACCTGCAAGCATAATCTATGTTGTTTTCCTGAAGAAGAGGAGCTTCTCTTGCCTGAAGACCATACCAAAACCTCAACTGAGATGGATGTCTTGGAGGATAATAGTTGTTCTCTTCAAGATCTGACTCCTGACTCCTCCTCCTCCAAGATCTCCCCCTCTGACTCCTCTCCTTGCCTTCTAGTCCTATAACAAGTCTCAACATGGGCCAACTAAGGAAGTACTTTCCTGCTAGAGGCAAAAAGGAATTATTTGCCCAAGGAACCTAAGGACATGATTAATTATAGTAAAATAAATCAGAGGTGGTGTGGGAGGGAGTTTTCCAGGAAGTTGATCTTGATAGCACTGGATTTACTTGGGGGTTAGGGATGATGAAAGATAAGCTCCATATGGGAGAATTGTCCAGTAGGGAGAATTCTCCCATGACTGAAACCTCCCTGGCAAGAGCACCTAGAAACAGTCCTAAAATGCTATTGGGATGGATGGTTACTGGAGGCTTGTGGGGACAAAAGGCTCATATTAAATTAAGTGCAAATGACAGAACTCCCTTGGCAGAGCTTTGAGGAAGGGATCAAAAGGCTCAGAGCAGTCAGCATGTTACAATGGCTCTATTGTATAACATCTGAGTACCCACCAGATGGCTAAGTTCTTTGGAAGGGCCAGAGAATGCTCTCATCACTAAGCTTATGAGGAATATGCTAGTGATGGAGGTACTGGCATGTCAGGAATCTCAGTGGTGACTGCACCAGGATTGAGGACAGACAATAATTATTAGAGAATTGGGCTCCCTGTAGTCAGTGGGAATGATAGGATTCCTGAAGAGTAGAGGTGAAGAGGCCATAATCAACCACCAAGTCATCACTCTGGTGATGACTACTATGCAAAGATGCTGTTAAAGGAAAAACAGATGGTCAGCTGACAAGAGCATGGCTTGATACACATAATTAAAAATTATTAAATTTGGATGAGCAGAAGCCTGATTTCATCAGTCTTCATGGAATACCACTTCTTCATCTGGGTTACTGTAGAGATTTCTGCCATATCATTTTACATATTTTGCATATAATTCACTATAATTTCAAATTAGCTAGCCCACTATGCACATTTCTAGTTTATTTATACAGGCTAATGATTCTTAACATTACCCTTTTGCATCTTCTCTGTGTGAGTACTACCCTGTTTTAATACTTTAATAAAGCCTTTCCCAATGACCTCCATCTCTTGGGAGTCACTCCCTCCTCTATACAGCTATATTGTTTACTTAACTTTTACTATATTCAGTCTTGACTGGTTGTGGAAATTTTTCTATGTAAAGAAAAATCCATTTTTCAACCCAGTGCTTAGACCCTTGCAAACAGGATTACTCTTAAACACCAGAACTTATTAAAATGCTCTATGCTTAACACAATCTTAATTAGGGCTTCCCAGGTGGTGCAACGGTAAAGAATCCACCTGCCTATGGAGGAGACTCAAGAGATGTGAGTTTGACCATGGGTAAGGTAGATCCGCTGAAGTAGGAAATGGCAACACACTCCAATATTCTTGCCTGGAAAATTCCATGGGCAGAGGAGCCTGGCAGGCTACAGTCCATGGGATCACAAAGAGTCAGACATAACTGAGCATACACACACACGTGTTTAATAAAATTTGTTTCTTCAGTTGCTTAGTCGTGTCCAACTCTTAGTACTTTCCATTTAGCATTTTATTCGTTTCATTCTTTGAACTAGAAATGGAGCTGTTTATCACTACTTATATGAGTGCAAATATTACGACACCCATACATCTATTTTAGTTTCTAAACTGGCAGAATTACTTGAGATCATGAAGATAAACTTAAATAGGAGTATTAAATATGGACTGAATAACTTGGGTATAGAGGTAGATTAAATTCAGGTGTTTTTCTCTCCAAGCTGGAATTACAAATCAGATGAGTCAAAAGAAATGAATAGCCACTGTAGAACCAATATGTGGTCTTAGAACTTAGGCCCTTTAATAAACTCTGTCATATACTATTTCATAATGAACAAAAAGCCATATTTGCTATAATAGTATCCTTCTATAAATTATCATGCCAAAATGGAAAATGTGACTAAAACTTAAAATTATCAAAATGTCTTGGCCCAGAGAAACTTGAAGAAGATACTGGGATTGCTCTACTGAATATGAAGAAATTTTAAAAATCAGTTTTAAAAATCAATCACAATGGTGTGATCACTCACTTAGAGCCAGACATTCTGAAATGTGAAGTCAAGTGGGCCTTAGGAAGCATCATTACAAACAAAGGTAGTGGAGGTGATGGAATTCCAGTTGAGCTATTGCAGTTCCTGAAAGATGATGGTGTGAAAGTGCTGCACTCAATATGCCAGCAAATTTGGAAAACTCAGCAGTGGCCACAGGATGGGAAAAGGTCAGTTTTCACTCCAATCCCAAAGAAAGGCAATGCCAAAGAATTCTCAAACTACCGCACAATTGCACTCATCTCACATGTTAGTAAAGTAATGCTCAAAATTCTCCATGCCAGGCTTCAGCAATACATGAACCGTGAACTTCCAGATGTTCAAGCTGGTTTTAGAAAAGGCAAAGGAACCAGAGATCAAATTGCCAACATCCGCTGGATCATCCAAAAAGCAAGAGAGTTTCAGAAAAATATCTATTTCTGCTTTATTAACTATGCCAAAGCCTTTGACTGTGTGGATCACAATAAACTGTGGAAAATTCTGAAAGAAATGGTCATACCAGACCACCTGAATTACCTCTTGAGAAACCTGTATGCAGGTCAGGAAGCAACAGTTAGAACTGGACATGGAACAGACTGGTTCCAAATAGGAAAAGGAGTAAGTCAAGGCTGCATATTGTCACCCTGCTTATTTAACTTCTATGCAGAGTACATCATGAGAAACGCTGGGCTGGAGGAAGCACAAGCTGGAATCAAGATTGCCAGGAGGAATATCAATAACCTCAGATATGCAGATGACACCACCTTTATGGGAAAAGTGAAGAAGAACTAAAGAGCCTCTTGCTTAAAGTGAAAGAGGAGTGTGAAAAAGTTGGCTTAAAGCTCAACATTTAGAAAACATCTGGTCCCATCACTTCATGACAAATAGACGGGGAAACAGTGGAAACAATGGCTGACTTTATTTTTCTGGGCTCCAAAATCACTGCAGACGGTGATTGCAGCCATGAAATTAAAAGATGCTTACTCCTTGGAAAGAAAGTTATGACCAACCTAGACAGCATATTAAAAAGCAGAGACATTTTCTTGCCAACAAAGGTCCATCTTAGTCAAGGCTATGGTTTTTCCAGTAGTCATGTATGGATGTAAGAGTTGGACTATAAAGAAAGCTGAGCACCAAAGAATTGATGCTTTTGAACTGTGGTGTTGGAGAAGACTCTTGAGAGTCCCTTCTACTCCAAGAGGATCCAACCAGTCCATCCTAAAGGAGATCAGTCCTGGGTGTTCATTGGAAGAACTGATGTTGAAGCTGAAACTCCAATACTTTGGCCACCTGATGCGAAGAGTTGACTCATCTGAAAAGACCCTGAAGATGGGAAAGATTGAGGGCGGGAGGAGAAGGGGATGACAGAGGATGAGATGGTTGGATGGCATCACTGACTCAGTGGACATGGGTTTGGGTAGACTCTGGGAGTTGGTGATGGACAGGGAGGCCTGGTGTGCTGTGGTTCATGGACACGACTGAGAGACTGAACTGAACTGAACTGAATAGTACTGGTTAAAAGAAAGATCAAAAGATAGAACAGGATAGAAATAATATCTAACTACCTATATACATACACACACAAATGTACATATATGCACACATACATGTATGTCTTATAATATCTCCTTTATATATGATAAATCTAACAGGAAAAATTTAAATGAAAGAAGTAATCAAAGTTAATATGGTAATAGCAAAAAAATAGCTTTGGGTTTTTTTAATATTTTTTTCAAGGTAGTGATATCCCGGCATATAACTACAAACCTAAAAAGAGATCACTTACAGGATGATATAATCCCTTCAAAGATATACTTATCTTCAGTTTCTTGATTTAAATCAAACATTCTCCCACTTGACAAGAACCCTTAGTTTCTATTTTCATTAGCATTTGCTGATCACTCTAAAGGTTTCACTGAATAACTCTCACTTAACTGCTTTGTGCTGAAATGAAATACTTCATTAAACTATGAAACCTATATTTCTTAATTTTCAATTCAAATAATTATGCTTTTGTCTTTATCTTTTCACCCTAAGGATATTAGAGTAAACACACAAAGATGACAGCGTTCTACTTTGACATCCATCTGCTTTGAATTCTCAACGTCCTGTACTATAATTATTTCTATAGCAACCAGCAAAGGAAGTGCCTTGACAGCAACAGACTCCAAAGAAAGACATGCTGTGACAGGCTTAGCACTTTCAGCTACTGGGCTTTGCATCTCCTTGAGTTTCTAGTATTTAACATTACAGCATCAGAAACCCTTGTTGTGTTTCTCTCCTCCCTGGTTTCTAGTATCAGTAATATTTCTGCTTCTATAGCATCACTGGCAACATTTTCTAACCTGCTGCTTCTTTTTCTTCAGAGTTTTCCATTAGATCATTTATAAAACTTCCCTTATTCCTTTTTTTATGACATACAGTCTTCTGATAATAAAATGATAAACATTTTGCTTGTTCTGAATGGCAGCTCACAAACACAATCAGGAGAAATGCAATCATAAATAATTCACTTGTTTTCTTTCAGCTTCTTAAGATCTCTTCTAATCTATTTTCCTTAAGGAATAAATTCTTAGGAAAAACTGAATCATGTGTCTCAAAACACAGAAAGAAGTTCAGAGAACATCAAAGCAGTACTAAAAATGAATTCATTTTCTAAAATAACTTCCTTTTTATTCTGAAAAAAATGCAAACTGGTAAAACAACCATTTCCAAAAGAAAACCTAAACTTGTCTTATTTTAAAAGTCACTTTTATCTTGGAAAATCATCTTCCTTAATGTGGTCTAGAGGCCATCTTCTTATTTTTATGGTCTCGTCTTTTGTTCGTTTGTTGTGACAAAGAAAATAAATCTTTTTCTGAGAAATGCCTATCTACCAGATATTTTGCTAAACTTTCTACACAGATTTTTCTCATATAATCAAGTAGTAGCTATATGGAATATTAGTTGTTCTGTGTATTTACAGATGGGATATTGAGGCACAGAAAGATTAAGAAAGTTGGTAAAATTTATATAGCTAGTAAATAGCAATTTAAATTTGTCCTGTACAACAAAAGGAACTCAGATGTATAGAATAGACTTGTGGACTTTGTGGATGAGGGTAAGGGTGGGATGATATGGGAGAAGGGCATTGAAGTATGTTAATTGTCATGTGTCTAATCAATCGCCAGCCCAGGATTGCACCAGGGACTGGTGCAGCGAGATTTCCCGGGGGGGAGGGAGGAGGGAGGGGGGGACCCGGAGGGGAAGCATATGTAAACCCATGGTGATATCATGACAATGTATGGCAAAAACAATAATAAAAAATAAAATAAAATAAAATAAAAATAAATTTGTCCTGTAGTAATTAGATTCCAGAATCTCTGCTGTTAATTCTTATAAAGATGAACTCTCTTTATCTTATCATTGTAAATGCATCATCTTCACATCACATCCATGAATACAAAAAGTAAATGACATTGACACCATCTCTCTTTTAAAGATGAGAGAAATGACATAAAGTCAGTCCTCCCAACACTTCTTTATGAATGGTTAAAAAAACAATCAACTATACATCAATTAAAATGGAAAGTAAAAAAAAAAAACTTTTTTAAAGGAAAAAGGCATGGTAAAAAAAAAATAAACAAACATCAACAAAAAAGTGTGTGTGTGAAATAAAGTTTTACTCCTCTGGCGTAATTCATTTTCTCATAATTTTTGAAATACACTTAACAGTAAACTATATTAAAACAAAAGTTCTATAAGGAAGAGGCCTGCACTTGGATTGCTTATGGCATAGCTTTTCAGAGCATGGTGTTTAGAAAACAACCGACCCCAGTTTAAGTTCGTGTTCTTTCACATACAGACTGTGGGCAAGTTATTTAACCAATGTAAGGCCTCTTGTAAGGGAAAGAAAATACTGGTATCTGGTTTGCAGATGGTTTTAAGAATTATCTCTGGTAATACACAGTACAAAATTTTTGCATAATGCTCTACAGTGTGAATGTGAGCAACATATGTTACCTTTTACCTTTATTACTTAAGATGGGCTAAAGCAAAATGACAAGGCAGAAAAAATATGAAAGCTGATTTTGGATGGAAAAGAGTCTTTCTCTGGAAAATGTTCATGTTCTACATATAAGACATATAGAAAATACAGAGTGAAAAATAAATGGATATGATTCAAAGTAGTTTAATTATATCTAGCTTTAAATCTTCACCTAATGCCAGTGCTTTATTCTGTAATCTGTAGATTTACTTTGTAATAACTAATTATCTAAAACTTAATTACAATCTTTATTTTTGTGAAAAATTCATTTTGTTTCTCTTACTATTTCTAGTTTTAATCCAATGTTTTAAGTTATAGCTTGAATAAAATAGTTTAATTAAAAGACCTTCATAACTCAATGTTTAATCACACTAGAGTTCAGGTGAAGTTATTTACTGGATATGTGAGGTTTTCTGTACATCCAGTCCCATAAAGAAAACAGTAAAAAGACAGAATAGCTCTATACTTGGAACTCCATTAATAATAAATGACCCACAAACTGTCAATCCAAATTAGCTAACCTAATGAGTATTTATGATTCACTTTGTATACTCTATGGTGAGCCAAGGTATTTATTTCTTAGTAATCTTATTAAGGACTCTGTCAGGACTCTGGCCAACAAATGCCTCAATGTTTGCATTTTATGCATGGTGTAGTTTTTCCCTTGGTTGATTCAGATGGCCCCACCCTGATGAACCAGTTGTAGCAAGCCTCCTCATTTGCACTCAGGATATGTTCTGCCTCTTGCTCATCAAAGTAGCTTTTCTGTGTCTGACAGCTGAGGTAACTGTCCATAATCCAAATACTTTCAAGAGGTAGCTTTCAATCGATACTCCCTGTTTCCTCATACGTCTTGTCATATTCTCAGAAAGAAGTAATGTCATCCTAGCATTAACTAAGTATCATGTGAAATAGCACAGGATATTTCCCAGAACGTGTCTTAATTGCGTTGCTCCTCTACACAAAATTGTGCTGAAATATTAGCCAATCATCAAGGTCTTAGCAGAAAAACATTTACTGATGACCCATCAAAAGTTTCTGAATCTCCTCTCATTTGAAAGTGATAAATTCATGGTAGATTAGTTGATCATTTTTCTTTCACAAATTTATTTCTGTAAGAAGAAACACAGGGGTTCTTAAACTTTGCTTCTTAAAAATCATTGCTATATTTTAAGCTCAAATTTGCAGAAAGTGTAAGGACTTTTTTTTTCCTTTGGTGAGGGTAAGTTATCATCTTGATGATACTTTAAAAAAATCTAAGATCGGTACTTTGAGAATGATGAAAATCAAATCATTTTTTTTTTGCTCTTCAACAATCAAGAAAGTCTTTACATTGGAATTTTTTAATATTTCCCCCAATCATTCACATCATCAATGGAAGCAAAATACTTTGCATCATAAAGCTTTCTACTCTGATTGCTATAGCTAGGACTTCCAAAACTATGTTGAATAATAGTGGTGAAAGTGGACACTCTTGTTTTGTTCCTGATCTTAAGGGGAATGCTTTCAGTTTTTCACCATTGAGAATAATGTTCGCTGTAGGTTTATTATATATAGCCTTCATTATGTTCAGGTAGGTTCCTTCTATGCCCATTTTTTGAAGAGTTTTAATCATAAATGGTTGCTGAATTTTATCAAAGGTTTTTTCTGCATCTATTGAAATTATCATATGGTTTTTATCATTCAGTTTGTTAATATGATGTACCACGTTGATTGATTTGCATATATTGAAGAATCCTTGCATTCCTGGAATAAACCCAACTTGATCATGGTGTATGAGCTTTTTGATGTGTTGCTGAATTCTGTTTGCTAAAATTTTGTTGAGGATTTTTGCATCTACGTTCATCAGTGATATTGGCCTGTAGTTTTCTTTTTTCATGTTTTCTTTGTCTGGTTTTGGTATCAGAGTGATGGTAGCCTCATAGAATGTGTTTGGAAGTGTTCCTTCCTCTGCAATTTTTGAAAGAGTTTTAGAAGGATAGGCATTAGTTCTTCTCTTAATGTTTGATAGAATTCTTCTGTGAAGCCATCTGGTCCTGGGCTTTTGTTTTTTGGGAGATTTTTGATCACAGCTTCAATTTCAGTGCTTCTGACTGGGTTGTTCATAGTATCTATTTCTTCCTCATTCAGTCTTGGAAGATTGAACTTTTCTAAGAATCTGTCCATTTTTTCCAGGTTATTCATTTTATTGCCATATAGTTGCTCATAATAGTCTCTTAGAATCCTTTGTATTTCTGCATTGTCTGCTGTAACCTCTCCTTTTTCATTTCTAATTTTGTTGATTTGATTCTTCTCTCTTATTTTCTTGATGAGTCTGGCTAAAGTTTCGTCAATTTTGCTTATCTTCTCAAAGAACCAGCTTTTAGTTTTATTAATCTTTACTATTGATTGTTTCATTTCTTTTTCACTTATGTCTGCGCAGATCTTTGTGATTTCCTTTCTTCTACTAATTTTTTCTTTCTTCTTCTTCTTCTTTTTTTTTTGTTCTTCTTTTTCCAGCTGCTTTAGGTGTAAAGTTAGGTTGTCTATTTGATGTCTTTTTTGTTTCTTGAGGTAGGATTGTATTGCTATAAACTTCCCTCTTAGAACTGCTTTTGCTGTATCCCATAGGTTATGAGTTGTCATGTTTTCATTGTCATTTGTTTCTAGAAATTCTATGATTTCCCTTTTGATTTCTTCAGTAACCTATTGATTATTTAGAAACATGGTGTTTAATCTCCATGTGTTTGTGTTTCTTACAGTTTTTTTTCTTATAATTGATATCTAGTATCACAGCATTGTGGTCAGAGAAGATGCTTGATATGATTTCAATTTTCTTACATTTGCTGAGGTTTGATTTGTGACCCAAGATGTGGTTTATCCTGGAGAATGTTCCATGTGCACTTAAGAAGGTATATTCTCTGCATTTAGATGGAATGTCCTGAAGATATCAATAAAATCGACCTCATCTAATGTATTATTTAAAATGTGTTTCCTTATTAATTTTCTGTTTTGATGATCTGTCCGTTGGTGTGAGTAGAGTGTTAAAGTCTCCTACTATTATTGGCTTACTTTCAATTTCTCCTTTTGTGTACATTAGTGTCTATCTTATGTATTGAGGTGCTCCTATGTTGGATATTTACAATGGTTATGTCTTCCTCTTGGATCGATCCCTTGATCATTATGTAGTGTCCTTCCTTATCTCTTGTAATATTCTTTATTTTAAGGTATATTTTGTCTGATATGAGACTCCAGATCAGAAAAGAAGAAGTAAAGTTCTCACTGTTTGCAGATAACATAATACTGTACATTGAAAAGCCTAAAGATAGTATCAGAAAATTACTAGAGCTAATCAGAATTTAGCAAAATTGCAGGATATAAAATCAACACACAGAAATTGCCGGGGTCCAGCCCCGGCGGGGTCCGGGGGTCTTGAGGGATGAGTGGCGTCGGCAGAAGAAGAACTGAGCTGTGTCGATGTGTGGTGATGGAGCAGTCTCTCTTTATTGCTGTTAGTTTGTGGGATGATGGAGAAGTCTCTCGTTTATTGTTTTTGGTTTACAGTTTTATAGCCAAAAGACATCCCCATTACATCATTACATCACCAATCATTCTGTACAATTTTTTGTTTTCTACCTTCCATGGCAACCTTATCATTGAGCTCATTCCCCAATCTATCATGAAACATTCCCTTTATCAGAAGTCAGATTTTTATGTAATTAGATTTAACAATAGTATGTTTACCATTTGAATGTCTTCAATATACTTCATTCAATCATGATAAGTACATCAACCTAAGTAGAAAGGTTACATTTCTCTTATCAGGTACAACTATGTAGAAGCTAGAGGGAAGGGCTAAAGCTTGAGACTGTTTATTCTAGTAACCTACTCCGGTTCTTACGAGGAAAGAGGACAAAGAGACAGTTTAGAAAGAGGAAAGAGGACTAAGACAGTTTGGAAAGAGGAAAGAGGACTAAGACAGTTTAGAAAGAGGAAAGAGGACTAAGAGACAGTCTAGAAGCACTGCTTTAGCAATAAAACCCTATTAACTTTAACTACTATAATGAATTCCTATGTCTACATTATCCTAAAGCAATCAATATCTCCAACTATGCTGGCCACAGTTATGAGCATTCCTAAGTCCCATTCCAGCCTGGTTTCTTCAAGGAAGGGAGCCTCCTCCATGGAGTGGTCAGGGGAGTGGGAGGTGGAAAGATGACCCAAGTACGAGCCTTTCTGGTGGTGGCCTTGCCATGACCCCCAGAGAACTCTTGGTAAACTCCCCAGTAATGAGTAGGAGGAGGAGTAATCTATTTAAATGTCCCTTTCATTCCTCCTTAGCCCCTGGGGAAGGTGATCCACCTTCCCGGATCCTCTGGTCGATAAGGTCTGGGGGGATTATCTCAGGACAAATTCTTTCCAACTGGGACTGACCTACTGAGATGAGCCAATGTTCCGAGCATGGACAGAACTTCCAAGAAAAATACCAGGGTGGGGCTTTCCCAGGATGCCCCGATAAAGAAAGTCAGCTTTGCAATTTCTTTCTTAGTCTCGTGACCTTGTCATCTGAACAAGGGGGCATCCTGACGGCTCCCGGCAAGAAATCATTTGCATTTCTATATAATAACAATGAAAAATAAGAAAGAAAAATTAAGGAATCAATCCCATTCATCACTGCAACAAAAAGAATTAAATATCTAGGAATAAACTTACCCAAGGAGATGAAAGAACTGTACACAGAAAATTATAAGACATGAAGGAAAAAAAGTCAAAGATGACATAAACAGATGGAGAGATATTCCATGTTCCTAAGTAGGAAGAATCAATATTATGAAAATGGCTATACTACCAAATGCAATCTACAGATTCAATGTGATCCCTATCAAATTACCAAAGGCATTTTTAACAGAACTAGAACAAAAAATTTCACAATTCATATGAAAACACAAAAAAATCCCAAATAGCCATAACAGTCTTGAGAAAGAATAATGGAAATGGAGGAATCAACCTTCTTGACTTCAGATTATATTACAAAGCTACAGTCATAAAGACAGTATGGTACTGGCACAAAAGCAGAAATATAGACCAATGCAACAAGATAGAAAGCCCAGAAATAAACCCATGCACCTATGGGTACCTTATTTTTGAAGAGGCAAAGGAAGCCTCTTCAATAAATGGTGCTGGGAAAACTGGACAGCTACATGTAAAAGAATGAAATTAGAACACTTCCTAACACCATACACAAAGATAAACTCAAAATGGATTAAAGACCTAAATGTAAGACCGGACACTATAAAACTCTTAAAGGAAAACATAGGCAGAACACTCGATGACCTAAATCAAAGCAAGATCCTCCATGACCCACCTCCTACAGTAATGGAAATAAAATGAAAAGTAAGCAAGTAGGACCTGATTAAATTTAAAAGCTTTTGCACAGCAAAGGAAACTATAAGCAAGGTGAAAAGACAACACTCAGAATTGGAGAAAATAGTAGCAAATGAAACAACTGATGAAGGATTAATTTCCAAAATATACAAGCAGCTCATACAACTCAATGCCAGAAAAACAAACAACCAAATCAAAAAATGGTGAAAAGATATAAACAGACATTTCTCCAAAGACATACACATGGCTAACAATCACATGAAAATATGCTTAACATAGCTCACTGTCAGAGAAATGCAAATCAAAACTACAGTGCGATATCACCTCACACCTGTCAGAATAGCCATCATCAAAAATGTCTACAAACAATGAATGATGGAGAGGGTGTAGAGAAAAGGGAATGCTCTTGCACTGTTGGTGGGAATGCAAATTGATATGGCCACTATGGAAGATGGTATGGAGATTCCTTAAAAAACTAGGAATAAAGCTACCATATGACCCAGCAATCCCAGTCCTAGGCATACACCCTGAGGAAACCAAAATTGAAAAAGGCGCATGTATCCTATTGTTCATTGAAGCACTATTTACGATAGCTAGAACACAGAAGCAACCTAGATGTCCATCAACAGATAAATGGATAAAGAAGTTGTGGTACATAGACACAATGGAATATACCCAGGCAAAGGAAGAAATGCATTTGAGTCAGTTCAGATGAGGTGGATGAACCTAGAACCTATTATATAGTGTGAAGTGAGTCAGAAAGAGAAAGATAAATAGCATATTCTAACAGAAATATACAGAATCTAGAAGAATGGTACTGAAGAACTTATTTACAGGGCAGCAGTGGAGAAACAGACATAGAGAATAGACTTATGGACATGGGGAGAGGGGAGGAGAGGGTGAAATGTATGAAAACAGTAACATAGAAGCTACTATTACCATATGTAAAATAGACAGCCAATAGGAAATTGCTGTATGTCTGTGGAAATTCAAACAAGGGCTCTGTATCAACCTAGAGGGGTGGGGTGGGAAGGGAGATGGGAGGGAGGTTCAAAAGGGGGGGGGGGATATATGTATACCTGTGGCTGATTCATGTTGAGGTTCGACAGAAAAAAACAAAATTCTGTAAATCAATTATCCTTCAATAAAAAAATAAATTAAAAAGAAAAAAATGAAAAGCAATACCTCCAAAAAATAAACTTTTAAAATTACTAGAAAGCTGAATGAAACATAAACTCCAATCAAAAATATCATCAGTTATTTAAATATATTGCACATACAGAGTGGCAGAGTATTTTGAAGTTTATTCAATTGTATTATTCTACAATACCTGTGAAATCAAAGTAAATCATGATATCTATGCTTTTGATTTTATTATGCTTTTAGAGTTATCTGGCTGTTTTGTTTTGAAGATGGAATAATGACATTTTGTATTACATTTGTTGTAATCAATAAAACTTATTCTTGACAGTTTTGTGGGGATTATAACTTGTTTGAAATAGAAAATCAAAGAAAATTGTTTGGAGAGTCAGCTTATATATTTATTTTCTAAGGAACTCTAAGAAAATTGGAATCTAAGTATTTCAATGATTTCATGACATAGGATCCAAGATATAATGAAAGAAGATTCCAACCTAAAAATGGAAAGGTAAGATGTAATTCAAGGATAAAAGAACTTCAGTGATAAAGTCAAAGAAAATCAAGAAAAACAGTGACGTTCAAGAGCAATCAACACAGAGAAAAGATTTTTAGTGGACAAAAACTAGGCACACATGGTGCCTTTGCACTGCGTTCTTTTCATTATAAAGACAAAGAATGAATCAAACCATCTCATTATTTCATCACTCAGCTTTGTCTCAAATGTCAAGTATGAAAAATTACTGAGAAGAACAAAAGTTTCAAAAAGGAAAAAAAACTTTGAAAAGTATGAACATACCATGAGTGCTAACTCCAGAAGAGCTGGTTTTTCAAGAATTGTACAGGAAATTGAATAATGATGTAGTAGTTAGAAACATGAGTGTCCTTTTGAGGTTCTCCACCCTCCTAAACGAGCAAAACAAAGTAGATGCCTGTGGGTCTATCAGTATTACATGGTGGGTGTATATGTAGGTTTGTAGTCACTATAGCCCTCATATTCTAGTCTTATGTTTTTATTTTATTGTCAATCAAAAATTGTCTTTCTAAATTTTTGTCAGTCTTTGACTTAGAATTGTAGATAATTTTATGCCTCCAAATAGCTAAGTCAAATTGGGCATCGTGGTCTGCACTATAAATCTAGATTCAAGTCCTGACTCCTCTATTTATTAATTATTCACTTTAACTAAATCTCAACTTCAATGCATTTCAGTTTTGAAATATGTGCAATATTACCTGCCCAATCTTTCTCACAATATAATTGTGTGGATGAAATAAATATATGTGAAAAAAGTTTTGCAAGCCCTGAAGTGTAAAACCAATAGAAAATTCCACCCTTGATGGATGTAGCAGATGGGATTTCACTTCCACCTCTCTCACTTAAAAGACTTTATAGTTACACGATTGAGAAGAAAGCACTATGCACTTTTTAATATCCCTGCCCACATGATGGTTTTGTCAAGAATCAGACACAGAAGATAAGGTTCTAGATGCTCAGCCATATACTTCATTTGAACAATAACATGATTCTTGGCATGAAGACAACTTTAAAATATATATTCAAAAATAAGCAACATAGTTTATATGTCTAGCTATGAGTATTTAAAATATTCCACTCAAGCCAACAAAGTGGTTTGAAGTACCTTATCATAGCTGTCTTATAAATATAGTGAATTATTTATGTTTCTGGTTTTAGTAAGTACCATTCTAATGTATTTTCTAGGTAAAATGAATAATTTAAACTGAATAATGACCAGAAGTAAATGTACCTTTCTGAATCAACATTTGCCTTATTAATCTTGATGAAAATGAAGTATCTATGCAGGAATGAGGGCAAGATGAATATAACATGATAACTGCAGTTCCCTCTGAGCCAGATCCTATAGCGGAATCCACTATTCCAATGTGTTTAAACTTTTTCCAAAGGAAATTCTGTCCATTATCATTGTCAAGAATACTGAGAAAATTGAAGTTACTGCTGTCTAGGAACCCAGACATTGAATAAGCATTAAACACACACACAGACACAGATGCCCACACATGCCCACACACTTACACATTTGTGTTACAGCAGAATGGAACCAATTCAGTCTTGTAAAGTTTAAATGATAAAGTGTAGAGCCTAAGTGACTCCGTCTTAAAAAAAAAAAAAAAAAGGAGCCGCCATCTTGCGATAAAAGGCAACACCCAAGTTCCCCCACCCCCAGGTCACCACCCTAGACACGACCAATCATAGTGTGCCAATCAGGGAACTGCTTGCGGTTAAATATACCTATCAGGGGCTAGCGAGCGTAAAGCCCTTGACCTCTCCTCCTGTCCTGACCAATCACAGAGCACCAAGATAGTCACCCCACCTGTAGCCATTTTCCCTTTGTCTTCTCCCTTTAAAAGCCTTGTACCGTGCGGCTCAGGCCGTTGCCCTCACTCTGCTGTGTTGGTGTGTGTGTGTGTGTGTGCGCGCGCGCGCGTGCGCGCTCGCGGTCCAGACCTGGGTCTGCAATAAATTCGCTCTTGCGCTTGCATCGGTGTATGGCCTCCTGGTGATTTGTGGAGATCACGACCTCAGCAGGACCAAAGCATTGTGATAGGTATGTAAAGCATTTCTACTGTGGCTGCGAAATGCCTCTCCACTCTCCTTGGTTTCCATTTGAGGCAAATGGAAAATTCAAGCTTGTCTCAGGAATATCAGTAGTGCCTGAGTGTGTCCTATAGATTGGTTTCTTTTGAGTCTCAGTCGTAAACCACTAGGATTCAGCTAGTCAACCATAAATAAACACAATGGCAATATTACTCTGCCACCTGCCCAGGTAGGGACAAAGCCATGAAAAGTTTTATGTTTCAAAGTTTAGAATCATGGGTAGATAAATCCTGTTGATTGGTCAGAGATGTACTTTATATCAGCAATAGCCAGCGTATTAAAGAAACAAGTCTTAATTAAGGTTTACCATGATGGACTGAATTCCCTCCTTACTTATTCAATTTCAGACAGCTCTACACTGGTACTATGTAAAGGATTTATTTACTCAGGAACTTAAAAGTCAAGGGAGTATTAACAGTGCTTCTTTCATCCTTAATTCTCTCAGTGAGCTTCACCCTTAAAATGTTTCTCTCCACCCTCCTTTACCTTCCAGTTCTGTTTTTAAAAATTACACACAAATAATATTTTTTTCCTTACTTCTAAATCCCATTCTGTTCCCTCCAAATTGTTAGTTAACGATGGGTCTACAATGCGTTATTAAGGAAGAAAGCCATTCTTCATTACTATAATCATGTCACTAACAGTAAAAACAAAAAATTCATTTTAAAATGAAGGGAGAAAAAAGAATGTTAGAAAATAGAAACTGAAACTAGAATTGACCTCAGAGATAAAAACTGTCCATATCTGTTACTCAGTCACAGCACCTGTGCTGTGTTATTTAACAGTATTGGTTCACCTCCATTCTGTTAAGCACGGCTAGTAGATTTCCTTTGAGCTCAAAAGAATATTAATAGCTTTCCAGTCATGGAAAGTCAACCAGATTGTTCTGCTTGGTACTTTATTATTGAAGAACTCCTCAGACAAATGAGCTCATTCTAATATAGAGATATCTTATCATTCATTATTCCTTTAACACGAATTTATTAAGTGCCTGTTATAGTCCAGGCACTGTGCAGGGGGATGGAACTAATAAGAAATAAATCAGGGAACTTACAGTCTGTTATGGGAGATGGATATCAAACACACAATTACACAGAAAACCACACAAGTAATTGTATATTCATACCAAATTATTTAAAAAGGAATTCAGTGCCATCTTCCTCTTGAGTCATAGTTTGATTTTTCTCATTTTTCCTTCTAATTCTGAATGGGAACATGTGAATAACAATTAGAACACCGACTGTGAACTACGGTGTTTGTGGTAGGCAGGAATGTCATTTGTAGTCCTAAACAAAGTTCAAATATTGTCACAATTCACCTTTCTTTTAGAAGAAAAAAGATCTGAAATCCCATGAGCCTCACCTTAGTTTTATCAACAGAGAAATAATTTCTAACTGGATCTTTTTAAGGTTTAAATTAAAGAATTTTTGAAAAATCTGTTGATTCTCTAAAGAAGTTTCTAAGACTAAGGAACTATTAAGTACTAATATAAACAAGAGTATGACTGTTTACTCAAAGGAATGAACTAGAAAGTTAAGGAGTACATATTATAGGTTGCAGCTGCACTTTAAAGAATAAAAAGATTTATGGGGAAAAGGGGGGAGTGTCTTTACTGGAAACAGAATGAGCAATTGTGCATGAGCAGGAACAGAGATTAATTGGAAAATGGTAGAGAAATTGATCTGGTTTGCCCAAGGATACATGTGAGGCTGAGGACAGAATGGGAGAGGAAGAGGCAACCTTCAGGGTTTTAGTTCTTGAATACAGATGAGAAGGGAAAAATAAAATAAAACAAGCAAAAATAATATTTAACCATTACATTATCTTCACTTTTTTAGGTCTTTTTAGACATTAACCAAGAGATGAAACTCTTACATTTTAACTTTATAAAACATGTTTTGCCTTTTCCCCCAGAAAAGATATGGAAGGAAAGAGTTTCTTCCTGAGATTGCAAAATAAGATTTTATCTGAAGGACAGGTATAGAACCGGGGCAGCAATAGGCTCTTAATGAACATGGCAGTTGTTTACTGATCAATTAAAAATAGAAATTGTTCTATTATTTTACTTCACATATATATGTATATACACATATATATATATATATATTCTCAGCACTGATAAACACATATACATTTTCTTCCACAGAGTTCTACCTGAAATCTTCATTTTCCATTATAATAGTACAATTATAATCTATGAATGTATATGAAAGTGGTTCATTACTTTCAGGCATCAAAAAAGTAAAATGAAAAGATCAACCGTTAGGAGAAAAACAAGAATAAAAATGACAGATGTTGGTTAATGCTCTCAATAATAAATAAAATAATATTATGTCATTTTTACATCACATATATAATATGTATACAATAATAATAGTACATATAAAAAAGAAAAGCAAGATAGCAATCTTTATAAAATGATTGCTTTTTTTTAAAGGAAAAACATCTTTATTTCTTGAAACAAAACAAATGCTTTTGTTTTAGATTTTGCTTTTTTTTTAAAGGAAATTTAAATATTATAACCCAGATTAGTGACTCAGTGGTAAAGAAACTGCCTCCCAAGCACAAGACTTGGGTTCAATCCATGGTTCGGCAAGGTCCCCTGGAGAAGGAAATGGCAACCCACTCCAGTATTCTTGCCTGAAAAAATCCCATGGACAGAGCAGCCTGGTGGGCTACAGTCCATGGTGTTGCAAAGAGGTGAACATGACTGAGTGGGCACACATGCACGAGAAAGTATATGGCAGTCAATCTACATAATGGGACTCTGCAAATAGTGATGTTCCATATAAAGGCTTGTGACCAGAGTAGCAAAAATGAAAAAACAACAAAAAGGTCATGTTGGCAGTTGTACATTGATACAGCCTATATTTTCCTCACCTTCACAATATTTCACTAAAATAAAGAATAAATGAAATGAGGTTTTATGACAGTTGTAAAAAGAAAATATGTCTTATTTGTTCATGGCACTGGTTACAAACTTATATCTGTAGAAATATCAAATGCTTAAAGAATTTAAAAAATTTAACTTTCATGCTATTTATACTGAAAGTAGGATTTGATTTTTTGTACAAAAATTTTACATTTTACATTTAAAAGTTCCTGTTGTCCATAAATCACTATATAGACTATAGAAGATGCTTATCCAGCTATATCAAGGGGGAAAATAAAGGCAATACATTTTAGGCTAAAAGTTAAGTATTTTAAACCTTTCCAGACAATAAAAATGGAGACACTGAGGAAAACAGTGGATTTCCTCCCTGAAAGAATACTGTGGACATTTATTGCTTTGTCTGAGAAACATTCTTACTGATGCTAAGATTAACCCTACCTTCTTTTGGGTAAAATCAACCAACTGGTTATAGGTAGGTCTTTCAGTCACAGTAAATTAACTCTCTGACCACTGTAGATGGCTTCAGAAATAAGTGACTGATCCAAAATATGCCAAGAGCAACCCTTCCAGTATTTTTTCCCCAACACAGATAGAAGCAATGCTTCTTTGATAGACAAGTCAGGAGAAGTGTGAAGGACCTTTGATAGACAAGTCAGGAGAAGTGTGAAGGACAAGAATGTTGTCTGTCAAGTTTCCCACCTTTAGGAGAAAAGCTGGTCTGATTAAGGCAGAGATAAGAGGAAAAGAAACTTCAAACAACATGCAAATTTCTAGTTCTAAGAGTCTGAGGGCTAGATCTGTTTCTGAGTTACCAAAGAGAACCCTAATACTGTTCTCTTCTATTTTCCCCACTCTGACTAAGTTTGTTGGAGATCAGTGTTTGTACTAGCGAACCTGCCTTATCCAGGGGACTTATATGTAACAGCACAAATCAACAATATCACAGATACTATTTATATGAAAGAGACATTAACTTACTTATAAAAAGACAACAAACTAGTTAAATCTTCCTTTGCTTCCTTTGCTATTTTCCCCTGGCGAGTTGCTGAGGTTTCCACAGTGCTTACCTTGTCAAGATCGTCCCTCTGTGTCTTGAATCTAGCCCTCTCCCCTCTTCTTAGTAAAGCCTCATTACTTTTACCTGGAGAGCTTCACAGCTGGTGCTAGTGGTAAAGAACCTGCTTGCAATTCAGGAGACGCAAGAGATGTGGGTTTGATCCCTGGGTCAGGAAGATCCCCTGGAGAAGCAAACAGCAACCCACTCCAGTATTCTTGCCTGGGGAATCCCATGGAGAGAGGAGCCTGGTGGGCTACAGTCCATGGGGTTGCAAAGAGTCGGACATGACTGAGGTGACTTAGCACTCTTACCTGCAAGAGCTCAGTAAGTATTAATAATTCCTTAATACCATCCATCCTGTTCTGGCCCTTTACACAGACTTTGAAGAGTCTGGCCTTCTCTCTTCTCTACTGTTACAAGCTACTACAATTAGCTTTAGTTGATTTGTCTTCTAATCCTCCTCTGTGTGCTTCTGCTTCTATTGGCCAATGTGGGACAAGCACTTCCTCTTGAATTTGACTTTCACCCTTGGGCACAGTGCTGATCCTGACTTTTTCAAAGTTCTCTTTTCTCATAACCCTTTCTGATCCATACTGTGGAAGAGTAGATGTGATTTCTTCACAGTGTGTCCACAGAGGGCAGAGAATTGAATTTAGATGCTTTCAAAGATTTCATTTTCACTGCCTTACGTTATCAAAATACACTAGCTTTTTCTAAAAAAATCAAAGATATTGGCTATGTTTATAAGAGAACAACCTAAACTATCAAACAACCATCCATACATGATCTGTTGTCCGCGGTTACCTCATAGACAAAAGTGCAATTACCTCATAAGGCAAAAGTGCAGTTTCAAAGTCTCCACTATTAAAGAGTAGACTGTTTAAAAATTCCACAGAGACAGAAAGCGTAAGTTTTCTTTTTGGAGTAGGTTCTCTGACATAATACAACTAGTGTCATTAAAATGTTAGTTCTGTAAGGATGATAGATTTTTGCTTGTGTTTCACCAAGCCCCAGGGCTTGGAAGAGGACCTAGTACAAGAGATTGCTACCATCTGTTGGAAGGCTCACGCATAGTGACTATAGGGCTGAATCATTCTGCTAAGTAATGGAATAAATGCTTGATTTTCAGTGCGTGTGCCCCTACAATGGGGAAAAGCCTGTGGACAATTTGAGGCTAAATAAGAATGCATCCTGAAGAAACTTGATCTAGTAGGTGAGAGAAACAATACAAAAATAGGTACAATAGGGGCTACCCTGGTGGCTCAGAGGTAAAGAATCTGCCTGACAATGCAGGAGAAATGGGTTCAATCCCTGGTCTAGGAGGATCCCACATGGCACAGAGCAACTAAGTCCATGCACCACAACTACTGAGCCTGTGCTCTAGAGCAGGCGCCACAAGAGAAGCCTATGCACTGGCAGGAGAGAGTAATCTCTGCTGACCACAGAGAAAAGCCCAAGAAACAAGGAAGACCCAGCACAGCCAAAAATGCATAATTAAATAAATAAAATTATTGTTAAAAATAGATATACTAAACATTCAATTTAAATGATTCTGTATTCAAGATCCAACAAATGTGCTGTTTGCTTTCCTGAGAAGCAGCACTCCTTTCTGTAGAGATTTGAAGTTATGCTTTAGAGGATTAGCTTTTGAGTTGTGTCTAAAAATATGAATAGAATTTCCACAGAGAAAAGCTCAAAGGCAGAGAATGCCTTGCGCTAGAAATCAGTCTTAGAGTCTTTTCTAAGCCTTCATGAGACCAGCAGAAATAAAGAATGGTATGTTTCAATAGCTGAAATAACTTTACTGTAAATTATTAAGCACTGCAGCATCTTCAAGACACAGTATTTTAAGCACAACTGAGTGCCCTCCCATGGGGTGGGGGGAGGTGGGAGGGTGGGGGAGTGACTTTTCTGCCATTTTTCCTTAAAGTGAAATGAATAACTTGAAAAAATAAAAGCTTTTTCTGTTTATTTTTAAGAGTTTATGTTTCAGTTTCCAGTATGTGTCACATTAAACTCAAACTGCCTATGAAAGAAAAATACTGGTATTTCAAGAAAAGGGACAGTATTATCTTTTCCCTACTTAAGTTCTGACAGGACCACGCAATTCCCTGCAAATCTCCCTCCCCCTCTTCCCCACCCTGGAGCAAATTTTAAAGCCATGATTCATCAAACCGCAGTTAGACATTCTGAACTTTGGTGACTCCTTCTGCAAAACCGGTTTGTTCACAAAATGGATTCTGCCTTACTTTTTCTCAAAAAGTCTCCTGTAGGGTAGTGACATTCATGATACAATAGTTCTCTTCAGTGCAGTGCTAGTTTTCACAAAAGCCCATCTATAGAGTTTTAAAAAAATATCTCATAGTGATATTAAACTTAGTATACTCAAGCTACATAGAAATGTAACTTAGATGTTTTCGTTTAAAGGAAGTTTAGGAGATACTGCATTTTAAGAAGTCCAAGAGGCAGTTCTTCTGATCTGCATTTTATTTCCATATTGCAAATATCAAATGCTACAAAGAAGATTTACCTAACCGATCATTTCTAATCCCAGTGAGTTTTTTGTACTCTCTCTTTACTCAACTAAGCCTTTATTCTCTTTACACTTAAAGTAGTTTAAGCAAATTTACCTGTATCCACAGTAAATATGCCTCAGCTCCAGGCAGCTGACTTCTTGTTCACCCAGATGGAAATTAAACTGAAATGTGCATATTGCAAGCACCAGCCATTGCCTCTTAAAAATGCAAAACCTTAACCAGGCAACAGGATATAGTTTCAAACAGAAAGAAGAGCTGTTGTTGAAGCCTAAGGATCTTTAATTCTCTGGATTGCTCACTATAAACGCATTAGCTGAATTTAAATTTCTTGGGGTTCTTTTGAACCTGGCTATCACACATGGAATTTAGAATTGTTTCCTTTTCACACTTTGCTTATTTTAGGTCTCTCCAAAAGACTCCTGGTTATGTAGTAGATTTAGGGAAAATGTTAGAATTTGCATGTTTGGCTTTGAGCTTAAAGATGATCTTTGTTATAAAAAGTGTGCAACTTTTCTCCTCTTTTTGGTCTTGTATTTTGATACTTATTTTATGACAGATTTCATGACCTTCCATAATATGGATGTACAAAAACTATAAAATATCTAAAAATTAAAAGAATAATTTTTACATACTAGCTAGCTACACAGGAGTCGTATCAACATTTTTGTATAATTATGGCATTGAATGAATCATTCAGTTATTAAAATCAGTCTTAAATCTCATGACATTCTTTTGCGTGTTGAAAAATATGGTATGTTGTTGCAAAACTCTTTACCCTGAAACTACAGTAACACGTTTTGCAATAGGAAAGTAAAGTTGCCTTAGGACCTTGTCAAAGTCAGATAATCAAATAACCATATACTCAGACAAAATAGCTTTTAAATTCTTCATAATAATCAATATTTAGGGTACTACGAGACAATGATCAGTCAAAAGCTTATTCTAATGCCCACCACTTCCTTATCTGAAACGGTGCAAACAAAATTTGTTTTTTATTCTCTGTTGGTGAAATAAATTTCTTTTTCAACTTCTAGTAGTTCAGGACTTGCACTTTCTTGGGGGTGTGCACCAAGGAGCTTGTTGGTAATCTTTAGCTACAGTTCTACAGGGATGACAAGGCATCCCTCATCCT
Organism: Antilocapra americana; assembly: GCA_007570785.1. Classification (NCBI taxonomy): domain Eukaryota; kingdom Metazoa; phylum Chordata; class Mammalia; order Artiodactyla; family Antilocapridae; genus Antilocapra; species Antilocapra americana. The sequence continues at coordinate 13,949,776 of ML661343.1, forward strand.
TATGGGAGAGGCACTGGGACCCATCCACTGCTTCTCCAACAACCACAGGAAAATCTACTCCCAATTCTGCTACATCATCTAGATCAGGTCAACAGAGACGAGTAAGCAGGAGGAAAGTAGGAATACCTTTTGGACAAGGAGAAATTTCTCACACAAGTGTGTGGTTTGGCCATTTGGATTTGCTTCTCTGAATATTCACATTTCCCCCTCATTTCTATTGCTGTTTAGGTTGCTTGAATTTTTTTACTCAACAGTTTATAAAAACTCCTGCTATAGTATACATATCAGTCTTTTCTTAATACATGAAAATAAGATTTGAACTTTTAGTGAGAATCTACTGATTTTATTTACATTTTCCCACATGTGCTCTTATTTGTGTGTATTACAATTTCTCTCTCTCTCTTAATCATGCTAGATTTCCATGCATGGATACTGTTTCCTAGCCCAAAGATTATGTATGTTATTTACATATTTGTGCATGCATGCTCAGTCACTCAGTCGTGTCTAACTCTGCAATCCCATGGACTGAAGCCTGCCAGACTCCTCTGCCCATGGGTTTCTCCAGGCAAGAATACTGAAGTGGGTTGCCATTTTCTCCTCCAGGGAATCTTCCTGACCCAGGGATTGAACCTGCATCTCCTATATCTCCTGCATTGCAGGTATATTCTTTACCGCTGAGACATCAGGGAAGCCCCATTTATACATCTACTTCCATTTAAATCTTAGTTCTATCTGGAAATATTTTTAATATAACATAAAATGGGGATCCAATTTTCTAATTGTTTTAAATTATTTAAGCCATTGAATTCAAATAGAAGTTGAAAATAGTATTATTATTTAATTAAAAGATGTGAATCTATTGTTATATAGTCACCTGGGGTTTTTTTAATTAATAAATTTATTTTTTAGAGCAGTTTAAGGGTTACTGAAAAGCTGAATAGAAGATATAGAGAGTTCCCACAAAGGCCCTCTTCCCCTGATCTCAGTTTCCTCTATTATTATTATCTTGCATTGGTGTGGTACATTGTTATTAACTGGTGAACCTCTACTGATATATTATTATTAGCTAATACAAGAATTTATGTTAGGGTTCACTCTTTATGTTGTATAGTTCTACGGATTTTGCCAAATACAAAATATCGTATATATAACATAATGATAGTATAGAAAAATGTCCTTGTCCTAAAAATCCGTTGTACTCCACCTACTCATTCTCTTACCCTTCTCCTAGACTCGTGGCAACCATTGATATTTTTGCAGTCTCTGGAGGTTGCTTTCTCCAGAATGTCATTTAGTTAACATCATACACTATACAACCTTTTCATACTGCCTTATTTCACTTAGCAATACACTGTTAAGATTCTTCCATGACATTTCCTAGTTTGATAGCATATTTCTTTTTATTGTTGAATAAAATTCCATTGTGTGGATGCGTGTGTGTGTGTGTGTATACTCAGTCATGTCTGACTCTTTGAGGCCCCGTGAACTGTGGCCCATGAACTATAGCCTGCCAGGCTCCTTTGCCCATGGAATATTCCAGGCAAGAATACTGGAGTGGGGTGCCATTTCCCATTCCAGGAGACCTTCCCAACCCAGGGATCGAACCTGCATCTCTTGCATCTCCTGCATTGGAAGGTGGATTCTTTACCAGTAGCGTGACCTGAGAAGCCCTTTATGGATGTATAATAGTTCATCCACTCACCGATTAAAGGTTATCTTGGTTGCTACCAATTTTTGGCAATTATGAATAAAGTTGCTATTATCATTTGTGTGCAGATTTTTGTGATAAAATACTTTTCTTAATTAGAGTAAGTATCTAAGTGTACAATCACTGGACTGCATCCTAAGACTATGTTTAACTTTTGAGAAACTGTCAGGCTATCTTCCAAAGGGTGGCCCCATTTTGTATTCCTTACCAGCAATTAACAAGTGTTCCTTCCAGTTAAGGTTTTGAATAAATATTTATTACTCAAACTAATATCATTATGAAATTAATTTACATATATATGTATTTTTCTCATCACAAAGTTTTGCTACAAGTTGGTTGACATAAAGGAAGAAATCATTACAGTAGCACAAGTTACTAAAGGTTATAAAAGAATGTGTATACAAAATATATGGTAATTAAGCTAGAATTAGGAAATCTGAAATTTCACAACATTGGATTTAAATAGATGCTTTGCTCTCCTTGAACCTAGAAAACAGATTTTGACCTCTTGACCTTAACACACATCTTAATTTTTCTCCCTACAAATTTCTTGATAATTTATTGAAATAAAATTAGTTACAGTAGCCAATGTGACCATTTTATTCTCTCTCCTTTTTGGAATAATATAGAGAGGGATGGTGACACCATACTCAAGGATAAAAAAGACTTGTGCAACATTTCCTGAGCCTAGCAAGATCCTGTTAGTAGGAGTGTAAGGACTAACTCACTGAATTATTCACTGACTTTTCCTAAGTCACATGATAATAGATATTAAGCCTCCATTGAATTTGAATTTCTATTTTATCTATGATTTATCACCCGCAAAGGAAAACATAGAGGAGCAGAGATAGAAGATCTTAGCACAAGTATGTTATTACCTCTTTTTGTCTGACAGCTATTGGAATTACAATGTGAACACAGGAGAGATAAAATATTTCTTAAAGTTATAAACAGGATTCACTTTTACCTCAAAATTCACACCCTGAGACAAGCAGTAAATTTAACCTGAGTGCTTGTTGAGCACTTTCTCTCTTATCCCTGCATCACACCAGAATACAAGGTTTTGGAAAACCTAGTGAAATGAGAAAGGGCACACATTGTTCTTAATTTCAGTGATCTCATTTGCTGAGGACCCTCTCAATAATGGACACCTTCAGTAAGGCCCTAAGACCATGGCAACTGGCGCTGGCCTCTTTCATGTCCCATGGAGTCAGCCCCTTCTGTGACAATGCTAGCGTATAAGCGTCTGAGAGGATTCCAGCACACGACATGATCTAGAAAACCCAAAGCTCGTGTGTTCCGTCCAGGACTGAGAAGTGCAACCACCTCTTTAGGTCAGACCAACTACTATGCATGTGGTATGTGTAAGTGTCTGTGTGTGTATAAGTAAATTGATTTCAATTTCAAGTATTTTTCAAAAAATTAAAATAGATAAACCTTACCTGTCTGTGAACATTGTATAAAGAATTTGAATGTATAAGTAACACCTACAAATCAGTAAGAAATAGCAGATGACCCATTAGCAAAAATGGACCAAAAACTAGAACTGGAATTTAGGAAAGAATATATCCAATAATCAACATATATATAAAAGGGTGTTAAACTTCATTAGTCACTGAAGAAAGCTAAATTAAAAACCCAAGGTAATACCACTCACAACACCAGAATTGTTCAAATGAAAAAGACAATAGCAAATATTGACAAGGATAAGGAAAGACTGGAATTCTCATTTACTGCTGTTTGCAAGTGTAACTTGGTACAACTTTCTTTTTTTTTTTTTTATTGTTTTTGCCATACATTGTCATGATATCACCATGGGTTTACATATGCTTCCCCTCCGGAACCCCCCTCCCTCCTTGGTACAACTTTAGAAAACTGTGTGGCAGTATTGACTAAAGTAGAATGCATGCAAATAACATGACCTAGCAAAAGAACCAGAAGGTATATATAACGATGTTTGTTGTAGCAGTTTGTAATAGCCAGAAATTAGAAACATTCCAATATGTGACTAGAGAAAAATGAATAAATAAACAGTCAAATGATTTTTCTTAAGTCTCCTGCATTGGTAAAGAACCCACCTGTCTAAGACTCAAGAGAGAAGTTGCTGAAAAACTCAACCTTGACCATTCTACCATCATTTGCACTTGTAGCAAAATGGAAAGATGAAAAAGCTCAATAAGTGGGTTGGCTCATGAGCCAACCGCAAATCAAAATAATTGTCGTTTTGAAGTGTTGTCTTCTCTTCAGTTCGGTTCAGTCGCTCAGTCATGTCTGATTCTTTGCGACCATGGATTGCAGCACACCAGGCTTCCCTGTCCATCACCAACTGCCAGAGCTTACTCAAACTCATGTCCAATGAATCGATGATGCCATCCCACCATCTCATCCTCTGTTGTCCTCTTCTCCTTCTGCTTTCAGTCTTTCCCAGCATCAGGGTCTTTTCCAATGAGTCAACTCTTTGCATGAGGTGGCCAAAGTATAAGAGTTTCAGCTTCAACATCAGTCCTTCCAGTGAACATCCAGGACTGATCTGCTTTAGGATGGACAGGTTGGATCTCCTTGCAGTTCAAGGGACTCTCAAGAGTCTTCTCCAACACCACACTTCAAAAGCATCAATTCTTTGGCGCTCAGCCTTTTTCACTGTCCAACTCTCACATCCATACATGACTACTGGAAAAACCATAGCCTTGATTAGATGGACCTTTATTGGCAAAGAAAATGTCTCTGCTTTTCAATATGCTATCTAGGTTGGCCATCCATGGAGTAAGCGTCTTTTAATTTCATGGCTGCAATCACCATCTGCAGTGATTTTGGAGCCCCCCAAAATTAAGTCAGTCACTGTTTCCACTGTTTCCCCATCTATTTGCCATGAAGTGATGGGACTGGATGTCTTCTCTTACTTTTATGCAATAACAAGAAACCATTTCTTGATCAGACTATGACGTGCAATGAAAAGTGGATTGTATATGACAACCAGCAACAACCAGCTCAATGGCTGGACTGAGAAGAAGCTCCAAAGCCCTTCCGAAAGCCAAATTTGCACCAAAAAAAAGGTCATGGCCACTGTTTGGTGGTCTGCTGCCAATCTGATTCACTCCAGCTTTCTGAATCCCAGTGAAACCATTAGGTCTGATAAGTATGCTCAGCAAATCATTGAGATGCACTGAAAACTGCAATACCTGCAGCAGGCAGTGGTCAGCAGAAAGGGCCCAATTCTTCATGACAATGCCTGACAGCACATTGCATGAACAAGTCTTCAAAAGTTGAATAACTGGGCTACAAAGTTTTGCCTCATCTGCCATATTTACATGACCTCTCACCAACCGACTACTGCTTCTTCAAGCATCTTGACAACTTTTTTCAGGCAAAACGTTTCTACAACCAGCAGGATGCAGAAAATACTTTCCAAGAATTAGTCAAATTCCAAAGCATGGATTTTTATGCTATAGGAATAAGCAAACTTATTGGCAAACTCTCATTGGCAAAAATGTGTTGATTGTAGTGGTTTCTATTTTGATTAATACAGATGTGTTGAGCCTCATTATAATGATTTAAAATTCATGGTTTGAATCCTTAATTATGTTTCCACCAACCTATTACATTTTTACACCATTCATAAAAACATGCACACACATAGCACTATAAACTAAAGTTCCACAAAATAATACTTACCATATAATAAGTGAAACATGCTGATACTTTCCACATTGTTTCATTTCATTCTATTCTACTCCTTTCTTTCTTTGTAGTGTTGATCAGTACATAGCAAATTGACTTCATAATTCACTAATGATTATGATTTAACAGTTGAAACATTGCTCTAGATGTGCCTAGACCTTCAAAACAAACTAAATATTGTCTTACTTTGGCTTGACCCTAGTGAGAAACTTAGGAAACTGTTTTGCTTCCGAAGTCCATGAGGATAAGGAGATTCCAAATCCCTGGTAATTCTAGTCATGGTTAATTCTTTGGCAGACAAGGTGATAACTTTCATTCTTCCCTGTTAAATCCACATCAAGAAAGCAAGATAATGTATCTAAATGTTATTGCTTCACATTTTCAATTAACTACCTTCTTATACTAATGTGTTAAGAACAGAGGTCCTCAACATTCTTGGCACCAGGGACTGGTTTCTTGGAAAACAATTTTTCCAGGGAGGGGAGGTGCAGAGGGGATGGTTTCAGGATGATTCAAATGGTGTTACATTTATAATGCCACCGCTGATCTGATCACCACTGACACTGTAAAGCAAACGATGAGGAGTGGCTGTAAATTATAGATGAACTGCTCACCTCCAACTGTGCTCCCTGGTTCCTGGGATGCCTAGTTAAGAAGATGAAGTTCCTTCCTCCAACTTGTTACACATACATGCTTTTGTTCACTTTTACTTCAGTGTGATACACTCCAATGAAGATTCACTCCATTGGCCTTCAGTATCTTCATTTGACTATTTCATTGAATGGGGGAAAGGGTAAAATTTTAAAAAAAAATTGTTTCTCTATTTCACATGGTATTGGGAATAACTGAGTAATAATAATAATAACAATCAATAATTTAGTTGTGTGTGTGGTGAGTATTTGAGTATTTGACATTTCCAGAGATAAAGGGAAAACCATTTAGAACACTATTTCTCAAAGTTATTTAACCTATGCACACATTAGAAATACAAACTAAAGCAGTATTTTCATTGACTGTGGATAATGGGAGAAGGCTGTGGGGAAATTTTGAGATTTCAGAGAATTGCTGTCTTTGATGATTCTGAATATACCTCTTTCTTCACATGAAAAGTAACACTTAGATAGAACCTGAAACAAAGAGGTGGAGGAAATCCCTTACTTAAATCAGATGTTTTGCCAGATTTTATCCAAATACATTTGCTCTGTTAAAGTACTATATGTGTGAGAGACTCCATACTTTGTATCCTTGTTTTATTTCCTTTTCACTATCAGGTCTGTACTACAGGAATAGAAATAAATAAACTGTGAAAATATAAAGCATAATAGTTACTTTTAGCTTTCTCTTTTCCACCACTTTTCTTCATTTTCTGTTCTCTCTGTGTAAACTAAATGGAACTAATGAGTCATCTTCCAGAAACAGCTAGAGTGGTGACTCATTCCTCCAGACTTGTAGTATGTGGCTTTTCACGTACATGAAGCATTTAACCAGTGATTATCCCTTAGCTGCTAATGGTAGCGTATGATATGTTTTATTTTCCAGACGCTACTTGACAGCATTACTGGGGGGACAGAGTTTTCAATAGATTACTCACAAAAATATTCCTATATGATTAGTGTCTTTCTTTTTATATTTGGGAATTTCATTGCCTTTAGAATTACAATTGAAAGTTAATTTTGGAAAAACATGTTTTTCTAACTTTATGTCCTTAATTCTGCCACAGGTACTACATCTATTGTTGCTATCATACATTTGCCAATGTATTACAAATCCAAATAATACAACCCAATTCCTCCACATTAATGCTACTGGTAACCACGAAAACAGGACAAAATGAGTCCATATATTTCTTTTAGGTAGTCTTCTAAAAGCTACATGGACTTTTTTCTTCATTTCACAGGAGTGTCACTATGCATGTTTCAATGTTTCCATTGTCAAAATCAGGAATAAAAATACAAATATAAGATTATTTTGTGTAATTATCTTTTCCTTTTTCACCTGACAAAAATAAATATGTTATTAAAAAGCTGGTCTACATCTGTCCAAGATGCAATAATACCAATTTGCAATAATACCTATCAATTAATTAGTTGGTACCTAATTAAATAGTTCAAAACATACTTGTTATGGTAGGTGACTATATATATATATATATATATATATATATATATATATTCTCAAATATTTAGATTAGATGATCATCCCTCTTCAGGATATGCTGACTTCATTAACATTAGCATTGAGAATTTAGAATATGTTTTAAAAATTGACAATCATAAAAAACTATTTTCACTGATTTTTCCAAACGTGATATATACATGCATAATAACCTGAGATATCTAAGAGAAAAAAAAACTACTAAAATGTAGCATAAACTGAACTACAATACTATGAGAGAGTTCATACTTGTGTATAGTTAGTTTAATGGTAACATTGTATATAACTTTGTAAGGTTTTATGAAGAATAAAAATGAATCATCATAGAGACTACCAAACAAATTTCCTTTCCTTGTGTCAAGTGGGAAATTTCTTGTGATACCTGTTCTGGAACAGCTGTTACCCCACTAATCCTTTCATTTTGTAGTTCTGGTTTATTGTTCAAATTCTCTACAATACCAAGGATGTATTTGTATAAAAGTTTATATATGACTTAGTCCATACAAAGAATTAATGTATTAAGCCTTCCTCTAATGTCAATATTTTCTTAGAATATCATAATGGTTATATTTCTAGCATTAACTTTGAGATTTTGAGACAATTTGGAATCTTATGTCTTTTCCATTTCTTATATATGTCAACAAGGTGTATGCAAGCATAGAACATCTTTTGTTTCGAAGGCAGGAAAAATGCTGGTGAAATAGAAACAGAAAACTATACAAGATGATTCACATTATTGTATAGCAGAAACTAATATGATATTGTAAAACAATTACAACTCCAATTAAAAAAATAAAGACTAGAATAACAAAAAGGAAAAGTACCCAGTATTTCATAACACTAAATTTTGCAGATATATATATTATTTAATTCTCACAAGAATTCTAGTAAGTTGGCAGCCTAGAAAATATTATCCCTATTTCACAAAAGTTGAAACAAATTCAGGGAAGTTAAATATACCCCCCAAGTCACATAATAACTAGTGATGAAGCTAAGACTTAACCAATGGAAGTTTTATTTTGTTTTAATGTTTATGATTTTTCATTCCACAATTCATCTAGCTAAAAAAAGTATGTCAATCATTGGTACCAAGATTGAGGCAGATAGTACTGCATACTTGAAAACCTCTTGTATTTTCCTCCCTTGAAAAAAGCAGCTCAAACTAAAGAGGGGGTGAAAAAATCTGTACTTCCGTTTCTTTTCCTTTTTGCTGTGAGCTCTGAGTTGGCTTAGTGAATAGTTTTGCAAGGCTTGTTTCACTTTGGGGCAAGGCTGAGCCCTGTATTTCAAACAAAAGACAGCCAGTTACTAACTTCTGGTTGCTAGGTGTGGCCTCCTTTGAAATTCTATAAAATCAGAAGCTCAAGGTTCCACTTCCAGCACAAACGGTTCAGAGAAGAATCTCTCTTTAGTTCTTTGTACAGAGGTGAAAAACACAAAAAGGTAAGTCTTGGTTTTCCTTTAAGTTTTAGCTGTTTTGATAACTTTTACTGTCAGTGTTTAATGTTACTACTGTGGAATTTATGGCTAGCTGCACTTTTATCTTTGATAAACATTTCTGTAAGATTACATTGGGAATTTATATTTTGGGAATCACAAATTGTAATGTTTTATTTTTACTTAGTTAAGAAATACAATTTTAGAAACAAGAAAACTTTGCTTAATACTGGCTTTCTGTACTGTTGGTGAGTTACCATGGAAAAGAAGAGATGAATGTGTTTGTTCCTACAAGTTATGAGTTTCCAAGATCTGTATGAACTTTATGTGGAAATCATGATGGATGGTGGGTGTTTGTGGGGAGCCAGGCCTGAAGAACCCAGAGGTGGGTTTCAGGGACTTAAATTATTTATTTCTTAAAAAAAAAAAATCAGATCTCATAGTGGAAATTATGCCCTTTGTAATTAACATTTTAAATTAATGTTATGTTCACTCTTGCAGTATAAATAAACAAGAGGATCCACTTAATTTCATTTAGAGAGGGTGTGGCCACATTCTTTCCCCTGGAGCCTCTGTGTCATAGACTGGATTTTCAAGTGCAGATTTGGAAACCTAAGGGGAAAGGAAGCATTTCCTGGGTGGTGTCAGATAAGTTATCCCTTGGGAATGTCATTAGGGCCCTCCAAAAATTATTCCACTTAGTAGCATCTTGATTGTTGAATGAGCTAATGGCTATAAAACTCCCTAGGAAAGCAAAAAGCCTATCTAAAGTAGAGATTTTACTGGTGTTGGATATATGTGCAAAAGTGAGGATTTTTGAATCCTAACCATATATCTGGCTCTGGTTTATTACAAATGTTGCTTCAAGAATTTTTTCTTAGCTCTTTCTCAGTATTTAGCTAAATGACCTGATATCTAAGTTTTAGTGCTAGTTAATCAAAAACGATGTGCTTTTCTTGCCTAGTTTGTCTCTAAAATTATGTTTGGATTTTGAAAAAGCAATATTCTCTTCTGCCCACAGGAATGTATTTTGGTAGGCACATTGCAGAACAGCTCAAATGTGGTAAAATGCCAGTTTCATAATTCCAAAATTCCTAGCCTCTTCTCCAGAAGCTGGGTTACCACCCTAGCCTCAGGCTCAACCACATCTGGCAGATAGCCATCATTTGACAGATGTTGACAGAATAGTTAATAATAATATTATTAAGAAGCCAGCTAGAGTTTCGTGGTTATTAAACACTTTTTCCATCAAAAGATCTGCAAAGATTTTTTTCTATTGATGTTAGCTTGCTCAGCTGCTGCTTAATCTCTAGACCTATTAAGTAATGACATAGTTGAAACCAACGGACATATTATTTTTCAGTGATAAACCAAAAGCTGTCTTTTGAGTAAATCATTTCCTCTTTCCTTAAAATGGGAGAGATTTTTTATCAGAAAGATAAGAACAGATACAATTTATGTAATACCTTTCTTCACTATGGGCTTCCCTGGTGGCTCAGACCCTAAAGAGTCCTCCTACAATGCAGGAGACCCAGGTTCAATCCTAGGATCAGGAAGATCCCCTGGAAAAGGGAATGGGTATCCACTCCAATATTCTTGCCTGGAGAATTCCTTGGACAGAGGAGCCTGGTGGACTACAGTCCGTGGGGTTGCAAAGAGTCGAACACCACTGAGCGACTAGCATCACTCCACTTTTCTTTCACTATGCTAATTTTTTCCACCTCCTGTGCTTGAGGTGAAATTTAAGACTAGCCTTTCAGAGCTATAATGAATCTCAGCTACTGTGCATTCCAACTCTAATTTTTATAATTGGAGAGCCCTCCCCATATAGCCAGCTAAAGAGAGTCAAGATATGGCTCAGAACTCCTCAGTTCTTCTTTTTACATCCTATAGTTGTGGATAGAAAACATTAGTCAAATTAGTATAGATATTTTTCCTAAATAATTAGCACTGATACACTATTTCTTCATTCAGTAACTCTTTCCAGCATACTAAGTACCAGGCATTCTGCCAGGCATGGTAGATTATCATTGTCCCCATGGAATGCCACTAAAAATATAGATCAGTAAATAGAAAGTGATAATGCAGAACAATAGGGGCAAGTGTAGGGGTGAAGGCAGGATGCTTTGGGAGAGCACAGATGGTTGGTCGCTTACCCCAGTGTTGAACTAAGAAAAGCCCATCTGGAGGATGTGGTGAGGTCTAGGCTAAGTCCTCTCTAAGAAGCATCATTTAGGCAAAGAGAATTGGAAATGGAGGATGAAATAGCATGCCAGGCAAACAGAACACCCTACTCAAAGGCCTGGAAGCGAAACATTCATGAAACTACCTTTCATAAAGTGTTTCTTCATAAGTCATGCCTTTGTACAGTCTAATTGCCTTTTCTCACATTAGTAGGTGTGGGAAAGACTTGTGAAATATATAATCAAGGAAAAGACTACACAGGCCAAAGCACTGAAAAATAAACTCCCTCAGGCTGGGGTAAAACCTGCCGCAGTTTCCATGGGCTTACTGTGGAGGAATTTGACTCTTAACTATAAGTTATTAAAAATACCATTGATCATTAAAAGCATATACACTCTCGGAATCAGAAGGCGTGGATTTATGTATGCCTTGATGCTTGCCACTAGTATCTAGAAAACTGCCAGAAAATTACATTTTTCCCCCAGATAGAAAATGGGGATAATGATGTTGTCTTCTGCAAAGGTCAATTTCTGCTGCTGTCTTTGCAGAACTCTGCTCTTTCTTACTTATCATCAAGAAGGCATGATAGACCATAATCAGTTTCCTCTGTCAAAAATTCAGGAAGTAGAGTTTCATGAAGCTGACAGACATAAAAAGTGTGGTTTTTAAAGTTATTAAAAACTGTCATGTAATAATTTCAAAACTTCAGAAAAGTTGCAAGAATATTGCACAAAATTACATATACTTTTTACCCAGATTCCCTGTGTTAATACTTTACCACATTTGCTTTATCATTAATTCTTGCTTTTTCTTCTTCTACCCTCTCTATATAGTTATTTTTACTGTATCATTTAAGAGAACACAGCAGATAATGATGTCCGTCTCTCTCTAAATACTTCAACCATAGTACAGTTTAAAAAGAATCAGGAAATTAACTTTCAGACAATGTCTTAGTTTTCTCAAACTGTACAGTTGGTATAATTGCTAATGTACCATTTCTAGAATACCTTTCTCTTATATTTAGCAAGCATCATTTAATGCATATTTACCTTCTTTAATTTTTTGCTGAGTGAGAGGAATAGAGCTCTCTTGTGACATAAAAACATTAATTTCTAGAAAGTTATACACTTTTTTACAGATAAATGAGATTGGTAGGCAGTGCATCTTCACAGATTATTAATTAGAAGAACACTGGAATTTTATTAATTTCCATGTAAGTCAGTCTATTTATAGATGTTCAATTTCATCTTCAAATTAGATGATACTAAGGGCTGAGATAAACTTGGTTTCAGAGCTCATTGGTAGCCAGAGTAAATGTATATTGAGTCAAGGAATATTAAGAAAATAGGATCTTAAATACCTAGTACATATTCTAAATGTTGCAACTAAAAAGAAAAATGGAAAACAGGCTCTTGTGAACTCATGAGATTATTAATTTTTTATTTTTAATGTACAATTCTAGTTTCTAGACTGGATCATTCTCTGAATAGTAAAAATATATGACAAATATTTATATAGCGTGTGGCAGTCTATAAAATGTGTTTGCATGCATTATTTGTTGATAGTTAAGAAATCTTACCTTCAAATTATTAAGTGGGTTTTATCGAGTATAACACATTGGTTTTCATGCAGAAGTTAGGTATTGAAAAGGCAAGATGATTTAGCAATACAATTTGAACAAAATATTTTTGCTCTTTGTGATATTTGTAAGGTATGTTGCAACTATTCAAGGTTCTGTTAAAACATGGAATTGTATTTGAGCACTTAACTAACAGTATGTGATCGAATCTATTTCCTGTAGGGAGGGTTTTTTTTTTTTAACATCCTGTCACAATCTTTGTATCTTTAAGCTTTGCTGAGAGCTAGTGAATCAATATTTGGCTGAATTGAGATTCCATTTTCCTCTAATTGTTTTCCTAAAGAAGGTTCTATTCAGGCTACTTCTCTTTTCCAGACCATATTCCAGATCACACTTTTTCAGGTCACTCAAATAACTCCAACCAAAATCTAGGAACACAGAAGATATGTCACAAAGCTGTGTTCTCTGTGGACACGTGTGAAACAAATTATTTAACCCTTTTATTTTTGTTATTTTGTATAATAAAATTAATAGAGCAATATTTTCTACTCTTTCTCAAGTTTATTCTTTTAAGAAATTAATGCATTATGTAAGTATTTTTAAGTGAAAAAATTGTGATGTGCTTAAAGTTTTCATAAAATTTAGTTTGAAGTAGTGAGGCTCATTTTAAAAATTATATTTGACAATATTCTTAATCTCCTCTTTGATCACTTTTGAAGTTTTTCTCTTCTAATTGAAAAAAGTGGAAATATTGGAACATCTGTTTCTATTACTGAGGGAAAATTACTCCACCGAGTGATCTATTGTATCACTCATTTTGAGAATTCTACTTTCTAAAGGGCATGGATGAGATAAAAAATGGATATTTTAAATACCTGCAACCTTGCCAGAAATTGCAAAAGTTTTGTATATGCCAATTAAGCAAGAGGAAAATGAAACCCCATGTGCCAACAACAGTTGCAGCAGATCATGGTGCAATAGGAACTAAAACCTTGTGCAAAACTGTACACCCTGACTTTACCTCAGGAAATAACGTGAAATTGATCAGTTGCTGGGGGGAAGAGATTACATAAGTGCACAATATATTGGTTCTCCTCACAGATGACAGAACAGTAATTTGAACAATTCCCATGATAGTCAAGTAGAGATAGTTTCTGCTTTGGATATTATTTCCCTCATGTATTTTAATCTCATTACTTAGAATTTCTGCCGCTTTTCAGCAGGTGGGGATTGAAATACTTCGTGTGAACATAACGGTAAAGAATCAGGCTATGGGTTTTACCCCTCATGAGTCATTTAGCTTCATAGGGAGAATTTAAAACTGCTAAGATCATCCTTCCAATCTCTTTCAGATGTGCTCATAATAGCTGTCTCCAGAGAAATAAAAGGGTGTGGAGAGATCGATCAGCACAGACCTGGAGCTTAGGCTTCTAAAAAAAAAAAAATCCTTGACAAAAAGGATCCTTGAAGGGCTTCTTTTGTAGATAATGCAGGAAATGTATTAATTTTTTAACATACTTCAAGTTTTAAACATATACATAGCTTATTAAATAAAAATATTGTTGAACGATGATAGTAAGTCAAGCAATTTTTTTTAACATACGGTTTTCCGAAGGAAGGCATGCATGGTGCAATTTCACTCTAAAGAATCCTGTTAGATCAAAGCAGCTGGTATAAAATTCTTTTCCAGGACTATTTTGTATTGGGTAAGAAAAGAAAAACAACACATGTAGGATGAGAATTCAAACAGCTCTAATAGAAGAAATGTGAGTGTAGTGATTATTCCAGGTGCAGAAATAATTTTATACCAAGGAATGGAAAAGAAAACTGAATTATTTCAAGGAGAAATCTCATAAGAATATCTTTTTTTTTTTTTTAAGGTAGAGTTTTGAGTCCACTTCTGTAGATTGTCATAGATTATCTTACCTTATAGATGCCAGTATAATGTTCTTTCTCCTCAATAGCTTTGTTCAAGTCCTCATTAATCTTACAGCTGTGTGATTCTCCCACAGCTTACTAAGCAGTCTCTAATCTTCCATCTTGCCCATCTCCTAGGCATTCTCTAGGACACAGGATGAGTCATCTTTCTGAAATATAACTTTCTTTTTAAGAAACCCATTAATGTTTATCCAAAATTTTGGAAACACATTTGAACTTTTAAATTTGGGCTGCTTGAGCTAGTAAACTTCTTTCAACTTCCCAAATATGACAAGCTTCTCTGTTTTGTTCTCTTTAACTTTTCAGCCAATTTAATCTCAAACCTTCCCCAAAAAGAGTCCCAGATCACCCAGAACTTCCTCTAAGAATTGTTCTTAAATTTTTGAGTTTTCTTAGGGAGAGCACATACTGGCTTTAAGTTCTTTGAGGCAAAGGATGTTTCAATGTTTTTGCGCCCTCAGGGCTTGTTATACAGTGGGTGGTCTGTAAATCAAGGACAGTGAAGTGAAGCACCAGCTTCTCTCTTTACAGCCTGTATGCTTACTTATAGACGTCATCTGAGCCCTAAGGTTAGGCCTGAATATACTGAGAAAGAGCTACATTTCTGAGGCTTTGGGTTTCTGTTCAAGGGTAGTAGAGTCTCTTTAAAATAAACTCAAATCTAGGGACTTCCCAGGCAGTCTAGTGGTTAGAACTCCTGCTTCCACTGCAGTGGGGGCAGGTTTGATCTCTGGTTGGGGAACTAATATCCCACATCTTTTGGTATGCAGCATGGCCAAAATAAATAAAATTTAAAAAAATAAAATAAAAAGACACCTACATTTAAAAACAAGCAAACAAAAACCCACCAAATCCAGCATTTTATGATGCTCCTAAGAGTAATCCTGGAAAGTAAAAGCAAAGCTGCTCTATGTCTTATGTATGTTAGGGGATGGAGTGGTATGTATATGTGGTGAGTTTGTGGTTTGTAAAACCATCAACCCGTTTTCTTTTCAGATCCTTCAAAAATGGCAATGGTATCTGAATTCCTCAAGCAGGCCTGGTTTATTGACAATGAAGAGCAGGAATACATTGTAAGTCAAGTGACAATAAAATAACTTATTTAAATAGTAGTATTAAAACAGAAGTGAATGTAAGTGAATGGACAATAATTTATTTCTCATTCACAGAAAACCGTGAAAGCATCCAAAGGTGGTCCTGGGTCAGCAGTGAGCCCCTATCCTACCTTCAATCCATCCTCGGATGTTGAGGCCTTGCATAAAGCAATCACAGTTAAAGGTAATTCTGTCTTCCCCAAACTGTCCCCTCCTAGACATTTCAGAATGGCTGCTAAAAAACAAACATGTGCAATGGAAAGAGTCTGCTTCATTTTGAAGATAAGAGCTCTTTATCAATGAAGATACACTTCCTTCCTTAGCACTTAGGAGACTTTGATTAAATCGATAGACTCTACTGCTACACAGAGAACCTTACAAAGCTCATTTCTAACGGACTGAATGCTGAAGTCAGCTCCTCTGCTCACACTTAAGGTGTCAACTAGGAACAAACACTGCAACATTGAGGGCTGGAGAGAATTTCTTCTTCCTTTGGTGTCTCAGACGGTAAAGAATCTGCCTGCGGTGCAGAAGATCTGGGTTCAATCCCTGGGTTGCGAAGATCTCCTGGAGAAGGGAATGGCAACCCACTTTAGTATTCTTGCCTGGAGAATCCCATGGACAGAGAAGCCTGGCAGGCTACAGTCCATGCGGTCACAAGGAGTAGGACATGAATGAGCCATTTTCACTTTCTCATTCAAGTGAAGGTAGAGTCGCATCCATGTCCCAGCCTGTTATAATTTACACTTCTTGTTTTGTTAAGAACTTCATTTGAGGCATCTTGATAATGAATCATTTTATGTCTGTTATTGATGGCAAATAAAATTGATTTCTAAAGTCTAGAGGCCCTTTATTTCCAGGTGTGGATGAAGCAACCATCATTGAAATTCTGACTAAGAGAAACAATGCACAGCGTCAGCAGATCAAAGCAGCCTATCTGCAGGAGAAAGGAAAGGTCGGTTGCAGTGGTTAATTTAGATAATTAATTTCAGTCATATTTATGTTTAAATGTAGTGTTTGATGGGCTTCTCAGGTAGCGTGGTGGTAAAGAATCTGCCTGCCAATGCAGGAGACACAAGAGACACGGGTTTAATCCCTGGGTGAAGAAGATCCCCTGGAGTAGGAAATGGCAAGCCACTCCAGTACTGTTGCCTGGAAAATTGCATGGACAGGAGCCTGTTGAACTATAGTCAATGGAACCGCAAAGAGTCAAACACAACTGAGTATGTGCGCATAGATTTTGAAATACAGTCGCCTAGTTCTTTTAGTCTCTAGCCACTGTTTTCCATTACAGCTAAGTCTGGGATTACTGTATTTATCCTCTTAGTTGCAATGTAATCAATTCTATCGAATTTGCTGGCTTTATGTTTTGTTTTGATTCTTTACACATGTGGTGTTCAATATTGGAGGTAAGCCTTTAACTTGAACATCAAGATTACTGTTGACAGTAAGAAATATGTTCTGATTGAAATGTGACTTCTGTTAAATTTTAAACTGAGCTGTTTATTGTCTGGATGTAAAGTTTATACATATAATTCTACTTTAAAAGTAAGGTTTCTATTTTTATACAAAATATGGGTAATTTTTTTTAAGGAATGTAGTTAGAAAACCACATAATGTCTGATTATAGTGCTTATTTGAAAAGTGCAAATCTCGATGGTTGGAAAAGTTATTAAGACATTATTTTTAAAGTATTCTTATTTCTATTTCTGTTAATAATACACAACCCCTATATTTTGAGTTTTATCATTTATTCCCATTTAAATGACTGAGAATGCTATCCTTTAAGGAGTTATCAATGAATTCAGTTAATTTCATTCTAATACTCTAGAACCAAAAAGATTAAGATATTAAATATTGGGTACCCTTTTCTATGTAAAGGGAAGGAGCTATGAAAAATGGTTGGGTTTAGGACTCAGTAAGATTAGCTAAACATCAGGTAACATTGCTTTACTATATCACCTAACATGTTATTTACTAAAAGGTTATATATCTTCTTGTTACAGCCTCTCGATGAAATTCTGAAGAAAGCCCTCACCGGTCACCTTGAGGAAGTTGTTTTGGCTTTGTTGAAAACTCCAGCCCAGTTTGATGCTGAAGAGCTCCGTGCTGCCATGAAGGTAAACCACCTGATTTAAGCAAAGCTTCTTTCCTCAAATCATGTCCAAACCACTTATGCCTCCTACTATATTCTCAACAACCAGCACAGGGCCACCAATCAGTGGTAATAAAATGAATAAATGAATGAATAAATAAATGAAAAATAGATGCTAGTGTTAACAACTATGTTATTTCCACTATCTTCATGATGTTACCATATTTAATAGATCTCACTTTGTATTTATTTGCCCAAAATATTGGCATTAAACCCATTTTGTTTTTTAAGCAATATAATACATATCTTATTGCAATTAATAAATATTGTGGATATTTATTAAATGTGAGAAGTTTACTAAAATCATATTCAGACAAATTTTGAAACACAATAACTAGTTGATACTTTTGAATGAAGATTTTTATACATTTCTTTTTTTTTTTTTTTCCCATCATTTTCAATTCAGGGCCTTGGGACTGATGAAGATACTCTGAATGAAATTCTGGCATCGAGAACTAACAGAGAAATCAGAGAAATTAACAGAGTCTATAGAGAAGGTAAGTTTTAATGCCTAACAGTTCAAGTGTCTTAGTTGAAAAGGAATTCTGATACGCTTTTTGAAGGTGGATGTTAATTATGGGAAAAGTACATATTAAAATATTTCTTTCATTGTCTGTCACAGGTCTGTCACAGGCACATATGGTTACCAGACACATTAGAGTCAGTGGGGTACAAATAAGGGACATGGTTATTTCAGTCCTTATCAACTTTGCACTTTATAAAAATTGTATGTCTGGGACAAATGGCCCCATAGTATTTCAGTGAAACACTCAAGTCAAAGCACTGAATTTAAAGAATTTTCTAAAAACATTTCCTATTTTTCCGAGATTTATTTCATAAAAATGTCCCATTGTCTTTCATTTTGAAAAGATAACAAAAACAAACAAAATCCCTCCAAACATTTGTCCCTGAAAAGGTAAACAGCTTGGTGCTTATAATTCTCTGATGGAAGCTAACTTTACCATTATGAACATAAATGACTTACTGTTAACATCCAGTTAGATTCAGGGATGAAAGACTAGCCATGGCTCATTTTATCTATTTATCTAACATCTCATTTCAATGGTATGATTAACACTGTAAAGAGAGTATCTGCCAATGGACCCTGGGTAGTGCTGGGTCATCACTGTTTTCTTTTCCTAGTTTCCCAAGCCCCATGTTTGTTTGTTTGTTTTTTTTCCTTTTCCCCAACCCAATATGTAGCACCATAGAGGCTCTTTCTGCGTGATTTTTAAAACCAAGCACAGAGAATACAGTAGTCCTCCTGTATTATTTTCACAACAATCTAATAAAGGAATCAGATAAGGAAGCTTTTAACCTCATTTCTGCAATTCTTACCTCATTATCAATATTTATCTTAGGTCAATTTATCAGTGACAGTCATCAAGAGGGGCATTATTACTATTTTTTTTTATCTTATAAAACATAGTTTACAAAGGCAAATAGCCATAAATTATTCCCAAGGTACAGTTCAATGACTGTTTATTAAAATATTCTGCCTTCTAGTCAACTATAAATTCAGTTAAATTTTTGCTGAAATATAATAACAGCATTATTTTAAAGAAATATTTTAAATCTATATCTACTGTAGATGTGTATAGATACACATATGCATACATAACTAAATTGTATTCCATATAAAATATTTATCATTTCAAAGTAAACAAATACTCTGTGTTCAAGCAAGCACTTTGGTTTATCTTTTAAAATAACTGTTCTATTCACCCCATTGCTTAAATTCTGGTATGATTTATTTCAGAAATAGCTATCTAATAATGTATACCTGTGCAATTTATCCTTGTTAGCAAAAGCTTTAGGGCTGTAGAGTTTCATTTACAGTATTATCTGAATTGTTTTAATTGCCTTATAGGAAATAAATTTGATGATCAGAAATTTTACTTGCTCTGATTTCACTTTATTAAAAAATAAAACTTTGAAATGTGTTCCATAAGTCATTGAACATTTGGCATTGCAAGTTGTGAGCCAATATAGAGATGTTAGATATTATTATCATCACATTATCACTAGCTTACTACAAAATATACTTTTCCTATTTCTCAGAACTGAAGAGAGATCTGGCTAAAGACATTGCCTCAGACACATCTGGAGATTATGAGAAGGCTTTGCTTTCTCTTGCTAAGGTATAACTAAAATAGATCTGGAAATGTCTCTTCTTTGATGAAAAGTAAAATCTTAGATTTCATGTCTCTCTAAAAATGAGCAATTCACTCCTTTTTCTGCAAAGAATATTACTGATCTGATTTTAAGAGAATAAATGAGCCATGTGATTATATGCTAGAAAACTACTTACACGAGAATGGGATATTTTCCAGGGTGACCGATCTGAGGAGCTTGCTGTAAATGACGACTTGGCTGATTCAGATGCCAGGGTAAGCAAGTGCTTATAAATACTCTTAGAATCCACTTTGCTACTTCAATTAGGTCCGACCTGAGGTAAGGTACCACTTGAGGACCTCCATGTGAAAGCAGATATGAGATTCTCCAAAAGGATAATGGCACCTAATGTCCATTCCCTGAATGATGCCCACCAGCCAGGATGCAAGCAATCCAAGAGAGGAAATGGGGTCTTTATGTTTTCAGCAGGTTGCACTGTTCATGAAGCTGGAGAGGATTGAGAAAGAACAGTAAGAATTTGATCTGTTATTGAGAAAACTCTGAATTTTTATTTTACCATGTATAAGAAAGTAAAAGTGAAAAGAATAAACATATCTAAACATATCTAACATTCTTTAAACAGTGAACATTGGTTTAGAGGTGTAAGTTTACATTGTAAAAATGATATTAAAATTATAAAAGTTATAGCATTTGTATACTTTCAAGTATATTATTATATATTGTTTCAGCAAGGTTGCTTGTTGTTTAATACATCAGTTTGTTAGCAACATTAGAAAAACTGTGTCACTTTGGGACTTCGAATTTTTGTTTAAAAAAGGGCATCTATTATTTACATATGCTTTTCTCCTGGTATAGTTAGTGTTCTCCACAAATTCATCACCGTGGGTTAGTAAAAGTAGAAACTTACTTGACTACTCTACTCTCTTCACTATATCAGAGCATTATCCTGCACATAATAGGCATTTATTGACTTTTATTGAATAAATGTATCTATATCAGTTGTTTGCTTGGAAAGTCTCAAAGAAATTTTTATGCCCATTGGAAGTTTTATCATTTTAATAGAAATTTTGCAATTATATCAAAGAACAAACATAAGTATTTAAGTAACTGCCCATAGTAAGAACCATCTAGATAATGATTGAATTATTGATTTATTAGTACCATTTGCTGAAAATTACTTTGAACAATTAAAAGTAAAATTAAAAATTAGTGAGTGTCCCTTGAAGTTTTCTTGATATAGAATGTAATCTTACAGCAAGTTAACTCAATAAACATTTATTTTGCATGCCTAGATTCAGTCTCTAGTGTTTGCAAAGCAACTTGAGAGATACTGTGGAAGATACTTGACAAAACAAGGTTTCCATCTCTATGGAACTTGTAATCTTAGCATTGCCACCTGCTCTGATTGTATTGGACACAAAGCAGCTGCCTCCAAAATCTTTGAAGAGATCTAACATTCTTATGCAGACATCAAGTCCTCAGATGGTCAAGTGTTTGTTTTTGTGTTTCTTAACAGGCCTTATATGAAGCAGGAGAAAGAAGAAAAGGGACAGATGTGAATGTGTTCACTACCATTCTCACCACCAGGAGCTATCCTCATCTTCGCAGAGGTGAGAAGAAAACAAATGTGCCCTGGGACTGCTTGAAGAAGTCACTTTTTTTTTTTTTTTTTAATGAGGACAAGGAAGAGAAAGGAAAGGGCTTCCCTGGTAGCTCAGATGGTAAAGAATCTGCCTGTACTGCAGGAGACCTGGGTTCGATCCCTGGGTCCGGAAGGTCCCCCGGAGAAGGGAATGAATGGCAAATACACTCCAGTATTCTTGCCTGAAGAATCCCATGGTCAGAGAAGCCTGGCAGGCTATAGTCCATGGGGTCGCAAAGAGTTGGACACGACTGAGTGACTAACACTTTCAAGAGAAAGCAAGAACAAAATCTTAATCAATGACACTCCAAAATCAAATGGATGCAGTGCTCCTGATCTCTTATTGCTACTTGTGCATTGGTCCAGCTTTGTACAGACACCGCTTGATAGGATTTGAAACACATTTTATGGACTTTGGCATGTAGAACATTAGTTCGTTATTTTTATTATTTTTTTCCCTCAAAATATTTGGAATAGGTCTGACAATATATACACATAAAATAGAACACATGAAATTACGATGACGGAAAAAAAAAAAAAAACAAACACCTGAGGCTAAGTGAAAAAAAGAGTATCTAGATACTCCAGAAACAAAAGCCAAAAGAGAGTTCTTGCCACAAGATTTAGCCCTGGGTGTTTTGGAAGTCAAGACAAAGGGCAGGTCGTGGTGATTACTTGAAGTTTATTATTTGATAACAGCACTCTGATTTCTGAGATTAGAATCAAGAGGAATCTACAACACAGATCTTTATATAAGGAAAGATCCATTTGCTGTGGCACTTGGCTCTGATGTAGAATTATGGCTGTCAATCAAATGTCACTTCTAATAAATGTCAACATTTGCAAAAATTTTCCCAAAATACACAGAAGCACAAAAATAGCCATGTGAATTACATCCCTCAGAGAAGATGATGTATCCAAAATATGCTCAGATGAATAGTTAGATTTACATTGTGGTTTTTGAAGTTCAGTCTTCCTAAAGAATGCTTTGGGCTTTCCAGGTGTTGCTAGTGGTAAAGAACCTGCCTGCCCATGCAGAATACATGAGAGATGTGGGTTCGATCACTGGGTTGGGAAGATCCCCTGGAGGAGGGCATGGCAACCATTCCAGTATTTGCCTGGAGAATTCCATGGCCAAAGGAGCCTGGCAGGTGACAGTCCATGGGGTCACAAAAAGTCAGACACGACTAAAGTGACTTAGCACTCACACAAGGAATGCTTTGACTCTGCGGCCATGCCTGATTTTGCGAGTTTGCTAAAAAACAGGATGTTTTGTACATCTCTAAATTTAAATTTAATATTCAGTGTTTCAGAAATATTCCAAGTATAGTAAGCATGACATGAACAAAGTTCTGGACCTGGAGTTGAAAGGAGACATCGAGAAATGCCTCACAGTTATTGGTATGTAGTCCTGGAGGGGGAAGAGTTTTCTAATTTGAAATTGCATTGTCAATGTTGTACAGTAATTTACAAAATATAATAACAAGACAAAAACTCAGATATAATTTATGTCACAAATAGAGGTAGCATGTAAGATAATGGCAATAAATGTTTAGCTAAAGAGATACAATAGTCTTGTTAGTAATTGCAGGTATTATTTCCTTGATTAAAAAGATGAGCACGTGGATAATACCGAGCATCTACTTATACCATGCAATATCCCAGGCTGGACATGGTATATTGGCACAAAGGAAAGTCAAAATGGTCATTAAGAGCATGGGATTTGGAATTTGATAAATGAAGGTCCACATCTTGGTCTGTCACTTGCTGAGTAATCTTAGGCAAGCTTAAAGGATTTAGACCTTCAGAAGAAAAGAATTTTAAAGTTTTCCCATTTTATTCAGATGACCAGTCGAGGTTTGGAAACCTACATTATAAAGCAGTGCTTCTTAAACATTAATGTGCACACGAACACTTTGGGAATCTTGCTAAAATGCGGATTCTAATTCAGTAGGTCTGGGTGGAGACTGGAAGCCTGCATTCCTAACAAATTCTCTGGTGATTCCAGTTCTTTTAGTCCATAGATCACACTTGGAGTAAGAAGGTAGAGAATCTTCTTAATACTGATTGACATATCTGTTAGTATCTTATTTTGCAGTTGCCTTATATTTTATGATTGTCCTGTCCCAGTTGGATTTTTTTTATTATTATTATTACAACAGGAAAAAAGTATTTCTTGCCTGCCAACATGGCCTTTAACATCTACTGATTTCCTTGTTTCCATGGAGAGTATACTCAGGATAGCATGAACTATTGAAATTGCTATTGGTGGATTTAGGGTAATAGGAGATAAATGATATTGTCAGAGGACAGAATATTCAAAATCACCATCTAGAAAAGAGCTTCTTTTAAGCCAGATATCCCTTACAGGGGGTGGATGGTTAGGAACAGGGATGGAGACCAGACTCTTACTTGTAAACCTCTGTATTTCCTATTGCTTTCATATGTCCCTTTCCTCTTTTGTGGTAAAGATGTCAACTAAAACATGCCTCTCTTACAGTGAAATGTGCGACAAACAAGCCAATGTTCTTTGCTGAGAAGCTCCATCAGGCCATGAAGGTAACATATGATTTGCTTTGGGGAAAACAGGACCGTGTATGAAGAGAAGAGAAAATCCCATATTGTTTAAAAATTACATTTATTTTTTAATATCTTCCCATTAGAAATAATTATTTTCCTATCCAATGCAGGAGGTAATACACTTACTTCTTAGAATAAAATTCTGTTAGACTTGTTACATTCTTTATAGGTAAGATAGTAAGGTGAGCTTGAAAGCAATTTGTAGATTACTCATGATTTGCATAAAATCTGAGTCAGCAGAGGAAGGGCGATATACTTCCTCTTTTAATGTATGATTTTAGCAACCTGCTTCTGCTAAGGTTGTAAGTTTTACAATCTCTTCTAAATTTCATTTATCTTTTTTATCGTTTTGCCTTCCATGACATTGCTTAATACAGCATTCTAAGATTTTAAAATGTCATTCTAAGCTCATCAAACTGTAAGGTGTTGTTAAGATGTATTTGAGATATCACTTTAAGTACTTCACTTTATTGTCTAGCTTGCATTTTATTATATAGGATGGTACCTATATACTTGTGAAAAGTTATGAAGTTGTTAATTTTTTTCCTTTGCAACTCCAAAATAAGGAAGTCTTAGGAGAGAGCGATCTAACCATTCAATTAATAGGAGAGTCCCTGGGATGTGATAGGCATTGTTCCACTTGGTAGTTGGCAGAACAGTTCCTGACCCCAGGCCTGCTGTTATCTAGTGAGGTTATTAGATGGGTCATGAGAACACCTAGTATTGTAAACGAGAAGAGGGACCTGTGTCCCAGACTTTGGAAAGCAGTGTAGGTGTCAGCTAAATTACAACATGCTATTTGAAGAAGAATTAGCCAGATGAGAGCAGGAGTGTAAGGAATGAAGGGATAAAGCAAGTCTGGTTCTGGAGAACACAGCACATCCCTTTCAGGATAGTAAATATAATTAGAGTGATGGTGCATGGTGGAAGAAGTTATTAGGCAGGGCATTGTAAGCTGGGGTAAAATGATTGATTTTCATCCTTAAATCAACAGAAGGTCACTCAAGGGTTTTAAGTAGATGAATCAGATGATCAGATTTACAACTTAGAAAGTTTACTTTGCAATTCTTGAATAGCTTAGACAGAGGAAAGACTGGATAGTGGAAGATCAGTTAGGAGGTTTTAAAAGCTCTGTATATAAATTCTCTTGTCACAGTTCAGTTCGTGTCATTTTATTACCACTTGTGTGAAATGTGTGTGTTTGTGTGTATTTTAATGTGGAAATAATTTCTCCTTACAAACTATATAGGTTAGCAAAAGAGCTTCACATTCAAACCCACATCCTGCTTTAAGAGTAGGCTTGGAATATAAGGGACACTTGCCATCATTTGTTTTCAACAGGGTGTTGGGACTCGTCATAAGACACTGATCAGGATTATGGTTTCCCGCTCTGAAATCGACATGAATGACATCAAAGCATGCTATCAGAAGTTGTATGGCATCTCTCTCTGTCAAGCCATCCTGGTATGTTGTAATTCTCATAATGTTACCCCCCACAAATGATAATTTTTTTTGCAATTCTTCAAAAAGAAGGGCTGACTTACTGTATCCATAAATTACATATATAAGATTAATTTGTTATAGTAAGATACAGAGACCATTCTTGTGGTCTAGTGGTTAAGACTGTACTTTAACTGCAAGGGACCTGAGTTTGATCCCTGGTTGCTGAACTAAGATCCCACTTGCTGCACAGTATGACCAAAAAATAAAAAATTTTAAAAAAGATACATAATTTAAAGTAAATTAAACTTTCACTGGTAAAATCTACTAGTGAGTTCTATACAGAAAGACTTTGCAGATTTTTCAATAGTCATGGAAACAGTTTACCATACATACATTTAGCAATAAAAATACTTTGGTAGAGATATATAATGATTTATGTTGCAATGAATATTGATCAGAAGATTAGAAACTTTTTATTCTAAATTTTTCCTTAACTTTGTCATATGTAGAAAATATAAAATGCATGTTCAAGTTAGAAAGTAAAAAAGAAAGACAAGTCAAGGAGTTTTGAACTTAATGAAAGATAGATGACTATGTAAATTCAATTTGGCATTTATATTGGATAACAAAAATCTAACATGAAAAGTGAGACTATCATGGACTTATAACCTTCACTCTGGTTGAGCAAGTCCAAGGTGATATGAAATTATATTTTGCTATATTTATTCTGCATTATATTTCATTCTTGGAAAATAATGACTTTAATATAGAATAATTGAGAGAAGTTTGCAATCTGAATTTTGAAAGCGATTGCCTATCATATAATCAATTAAAAGTATCAGTTATCTGCTATATAAATTTTATTAATTAAATAAGTGATATTCTTATCCAGTATCCTAAAAAAGTGATATACTGTGATGTATGTTAAGCCTAATACAATAATTATTCTACAATTTAAAAATACTTTCTATTGATTGTGGTCTCAGGTAGCATTAAGTATACTTTATTTTTATCAACAGGATGAAACCAAAGGAGATTATGAGAAAATCCTGGTGGCTCTCTGTGGAGGAGACTAAACATTCCTTTATGATCTCAAGCTTTTTGATCAGAAGGCTTTTTAATCATCTTTTCATTCCATATCATACCTTTAAATAGGAAAGTTTCCTCAATGCAAATATAGCCTAGTAACTTCTTCCTGAGAAATATAGCCTATAAATCATTTTTTGTATTACAACTCTATAAAATAAAGACAAATTTTTTTAAAAAAATATAGTTATTCCAAACTATAAAACCCTACAAAGAGGTTGTTCTAGTAACAATGCCTAAGAAAAATGTTTACCTTGCAGAAAATAAAATGATTTTACAGGACAGTTGATATGCCATTGATTTTTCTATTCTGATTTTCTTTTGTGTGTAGTGCAGTTGCTTAATTTGATATCAAGGGACAGGAATCTGAATTTTATATTATGATCATTTGTTGAAATAGATTTTGCATATTACATAAAATATTCACAGAGTTAGAAAATGAACTTTTGACATTTTACCATCTGTGTGTGTGTGCTCAGTTGTGTCTGACTGTTAGTGACCCCATGGACTGTAGCCTGCCAGGCTCCTCTGTCCATGAAATTCTGAGCAGCTAACACTTTTACTTTACATTGTAGCTACATTGTATTGTAGCTCAGATGGCAAAGACTGTCTGCAATGCAGGAGACCTGAGCTCCATACCTGGGATGGGAAGTTCCCCTGGAGAAGGGAATAACTACCCACTCCAGTCTTCTTGCCTGAAGAATTCCATGGACTGAGGAGCCTGGCAGGCTCCAATCCATGGGGTCACAAAGAGTGGAACAAAACTGAACAACTAACTCTTTTACCATCTGGATACAGATTATTGAGATAGTATCTCTGTATAATAGTGGAATTTATTACATCAGCATTGTAACATTCTGCTATGTTTCATGAACCAGTATAAAGATGAAATGGCATCAGCAATAAAAATTCCTCACTTTTTTTAAAAAAAATGGTATTTGCATGTGTAGATTTCTAAGAAACTGTCAAACTGTTTTCCAGGATGGTGTACCATTTTAATTTCCCACAATAAATGTATAAGTAATCTAGTTTCTCCACAACCTCATCAGCACTTGACATTGTCACTATTTTGTATTTTGACATTGTCTATTTTTTATTGTTGAATTTTGAGAACTTTTTATATATTCTAGATATTAGTCCTTTGTCAAATATGTGGTTTGCAAATATTTTCTTTCAGTCTGTAGCTTTTTATCATCTTAACAGATAAAGACTTTCTCAGAGGAAATATTTCAAATTTTAATGAGGTTCAGTTTTTTCTTTTAATGATTTTGCTTTTGGTGTCACATCTACAGACTCTTTACCTAACCTTAGATCCTGAAAATTTTCCCCTCTGTTTTTCCTCTGAGTTTTATAGTTTTTCATTTGAACTAATTTTTGTGTAACATATGAGATGAGACTTGGTCAAAATTCTTTTGTTTGCTTATGAATATCCAATTGCTCTCACATCATTTGTATAAAAGGCTATTTTTCTTTTATTGAATTGCTTTTGCACTTTTGTAAAAAAATTCAAAATTTTCCTATGAGTATTCTTACCACAGAGGTGATAATTTATTCATTCCCAAAATAATTCAGCTGGGTATTTAAGTTTCAGACTATATCTCAGCTTTATTCACTTGATTGTAGCTTTATTTGCCTTAATCACCATTCCTTCACTTTCCTCCACATACATCTTAAGGAACAACCATCATGACTCGGCCCATAACATATTAGCAAAACTGAGGCTAGTAGTGAAAAGTAAAAGTGAAGTTGCTCAGTCATATCAGACTCTGGAACCCCATGGACTGTAACCTACCAGGTTCCTCCATCCATGGGATTTTCCAGGCAAGAGTACTGGGGTGGGTGGCCATTTCGACATGTGCTTATTAAGTCGCTGACTTTTTTAGTTCTTTTCTTATTATTTGTGATACCTCCCTTATGTGATGGATTGAGAAGTACCTGAGTGGGAAACTAGAAGGAACCTGAGGCTGGTTCATTGAGACAGGATGGATTTATCCAGGTGTTTTTGTTATCACTGTTTTAAACATAAGGTCAAGGTGGATCATATAATATTTCTGCCTGTTGATACTGTGGGGCTTCCCTGGCATCCAGTAGTTAAGAATCTGTGCTTCCATTGCAGGGGCGTTGGGAAACTAAGATCTGACATGCCACTTGGCATGGCCAAAAAAGTTTCTGCTGGGGAATTCTCTGGCAGTCCAGTGGTTAGGACTCCATATTTCCACTTCAGAACTGCAGGAGGCATGGGTTCGATCCCTCCTTAGGGAAACAAGATTTTCTACATGCCTTGCTGAGCAGCCAGAAAAAAGAAACAGATTGAGTCCACACTTCCTCTTCTAAATTATGTTTACAGACACTGCCTAACCTTGTTATCCTTCTTTGCCTGTCTTACCATCCCCATCCATTTTCTACTCTTTTTTTACTCTCGTCTGGAAATTGTCATCTGACGATGCCATCCTACAGGCTCACTTATCTTCTGACTTCTGGGTGAATTCAGCCCTTGGGAGGACCTGGTAGAAAAAGGGAGATCAGGAACAGGTATTCCTCCTATAGAGATTTTACACAGATTTATAAATCTGATTCTATATAGGTTTATTAACATGTGTTTCTTCTACAAGTATAATGTCTTGTGCATGGCCCAAGCTCTCAGCACTTTCTTTTTTAGAACTTTCCTTTCTTGTCACTTGGATCCTGGAATTCATGCTGATACTGGTCCTGAGCACTGCAACATTCAGTGTTTTTTCCTTTAACCTGCTCCCACCTCTCTAAATAGTCCCTTATTTAACACTAACAGAAAACTCCCAGCTTGGTGTGCCAGTCTTTTCCTGCTAGGACTCTGTATGATGATACTTTCCAGAGATACTAACCTACATATTTTATCAAAAACTACTTGAAAGGCTCCTGACTAAATTCCAGATTCTAGGCTAGGTAAGTGGATATACAATTGAATAGGAGAGTATGAATTAAGTAAATAGAGATATATAGAGAAACATTTTAGAAGATAAAAATATATAGCTCTCTATGATCCATGAAAGAAAAACATTGATTAGACTTCATTAAAGTGAAAAACTTTTCTGTAAAAGATACTGTTAAGAGAATGAGAAAACAAGTCATAGACCTGGAGAAAACCTTTGCAAAACGTGATAAAAGACTGGTATCCAAGACATATATAAAGAAAACAATGGCCTAATTTAAAAAGGGCTTCTCAGGTGGCGCTAGTGGTAAAGAACTTGCCTGCCATCCCTGTGTCAAGAAAATTCACTGGAGGAAGGCGTGGCAGCCTACTTCAGTATTCTTGCCTGGAAAATCCCCTAGACAGAGGAGCCTGGCAGCCTACAGTCCATAGGTTCACAAAGAGTTGGATATGACTGAAGCTATTTAGCATGCTGCTGCTGCTGCTAAGTTGCTTCAGTTGTGTCCGACTCTGTGCGACCCCATGGATGGCAGCCCACCAGACTCTGCCATCCCTGGGATTCTCCAGGCAAGAACACTGGAGTGGGTTGTCATTTCCTTCTCCAATACGTGGAAGTGAAGTCACTTAGGTGTGTCCAACTCTTCATGACCCCATGGACTGCAGCCTACCAGGCTCCTCTGTCCATGGGATTTTCCAGGCAAGAGCACTGGAGTGGGGTGCCATTGCCTTCTCCAATTTAGCATGAATGCACCTAAATTAAATAGAACCAAAGATCTGAATAGATATTTCACCAGAGAAGATACACAAATGGCAAATAAGCATATGAAAAAATGCTCTACATCATATGTCAGTAGTGGATGGAAAATTAAAGTGAATGAAACACCACTATATATTTATTTGAATGGCCAAAATCCTTTACAAGTGTAGTAACAGAAAAGTGGTGTTCATTGTTCATAGGAATGCAAAATAGTACAGCCATTTTGGAAGAGAGTTTGATAGCTTCTTACAAGTTAAGACAGTCACATATAATTTAGCAGTCACACTATTAGGTCTTGACCCAAATGAGTTGAAAAGTTATGTCCACACAAAAACCTGCACGCAAATGATTTTAGCTTTATTTATACTTTCCAAAACTTGAATGCAACCAAGATGTCTTTCAAAAGATTAATGTATAAACTATCATATTCACACAATGGAATATTACTGAACCATTAAAAAAATGGTCTGTCAAGACATTGGGAAAAAGACATGTATTAATCTTATACATTGCTGAGTGAAAGAAGTCAATATAATAATTGGTTGTATGATTTCAACTATATGACATTCTGGAAAAGGCAAAACTATAGAGACAGTACAAATAAGTGGTGGCCAAAGGTTAGGAAGAAGGAGGGAGAGATAAATAGATGAAGCACAGGACATTTTTAGGTTAATTAAAATACTGAGTATAATATCAAAATGGTGAACACATGTACTATGTATTTGTCAAACCCTATAGAGTTATGGAAAAAGTCAGTTTTCTTTCCAATCCCAAAGAAAGGCACTGCCAAGCAATGCTCGAACTACCGCACAATTACACTCATTTCACACGCTAGTAAAATAATGCTCAAAATTCTCCAAGCCAGGCTTCAGCAATACATGAATTGTGAACTTCCAGATGTTCAAGCTGGTTTTAGAAAAGGCAAAGGAACCAGAGATCAAATTGCCAACATTCGCTGCCATTCTCATCGAAAAAGCAAGAGAGTTCCAGAAAAACATCAATTTCTGCTTTATTGACTATGCCAAAGCCTTTGACCGTGTGGATCACAACAAACTGTGGAAAATTCTTAAAGAGATGGGAATACCAGACGACCTGACCTGCCTCTTGAGAAACCTGTATGCAGGTCAAGAAGCAACAGCTAGAACTGGACATTGAACAACAGACTGGTTCCAAATAGGAAAAGGAGTAAGTCAAGGCTGTATATTGTCACTCTGCCTATTTAACTTATATGCAGAGTACATCATGAGAAACAGCTGGGCTAGATGAAGCACAGGCTGGAAGCAAGATTGCCAGGAGAAATATCAATAACCTCAGATATGCAGATGACACCACCCTTATGGCAGAAAGGGAAGAGGAACTAAATAGCCTCTTGATGAAAGTGAAAGAGGAGAGTGAAAAAGTTGGCTTAAAACTCAACATTCAGAAAACTAAGATCATGGCATCTGGTCCCATTACTTCATGGCAAATAGATGGGGAAACAGTGGAAACAGTGGCAGACTTAATTTTGGGGGGCTCCAAAATCACTGTAGATGGTGATTGCAGCCATAAAATTAAAAGATGCTTATTCCTTAGAAAGAAAGTTATGGCCAACCTAGACAGCATATTAAAAAGCAGAGACTAATATTACTTTGTCAACAAAGGTCCATCTAGTCAAGGCTATAGTTTTTCCAGTAGTCATGTATGGATGTGAGAGTTGGACTATAAAGAAAGTTGAGAGCCAAAGAATTGATGCTTTTGAACTGTGGTGTTGGAGAAGACTCTTGAGAGTCCCTTGGACTGCAAGGAGATCCAACCAGTCCATCCTAAAGGAGATCCGTCCTGGGCGATCATTGGAAGGACTGATGTTGAAGCTGAAACTCCAATACTTGGGCCACCTGATGTGAAGAGCTGACTCATTTGAAAAGTCCCTGAGGTTGGGAAAGATTGAAGGCAGGAGGAGAAGGGGATGAGAGAGGATGAGATGGTTAGATGGCATCACTGACTCAATGGACATGAGTTTGGATAAACTCTGGGAGTTGGTGATGGACAGGGAGGCCTGGAGTGCTGTGGTTCATGCGTTGCAAATAGTTAGACACGACTGAGCAACTGCACTTACTGAACTGATAGAGTTATATGGGATTCCCTGGTGGGTCAGATGGTAAAAGTCTGGCTTCAATGCAGGAAAGCTTGGTTCAATCCCTGGGTCCAGAAGATCCCCTGGAGAAGAGAATGACTACTGACTCCAAAATTCTTACTTTTAGAATTCCAGGGACAGATGATAAAACAAAGAGTGAAACCCAAGTATAGAGTTTAGAAAATTATAATTTATCAATATTGGTTCATCAATTTTAAATTGTACCTGCTCATCTAAAATGTTAATAATAGGGAAAATTGTGAGATATAGAGAGAGACTAAAAGGGGAATCTATACTATTTTGATGCAAACTTAAAATTTTCCTAAAAAAAAGTATATTTAAAAAAAAGTAGTAATCAACTTTTGACTCTAAGGAATCATGCAAAAATTGATAATATAATGTAATAATCATTATATACAGACATATATGAAGTACTTTAGTAAAATAAGAGAGTAACAGAATTAGGAAAAGCTATGAAATGAATGTGTGAAGGATCAGTAAAACTTTATCCTGTTGAATTATTGAATGAATAAATTTATTGAGAATTTCTTATTCTTAAGAACTAGTCTAAGCTATTACATATATATTTTTTTAATTTAGTCTTCAAACAAGTCTGGTAGGGAAGGTTGTGTGGTTTTTACATATGAGGAATCTAAAGTTCCTAAGAGCACACGACTTGCCCAAGGTCCCACAGTATGTGAATGGTGAATGAATTTTGAACATAAATTTGAACATAGGTCTTCTGACCCCAAAGAAAAATTAAGAAAGAAATGAGACTGAATGAGAACCTGCTTCAGAAGACATCATGTCTTTTGACAAAGATGTTATTTTTATTAATAGGTAAAAATCAAGATATCCTTTGTTGCTTAAAGATTCAGTGATTCAGTGATTTTATTTATTCTTTTGGTGATTCTAATAAACAAGGCCATAAAGGTGGTTTTATTTTCTTTATTTTGTTGGCAAATTTTCTTTTAATGTCCAAGCTTAAAGGAAAAATGATCGAGATGTAAATATCAAATATTAGAGAGAAATGTATTCATTATCAAAATTCAGGGGAAGAAGAATAAAAAACTGTTGACCCAGTTTCCATGACAAGATATGAAATTAAGTATAATGCTAATAAGAAAGTTTTCCCCCTTATTAGGAAATAAATGAACAAACACACAAAGCAGGTAGCTTGTGTTTTGCATTTACTGAAAAAAAATTTTCATTTATCCTTCCTTGCTTGATTACATGAGTTTTTGTAACTTACAGGGATTTTGTTAAAATATGCACACACAGAGACTCCTTGTAGATTCTGGTGTGGAGAAGTACAACTATATACATTAAACCATCTAAGAGAAAGTGAAAAAAAATCAATGCTTTCAAATACTAAGATAATTGGTAATGATAGGCGAAACAGTCAATATGATTGAATGGTGTTTATAGTTCATCCATTTCTTTTGTTATGGATGATATAGATCTTATAGTGATTAAACTAGGGTTAAACAAGTTTTGGGGCTTCCCAGTTGGTGCTAGTGGCAAAGAACCTGCCTTCCAAAGCAGGAGACATAAGTGACATGGGTTCAATCCCTGGGTTGGGAAGATCCACTGGAGGAGGGCATGACAACCCATTCCAGTATTCTTGCCTGGAGAATCCCATGGTCAGAGGAGCCTGGCAGACTACGTTTCGTAGTTTCACAGTCGGACATGACTGAAGCAACTTAGCAGCAGCAGTACCAAACTAGTTTTCAGCTCCAAACTAAAATGACTTAAAAAAAATTGAAAGCTCTGAAAAGCAATCCTTGTTCTGGAGTTTGTGTACCTGCTTCAGGCTGAGCCAGAAATGCAGGAAAAGAGAAGTCTTTTATTGTTTCTG
This sequence comes from Antilocapra americana, assembly GCA_007570785.1. Lineage (NCBI taxonomy): Eukaryota > Metazoa > Chordata > Mammalia > Artiodactyla > Antilocapridae > Antilocapra > Antilocapra americana. The sequence goes on from ML661343.1 coordinate 13,984,226, forward strand.
GATACCTAAGGTGCAGTCATGTGGAAATGATCTTTTGTTTAGTTTCAGTGGTAGAAACCCGGGATATTGACTCAATAGCCAAAGCGACCCACCTTCCAAATCTTTTCTTTAGTCGTGATGTATAAACAATGCATCGTCTTACAATTATTACCACCGTTTGCTTTTCTGGCTCTGAAGACTGATTCACAGGCAATCAGCATCTTCATAACCATAACTGAGAATTAGTCAGTTTTCATGATTCAAATCCAGCCCTACCACTCACTGATTGTGAGGCTTGCCTAAGTTTCCTGCTTTGTCTGTGCCACAGTTTGCTCATCTGTAAAACGAGGACATTGATGATTGTAATGAAAACTATTAATAAATGAGATAATCAGCATTGAGCTCACATAAAGAACTCAGTAAAAATTAAAACACAGTAGCTTCTGCTATGATGAGGAGCTTGCCATGCATTTTTGCCAAAGAAAGCTTCCTTTAATATGAGACTACATTATGAAATGTTCAGTAATATTAGAAACATCAGATCATTTTTAGCTGCTGCAAAGAGGAATGAAATGGGAGCTCTTGCATGTAGTAAATTAAGTTATGGATTATCTTCTTTATACACTCACCTCACTGGAGATTATTAAATTCAGTATTGTTAGCCTTTCAAGCAGTGAAAAGCTTATTTATTGACTCTGTTATTCTGTGAATGTATGTACTCAGTTATGTTGGACTCTTTGTGGCCCCATAGACTGTAGCCTGCCAGACTCCACTTGTCCATGGAATTTTCTGGAATGGGTTGCCACTTTCTTCTCCAGGGGATCTTCCTGACCCAGGGATTAAACCTGCATCTCCTGCATTAGTAGGTGAATTCTTTACTGCTGAACAATCATGGAAGCCCAGCAAAAGTAAAGGGACTTCTTATTGATAAGTTAGAATTTGAATGGAGATTTCAGAAAAAAAAAAAAAATGCTGCACTACCTAGTATACCATCCTTCTGGTTCTCATGTGATAAAAGCTTCAATGCTTATCATTATATTTTTAAAAACTTTGTTTTTTTTACTTAAGAATAAAAATATTTTTAAATTAACCACCAGTTATTTTTTTGTTTGGGGTCTCTGAACTAGGCTCCAAACAATATTCTCTGGTTATCTGTATCTATTGCTCTTGCTATTTGAAATATCCAGTCACCTGGGAAATCCACAGAACTACAAATGAGTCCCAGGTAAAAGCAGGAAAAGTACCTGCAAAAAAGGAGCAGGTGTAGAATGCAAAAACAGTATGAGAGAAAGAAAAGGAAAAGAAAATGGCTTGAGTATATCTATACATCAAGAATTTCACTGTGTATGCGGGGTTTTTGCTTTTGCTTTTTTCTACCTATTTTCACCCCACCACAGGTGGTAGAAATTCAGGCTTAGTCCCAAGCTGAGTCATCCACCAAACCACCCATCTAGAAAAAAGTCTGTTTTGTTTTGGCCAGTCTAATGGAAATAAACTTCAAGCCTCTTGCTTCTAGCTGGAAACAATTATTGTTTTATTTTCATGAAGATTGCAACCACTGGAAATGTTTGTGTTGTCAGCATGCAAACCAACTATTCATTTCAAGTGTCTCAACTTTTATACTTTAAATATGTTTGTCCTCATTTATCTAGCATGTGTGCTTTTTCTCTTAAATTCTTCACATTCAGAAGTTTACTTTAGTCTTTCTAAATCTATTGCCATAGGAGGGAAAAAAATCAGAAAAGCACACATAAGACTTCTTTATATAGTCCTAGAAAAACTGAGTTCTATATCAATTTTTTAAAGGAAAAGAAAAAAATCCTTATTGATTTGCCTCTAGTGGGATAAAAAAAATTAGTTGCATCGTAATACAAAGGGTCAGGGAAAATATAGGCCAGCATGGGTACATGGCAAAATGTGAGGGTCCTTGTCCAAAAATTATTAAGAAGTTCAAGACAGGAAGGCAGACCACTGAACCAAATAGTGGGGACTTGTGTGTGAATGGGGCCCCATGTGTAGAGGTTGTGTATTCATGAAGCCAACCCTGAATGCAGCTCTTTTTGTTGTCTAACTATAATCTATTATTCTTCAAAAACTTTGTACTCAGTTTAAGGAGGAAAAGAAAGGAACTTTTAGTGCCGTCTGGTGTGAATTTTAGTCTGGTTTAATAATCTATTTTTAGATCCTCCTCTATCTGTCTAGAACAAACAGCTCAGTTTCTTGCTTTCTCTCCCATTTCTTCTTCCCTTGGCTACTCTCTAAGAATTTTTGGAGTGGACCATGGCGAAGTGAGTCACTGTCAAGGGAAAGACTGGGGTCTCTGGCTCAGTGTCCCCTGGCCGTTCTGTTCGCTGGTTCACATTTCTCGTCTACTCAAGGGAAAAACTTGACATTAGAAAT